>JAMWYP010000019.1:3638081-4238081 GCA_025563575.1 Acacia pycnantha
ACAGAGTATGAAAGGTGCTATTTAATTGAAAATGCAAACTAGAATAGCAGAGAGAGTTAGAGTGTCTGTGCATCATTCTCGTGAGGATAGTGAGACCTGAACCATTTACAGAAACCCACCACAATCACAACAATGGCCAGAAGGCCAGCCGCCACCTCAACACCAGCGGCTAATCTAAATAAACCTTGATCGACATTCGGAGGAGGAGGAGAGCTAGCCTCCCTGGAGAGAGGGGTGGAGCTGGAGGAGTCAGAGGTGGAGGTTGGTGCCCCGAGGAAGTCAAGGGTGGAGGGTGGTGAGGGGGAGGAGACAGGGGTATTACGAGAAGTGTATTGAATAAGATCATTATGATATTTTCCAAGAGATTTTCCTTTAATTCCCACAGTACTTTCCTTAGAACATAAGATCATTATGATATTTTCCCTAATTCAAATTTTAGGGTATTACCAGAAGTGTATTGAATAAAAATGCAAATAGGAAAGACTAAGTAGAAAATTTGATCAAACTCTTGTTATGCAAGCAAGCATGATAATTCATACATATGCCGACCACAATGATACTTCAGTAAATGACTTAGAGAATCACAAGCTTGACCATAGTCAAACAATAAAACAATTTATGAAAATATCAAATCAAATGAGAGGGTTACAGTTAGTAATTATACATACCTCAAATGAGAGGGTTACAGTTAGTAATTATACATACCTTGATACTGAACAAACGTTTCCTAGAATTAAGTTCCTCTGGGGTAAAAGAGGCCTGATTTAACATTATAAAAACACATTAACAATCCATCACAGGAAAAAAGAGAGAGAGAGAGAGAGAACCGTAAATATGTAGAAAGGTTTATTACATTCTGATATGGCTTCATTTCTATCAATTTGAACACCGTGGGAAGAGGATAAACAGAAGGATCAATGTACGTAGAGCCGTCAAGCCTCCATGAAGTATTGACTTCTGAAGTGAATACGCTTTCGTGGATGTAAAAGCTGCAGAAGTCGTCAATTAAATTTTTATCAAGATGGAATCACAAAATGACCAAGTTTTTCCCCCCTTTTCAGCAGTTGTTGGATAGTACAACAGTACTTATTGTGTCAATGTGAGTGTACTTTGTCTCAAATCTAGCTACATGTTCAAATTACTGTAAATGATCTTAAATGTGTGTGCTAAAAACAATTCAAACTGAAATAGCCAAATGGAAATAGAACACTTTTACCAGTTAAGAGATTTCAAAGTACTCCCTCGGATCCACAATATAAGTACTTCAACTAATTCTTCATAATCAAGAAGTGGCGGCTGGCTCATTAAACCTATCTTAAATTTTCTTTAAAAAAAATTAAATTTATCCATATTAAATGAGGTAGGTTTCAAGGGAAGGAGAAAAATAAAAAGTCCCGGTAGTAAAATTGACAAATAATTCTTCTATAAGTGAGTAAGGAATTCTTCTATACGCCATAAAAGAGTCAGAAATTTACCTTACACACAACATGACATCTTGCATCATTTGTAAGACAGGTGGTGCAGCTACGCATCGGCCTATAATCTTGACCTTTGCAGAACGAACAAGTGGGACAACTTCATTAGCCCATTCCATATTAACCCGTCCAACCTAAGTTGAATCACAAACTCGACACTGTCAATTCTTATGCCTTCGTTTTATTCCGTATGTAGAAAAATCACCATCACCACTATTTGTAATAAAACGTGATTAAAATTAAAAGCTAACAAAATTTAAAGGAAAGAACAAAATAGATTATTAGTAAAAAAAAAACAGACCGACCTATCCAGAACGCTTGGTTGAAATGCGAAGAATCCATTTCGAGTTGCGTTTGGCAAATGCAGACCGAAAATCGAAATGAACAATCTCATTGTCCACTAATTTCCTCCCTTTAGTAGTTGAAAGTGCAGTGATTATTGTCCGTCCCGCTAAAAACCAGTCTGGATATTCTGGAAATTCCCCATCCTCCACGTTTGGAGGTCTAGGAAGTTCAAGTTCAGCGTTTTTCTTTTTAACCTGTGAAGACTTTTGAAAACATGGAAAGGAACCAACTTCTTTGACGATTTTCACTTCACCGCTATCAGGAGTAGCCACCTGTTTTTTCTCCGAGACCTTATCCACAGAAGCCTGAACTGGTGGTTGTTCCACCGTGGACTTCAGATATTCTTCCTCTGAAATAACTTTAGTATTTGAAGCCTTAAGGAACTCTTCATATCCAGCTTCCCATGAAGATTTCCGATTACCAGTAGACTCTTGCACCTGGGTTTGGGACGGCAATGACCTAGAAACATCATCTTCCGCCGATTCCTTCTTCACTTTAAACTCCTCAATCGGTTGTGCCACCCCATGAGAACTATCGGAACCATTTTCTACATTTGCTGGGTTTCGATCCTCAATCTTCAAATCAACAGGTTCTTCTTTCACATTGCTCTCCAAACTAATTTTATCAGACATATGAGAGTCGTCGAACCCTCTTGCTTTACCGGCGTCGGTGCCAAAACCCTCGAGCCAGTGCTAGTGACGGCCCGAACCACCGTGACGGGTCGGGCCAGAAACCCGGGATTGTTGTTGAGAAACTCCACCGCAGCGTCCTCGTCGTACCGACATTCCGTTAGGGCTAGGCGACTGCCGGTCCAGGAACCTCGAAATCGAATCGTGACTGTACCTTGTCGATCGACTTGCTTAGAGAATCCATCACGCAGATCGAATGTTAAAGAGGGGAATACTGAGGCTAGAGAGACGATAATGAGAATGAAACACACCAACAAACAAAAATCGAAAATGAAGAACCAGATGTTGAAATCTATAAATGGAATCTGAAAGGGATTCAAAGTGGCGCGAACCCAATTTTACAGTGCATTATAATCAGTTTTGGCGCCAAGGGAAGATAACATTTTTCACCGTTGTCACTTTTGGAGGGAAATTATTTTTTTACCGATGGTTAAATAATATACTACTCCCATGATTAAGGAGGGAAGCGAATAAGGGTCTGTTTGGGATAGCAGCGGTAGAAGTGTCTTTTTTTCTGATGGACTTTTCTTGATGGACTTTATTTCTAATGGACTTTTTATGATGTGATTTGTGTTTGGGATAGCGGTGGCAGAAGTGGCTTTTATTTTATTTCTGATAGACTTTTTATGATGTGATTTGTGTTTGGGATAGCGGTGGCAGAAGTGACTTTTTTTTTTTAATGGCCAGCACTTATTTGGCATAGCTTTTGAAAAGATAGATGAGATGGAAAATGATTGAAAATGACATGAATTATATATATATAGTATAAAATGCGATAATTTAGGATAAAAAATTAAAAATAAATTTGCTAAATAAAATAGTAAAATTACTATTAAAAAAATTACAATACAATGAAATGTTTAAATAAACCTATCACCTACAAGTTCATTTCTAATTTGATCACGAAGATGATTCATACTTGTTGAAGATAATAATGTGGATTCTTCATCAACTAGAACATCATTATCTTCATCACCCACATTTCCTTCTTCAACTTGATCAAATTCCACATCATCTTGGGAATATCTACGAATAAAATTATGTATCGCCATTGTTGCGCAAACTATGCGGACTTGTGTTCGATACTTATATGAGTGCATATTTTGCAAGATGTGAAACCTATTCTTCCAGACTCCAAACGTCCTTTCTATCGTGCACCTCAAACTTGAATGATAAAAATTGAAGTACTCATTAGGATTTCGAAATCCTGACTGTCGCCTGAACTCTGGAAGGTGATAACGCTCACGTCTATATGGACCAATATATCCAACTGGTGTTGGATAGCCAGCGTCGACCAAGTAATATTTCCCTGATAAACGTTGACATTTACTTGACATTGTGAAATAAAGACGGAAAGTAATGTAATTGAAGTGAGGATGTTAGAGATATACCTTCAGGTGGATGGGGGAAGTTCATAGTTGCAGTCTCGATCGCAGTCCGGAAGACACGAGCATCATGTGCAGTACCCTCCCATCCTGCCAACACAAAAGTAAAGCACATATCTCAATCACAAACGGCCATGATATTCTGTGTTGGATATCCCTTTCTTCCAATATATTTGTCTTGCTTCGATTGGCTGACCACACACTTGATGTGAGTTCCATCAATTGCTCCTATGCAATCCTTGAAATATGGGTGATATCGTGCATCGTTAGCTATTTTTCTGTGACACTGACGAAACTCCGGATCGAGTGGTTTGATATTTTCTGTTGAAAGCCTGTAAGAAGCTTTTAGAACCTTGTGGAAAATCCTACTAACAGTTTCGCCTGAATGTTGAAATCGTTCCTGGATTATTCGATTTCCTTGTCCATGCCCAACTGTATATAAAAACATGGCAACCATTTCTTTAACGCCGATGTTCCGACTATGTCGTAATCCATGTTGCCTCAATTTAGAACATAACAGCATGAATACATGTTTTTCCACTCGGAAATTTTCCTTACATACTACATCATGGCCTTGCAAAACCTCTTGCACCCACATTGCCCCTGTTTGCTTACTAGTTCTACGTTGTTGTTTGCAAAAAGAAGGCGCGATATACTGAGCCATCAAATTACCAATCTGCGCATACTTTGACATTTGTTCGTTTATAATAGCAAGTTGTAGGCACCTTCTTTCTTCATAAGACAATCCTAGTTCCTCCGAACTATCTGAAATATCCTCATCACTCGAACTTGCCATAGATATATAATGAAACCTGTGTGAAGGCCAAGACTTAACCGAATCAATACCAATGATATATGTTGCAAGATTTAACCGAATCAATACCAATAATAATTGTCATTAAAAATATATATTGATACATGTTATCAATAATAAGTGTCATTAAATAAAGATACGTCATACAATATATAAAAACTATTGTAAAAGAACTCAGGAAATAATAGGATTTAGTGCTTCGGGCCACCTGCCAGTGTGGGCTATTGTAGGCATGCTCGCGCAACCAATCCAACAAGGCACATTTATCTCCTTTTAGGCCTAAAAACATGTTCTGAGGCGTTCGATACATCATCATATTACAACATCGCCTTCGAAAATCACTGTCACTGACAATCTCCAGAATGGTAAGTAATTCAGCTACAATGTCACATGTTTGATCATCACATTCAGATATCTTTTTGAGGACATTTGTGCTATCTTTAGATGCGTCGCCTATCACACTAACAGCATCAACTAGTTTTTTCTGGTTCGTCTTTTTCTTTTTTGATCCATTTCCCCTCTCACCCCTCTTTCTCTTCCCAATGCTTGTTGAACCACTAGGTGCACAAGGTTGGGTGTTGGATGTCAAGTTCATGCCTTCTAAATCTGCCGGCACTTGCACACTACCTCCGCATTAGTACCTTGAAGCCACTCCTCACTATCACTTGAGCTTTCTTGTAGGTCCATTTGCGGTCGATACACATCATCTTCATCATCACCAAGTGACACCCGTTTACCAAGTGACATCCTTTTAGTTTTAGTTGACGATGGACATACATTATCCTCTCCCGATGCTAGAACATCCCTGAACATTACTTGCAATTCTCTAGCAAACTTCATACCTTTATACCTATATTTTCGATACTCTTTATTCTCCTGCATGAAAAAAATCAACCAAATCAAAGTTGAATCTAAAATAACGGTAATAATAATAACAATACATATTAAAAGCTTAAAAGTTTGGTACCTTTATTTTCCTCTCCCACCATTCATCTTCTGCAATAACCATATTCCTTGCATAGTCAATGGCTATACAGTCTCCTTTAAAAATAACTTCTCCCAAGCTTTCCATTCTCTCCTCAAGCTATCTAACTTATTTTTCAGTTGTTTCTTGGTATATTCTAAACATATTTTTTCTTTAAATCCGGCAATGATGTAATTCCACCCGTCCCTCGTAAAAGATGAGCCAAGTCGTTCTTTTTTATATATTTGCTCAATGCATAAGTCAATGAAAGTCTTAGTGGAACCTACATCCCATTCTGCTGCTACGGTGGTCATATTTCTATGTCACTAATGAGCAAGTTAACACAAATGAGCAATAAATAGAGGGATCTAATTTGATGAACATTTCTTATACAAGCAAACATAAGTTCATACATAAGTTCATGTAACATTTCGTAGATCCCAATTTGATTACTTTTAAGAAATTGAAGGAGTCATAACAAGAGCTATACAAGCAAATTAATTGGTCACCAGAGGAGGGCACATCTTAGTAAACCATAGAATCTAGCCGTTCTCGATATACAAATCACGATGCTAATGACCAAGTCGAGAAATGCCACAAATCAAGAATAAGAAAGAACATGCTTCAATTTGTCAAGTTCTCAGACTCCTAGCCTAACAATATGCAAGCAAATCCTAAAGGGAAAATTACGAAGTTATAAAGAAACTCCCAGAGGAACAAAATTAACAACATGAAGGGATCTTTTTGGGATTGTCATTCGATTCTCCCCAAAATAGTTTGTGTTCAAAAGAAAGAAAGAGAAAGCCCCATATTAACCCCTAAATGCCAGACCACTTGATCCAAACCATTCCAGTTTCACTTTTCAGTAGTAAGAAAATACAACTATACTGAATTAACCAAACGGCATCTCCCAGACATTTTCATTTTCCTTAAATATAGTCTGACGTATAACAAAAAAAAAATCCAAAGAATGAAAACCTTCGATTTGAATTTCTCCCGTTATACGCATTAAAAACAAGAACTCATTCCACTTATAGCAGTTCAGTTTTCGCAAGGGGGGAAAATCTGAAAAAAGAATCAACAACTTCTCATGAATGCAGAAACATTCAACGAGCATAAACATTCAATTGCGTGATTGGCAATTGAATGAGACTGAATTGAAATTGAGAGTTTTCGAGCAATTTGAGTATGATATGATTCTGCAATTGAAGTAATAAGAGGTTAAAAATTACTACATATAAACCCCACCACAACTCCCGAAACCAGAAAGCAAAAACCAGATAAATTGACTTCAGTTCCCGGCGATTGTTGGGATAAGGTGTGAGCAAGTGATGAGAGACAGAGGCACAGAATTCTTTTGCGACTAAACATGAATTCCCAATTTCCTAATACCGTTGATATTCTTCAGTCCCCAAAACCCATATCTAGCAAGAAGATCTTTTCTTCACTGTTTGGTCGACCTTTCGGCCCCACATAAGACAAAAGCAGAATGAAATAGAGTTCGAGTATCGATTCATAGCTTATTGTCTCGATGGGTACTCTCCTTCAATCTACACTATTCTACTTGATTTTGCTACATTCATGGAAGATTTCAGCTAAATAAGGACGGAGAATGGAAGTCTGCTACAACAACATACTCCAAAGACAAAGATGGGTTGCTCATTACAGGTTCGTCTAGTTTTCTTGTTCTTTCTAGTCTCATCATCAGTAAAAAAAAAAACAAAACCCAGTTTAGAGATAGAAAAAGAGGGACACCAGACTCACCTTTTCTTTTTCGCGGTATTAAAATTGCAGCCGGACGTCCCCTTCGGTAGCAGACGGCTGACGGATGGTTAGAAAATTGAAAGGGGATGAGAGTAGCAGGCGAAAATTGAAAGGGGGGAGGAGAGTAGCAGGCGAAAATTGAAAGGGGGGAGGAGAGTAGCAGGCGAAACCAAAGAGAGGAGAGAGCAAGGGGAAGAGAGAAGATATGAAGAGAACAAGAGAGCGGGTTCGTGAGTTGTTGCACGATACGCGATGCGTAAAAAAAGAGAAGCTGTTGTGATGCGGTTAAAAGCACCTAAGGGCCAGCTTCAAAAAAAAGGCAGCATCATATTTGAAGCCCATCAATAAATGAGCTATGCCAAACACCTCATTTTGGATTTTTATTCTCACTGGGCTGTAGATGGACTTATATTAGCTGTAGAAGCTTTCCCAAACACACCCTAAATACACCAATATTGCCATACATGTGTGTGTGTGGAGAAATTTTTGAAGCACAAAAGTAAGCTGGAGAAAGCAACATTTCTATTTTTATATTAAAAAAAATCAAGTAATAGTCGGAAAAAGATTCTCTCATTGGCTAACTTTCTCCTAATATCTCATCATCCGATCCAAACTATTGATTTGATTTAATGAGGTTGTTGATGTGGGCAGTTATATCAAATGTATGGTACAGATTTAATGCCAATGTACTAGCTGGCCTATTGATTGTGTAAAGAGAAATAAATAATGATGAAAGCATATTAATATAAAAAGTATTTATTGACCCAAAATGAACTAATAATAAATACATCCTAATCCTAATCCAAATCCTAACTGAGCCTAACATTTTCCGTTCATTTTTCATTATTTCAGTGTGTTTTGTTTAATATTTTGCATATGATTATGATACATCCAAATCTCACCGCATGTCCGCCCCATAATACTATCTCTGGTCCCAATTATGAGACCTAGTTGACTTTTTTTGGAGAGATTAAGAAAACTAACGAAGTTACTTAATCATTTCATATGTTGTGTTTTTTTAATTATATATTAGTTTATTAATCAAATTATTAGTTTGAAGAAAAAAATAAAAATACTCTAAGCTAATTTAATTAGCTTCCTTAATCTCTCTGAAAAAGTCAACTAGATTTTATAATTAGGACCGGAGGGAATAATTAACTTTTAAGATATCATACTTGATTGAGGAAAGTTAGTGAAAAGTCTATATTTAAAAAATTATTAATTAAATTGAGCTAAATTTGAATACTAGTACTAATGAAATCCGGTAGATTATTTGTACTTTATAGTTTTTATATATAAAAACATATTAGGTCTTTCTGACAATTAAAATTATTAAATAAGGGCATTTCACCGAATTTCTTTAATTTATTTTAGGGTAAAGGAGCAAAAATACATATGTGATTTATCCTCGGGAGCGCCCAGCACCATATGTTTTTCTTTTAGCAAAAATACACATGTGGTTATAAAAAAGGTGCAAAAGCCACCGTCTCAGTTAAATGCAAAACGTTGACTGTTAGTTGACCCAATATTGCTGACATCAGCACTTTTAAATCTTGAGTTATCCTATTTGACCGACGTCCATCACAGCTCACCGTCTCTTTTATTGGGCGCTCCCGAAGATAAAGCACATATGTATTTCAAAATATTTTCATTTTGTCCTTCAGTTAATCCATCAAACAAATCAACTCTGGTTACTAAGAATTAATCCTCCACCATCAGCTTCAAATAACTTAATTGAAATTATTGGATGTTACTTAGAGTGGGGAAAACGGGCCAACACTCGTTTAGGTCCTAAATTTGCAAGGACTATGTTTAATATTTTTGCTTCAAAAATGAAAGTGAGTTTAAAAGGGTTAGCCCTGTACAGTCGATGGCCTAAAAGGGCAAACCCTTTTAGTTATGTATATTTAAAAAAAAAATTATTTATACGATAATATTATTATTTATTTTTTATTCTTTATTAATGATGTTGAAAATATTATGTTGTTATTATCTTTTTTAGAGTTAAGTTTCATAAGAACATCTTATATTAAGAATCCTAAAAATTAAAAAGTTATAAAAGAGATTTCTTATTTTATAAATATTCTTTCTAATTTTGTAATTTTTGTTTTTACTTATTTTCTAGTATTGTTTTGTCCATATCTCGTATTGTTTCTTTTGTTGACTACTTACACTTTTCAATACATATTTATAAAAAGTATTTTTAATTTTGTTAAATCTTCTCATTCATTATTTGTAATTATGGTATGTAGACAATTTTTTACCTTTGATTATGACTAAGTGACAGTGTTTGTTGATTGCATAATGTGTACTGTTTATATCTTAACTTTGATAACATTCATATGTTAAATTAGGACTTTCATTGCTGTAATTTTATTTTTTTTAGAAAAAACTTTAAAAAAAATCGTAAAAGATTGTAAAATCACTTCCACTTTGTAGGGCCCTAACCCTTATGTTCAAGCATCAAACCTAAAATATGTTTTTTTTAGCCAAGTTTTTTAAGGCCCTAACCCGTGAAGGATCAGCTTGGACGGGTTTTACTAGCTCTAATGTTACTTAAACTTTCACCTTATTGGATCACATCTCACTTTTAGCAAGGTTGTTATTTTATTTTTTATTTTTTTATTTTTTTTGATAAGAAAAAAGTTTTGGAGGGGTTCGACATCAGTCCCCCACCAAGGCCAGGGCACGGCCCCAGGCTCTATGAGCACTTACTGGGGACTTACGAGATCGCCTACCAAAGGAGTCCCAGCGACGGCAGAGGGGATCGAACCCACGACCCAAGGGCCTAATCCTGGATCCCTTACCATCTATGCCAACTCACATTGGCAGGTTGTTATTTTTTTGTTGCTTAGGACTTTTAGCAAGGTTGTTAGACCAGCTTCGCAAATCCAGCTTCGCTAAGGCGTCTCGCGGTTAATTTGAACTGTGAAGTTGGCCTGCCATAAACGCCACCTCATTTTGATGACCAATGTGTCTTGAGTCCAAAAATTATATATTTATTTTATAAAAAGACAATTTATATTAAACGTAAAAATAGTTTATGGTACCACATTTATAAAAAGAGTGGGCAAAATAGAATGGTGTAGTGAAATGAAATTTTTTCTCTTAAAAAGGCAAATTAAATCTACAGCCATTTTTTGAAGTGTTTTTTGGTAACAAAAGCTGAATGGGTATTCAATATAACTTTTTTACAAAAGGTAGGCTGACATGAGCAAAATTTATAATGTATGACTCTACAAGTATACGAGACATATTAAGTAATACAAAATGAATAAAGTATCATTTCTATAAAGACTTGGTATCCAAAATTCAATTGAGCATTGAGTTTACACTTTTACTTAAGTTAAGCAAGACACAAAGATGGAGTAAAGAAAAAATGAAAATATAGATCTAACTAAAATAATAAAACAAACTGATGTAAACTAAAACCGAGGCTACATATTATATTAAATTACTTATGCAATTATTTAAATTATCATAGCATTGATTGTTTCTTAATGTCTAACCTCTTTCTTTGATAGCAATCAAAGCTAAATTTGCTAATTTAGAACTCTTAATGACCCAATAGGGTCTTCCGATACACTAAAAGTTATTCCAATTTTGTTAATCTCCAATCCTTTAGACGATTAACACTTAATTGGATTAATTTAAATGCAAGTCTAGTGAAACTATGTAGGGTCCATAGGTATATGTTTATCTTACAAGCAAAATAAATCAAAACACTCAATCTTACACAAAAAGGTCTACTCTAAATTCTCTATGTTGAGGCTTGTATCAAAATAAGTTTCAATCAAATTTCTCATCTTTGAGAACAATTAAGCTCACAATTGACCAACAAACATAACATTAAAGCAAATAAAGACTGAAATCATCATCTACTAATTTACAATCAACTACAATAATCTAAATCAAAGGTTCAACTATAGAAAGTCAACATTCTCATGACAAGAAACCAAAATCAAGTATAATCACAATATGTTTGAATCAAAATCAAAAGGAAAATGGAAACTGAAGGGGGAACAGAGCATTGATTCAAAGCTCTCTCTTCAAACTCTAGTTGCTCCTCTATCTAAGATTAGCAATGGCAACAACATCCTCTTATCTCCTAGCCTTGGTTCTAAACGGCCTCAACAACAAGGTGAAGAAGATTCCAACCAAATCATATTAGGGAAAAGTATTTCTCCAGTCACTGGAGATAGAGTTATCTTCAGTGATCCCAAAACTACGTCGTTTTGAATTAATGAAGGGCATGTTAGTAATTTTAGGTGAATTAATGAAGGGTGTTTTGGTAAAATTTATATGATTAAAAAATAAACAAAATTACAAAAGAGTGTAGTGCTATCTTGGCAAATGGTGTCAGCTTTTTGTTTTAATTTTTTTATACCCACTTTTTCTACAAAACTTATGCTTTACCCTAGTTCTCCTGAATTAACAGAAAGTAGTTAAAATAAAGGATTAAGGTGCGGATTTGACAATGAACTATTACCCGAGGAGCGTCTGGCACAAAAAACAATTGAGGGGACCAAATTGGCCAACGAACTATTAAAAAGTGAAAAAAAAAACACAATTTGGTGCAGATTCGCCAACGAACTATTACCCCGTCACTGTCTTGGTGTTTCCATCTTCCATTGACTGTCATAGTATCGGCGACGTCAGCGTCTCCAAAGCTTCCATTGTTGCTGGGTGATCCACTCACCCTCTAGAACTCATCCAGCAGTTCACAGCTTTCGAACGGCACGCGCCTTGAACCCTATTTAACCATATGATCCTCTAAAGAAAACTTTCTAAGGGAAATCTAGGATTTATGGACAGATGAATAGATAAAAGTTTGTCATGGCAACAACATTTAATTGTATCTTCACTCCTCAGCATCTCACATTCATTTTGCTTTCCACAAGTAATGCGTCTGTAATTTACGCTGCGTAACTGGATTTTCTCTTAGGTCCATTTTAAGCTGTTTTCAACTATATGCACATCCTATGGTCAATTTACACCAACATTCAAGTAAAATTAATTAAAACATAAAGCTTCATTTATAACCAAATGAACAATAAATTATACTCTTATAAATGTTTTATTATGTATAAACTAATTTTTTAACAATTTTATAAAAAATATAATTTAAATTAGGGAAAAAGACAAGAAAATACTACGTCCGGTTTTAAATATAAAATAAAATTTGAATTTTTAAAATAGATTAAGAAAATTAAATAAATTATTTAATCATATCATATATTGTGTATCCTTAAACTATATATCAATTATAAGTTTAGGAAAATAGTTTGAAGAAAAAATGACAAATACAAATATTTTAAAGTAATTTAATTATATTTCTTAATATTTTAAAAATATTTAACTCTATCTTATTTTAGGACTAAAGGGAGTACCATTTAGACTTTAAAATTTCAAATCAGTGATTTTTTACTAAAACGAGTTGTCAATTACTACAAATATATAGCTAATATCTATATTCTTATAGGCAACCACTAATTTGGGATTTTGAAGATTAAGTAATATTTTCTTATCTTTTTCCCTTAAAATTATACTAAGCCTGAAATGACATTATTTGAATTATTTATATTTTAATTTATAACTATATTTTGTGTCATAACCATGTAACCTAATGAATGGCATAAATATTGAGGGAGGTCGGTCCACGGGTTCCATCCTATTCATAACCTCAACCTCATATGCCTTGTACAATATAACATAAAGAAGGATTAAAAAAACTGTTAATATGTAGATTAGCCAAAAACAGAAGACACTCGTTGAAGAGATATGTGATCTTTTATATAAAACGTATTATGTATATACACATAATCATATGTGATCTTTTAACCAACTAAAATAATATGATCTTAAATAAATCAAATTAATTTACGTGTATATGACATTAATGAGTTGCAAACATTATTTATTTTATAAAATATATAGGTGTATTATTAAATTATTATTGTCTTTAATTATTATTGAAAAAGTATAAATAGGGGTATTATAGGAAAAAATTGACAAAAGTTAAAACTTGCTTTTATAATTAGGATCAAAACCAACTTCAAAATTTGCTCCAATAATTAGAACCGGAGGGAGTATTACTGAAAAAAATACACCTTGAAATGCTAAGTGCAACTTAATCTATATATTAACATATAGGCTAAAGTATACTTTTAGTCTTTTAAGTTTATATAAGCCATACTTTTGGCCTCTTAACTTCATAAAATATATTTTTAATTCTAAAATTCTTTTTTTTTTTGATACAAATAAGCAACCAAACATAAACTACGTCTTATCAAACGCAAGTATCCTCCCAAGCTCCGAATCAACATGCGACACTGCTTGAAAACCAGGCATGGATGAGAGGCTTGTTTTAGCCAAGAAGTCTGCTGCTCCATTTGCCCATCGGGAGATAAGCTGTACATTAACGATCCAGTCCCTGTTAATGATAGTCTTGATCTCTTCCACTAGTTGTCGATCCTCATGCGTTAAACTTGTGGGACCCCGAAGCAGATCGATAGCCTACGCAGAATCAGTCTCAAGAAGGATAGCCTTGAAACCAAATTCCCACGCCAGCTTCAGCCCATGAAGGCAGCCCCACAGCTCCGCAGAAAGATAATCACCCTCGGTGCCTTTGAAAATAAACCCCTTAATGAAGGTGCCATGTTCATCACGAATAACACCCCACTCGCCACTCCTGGACTCATTGAGGAATAAGCTCCATCAGTATTAACTTTGATCCATCCGGTCGGTGGAGGATGCCAGTGCTCCGCTGTCGGGTGTTGCTGATTCGAACTGCTTACTTTTGCACTGTACCTGACGCGCGCTTCATTCAGACTTGATACCATAGCCATAACGCTCTGCTGCAGTGAGGTGTTCGAAAGTCTCTTACCTTCAAATACAGCAGTATTGCGGCGTCTCCAAAGCCACCAAACTACAATAACGAAGATATGTCGCCATTCATCAGTCTGCTTGCACTTCCCTCGAATGCTGATATTCCATCTAATCCATTGTTCAACTGGTAAAGAGAAAAATTTGTGCCATAGAAACCGAGGGACCAGTTGTTTCCAGAGATCAAGCGTACCAGGGCACTCTCTAAGCACGTGGTTTAAATTTTCCAGATCAGCAGAGCACACGTGGCAGCAAGCGTCTGTGCTCATCCCTCGCCTATATCTGGCCGCATTAGTTAACAAGCGATTGTGGAGGGCAAGCCAAGTGAACATCTTGCATCGTTCTGGAACCTGCAGCTTCCACACTTTACTCCATAGAGGATCCGGCTGAGAGTCATTAGAATTAAGGGCCTCATAGGCCGACTTCACAGTAAACGTACCACTCTTGGTCCATTTCCAGCGAAGTTGCTCATTTGGTAATTCCTCAATTCCCTCTTGTATCCTTCCCCAGGTGCGCTTTATCCCACTCCACAAGTTGGAACCTGGTCGGCTTTTTTCAATCTTAGGCATCACATCGGAGCCACAACTATACTTATTACGTATGACTTTAACCCAAAGAGCATCCCTTCTAGTAGCAAGGTTCCAACCAACCTTCATGAGGAATGCATGATTATATAGGTTGGAATGCCGGATCCCCAAGCCACCTCTAGATTTAGGTTTACAGACAACATCCCAAGCAACCAGTGGAGTTTTCCTATGCTCTTCGGTGCTTCCCCATAAAAACTGCCGGTTACACTTGTCCAACGCCTCACATGTACTGGATGGGAGGAGAGAAGTTTGCATGACGTACCCAGGGATGGCTGTGGTGACTGATGATACAAGGGTAGCCCTTCTTGCAGTAGACACTGACTTAGCTTTCCAGTTGGATAGCCAAAAAACAAATGTGAAATGGGAGGACCTGTTCGGGTAAGGCGAATGGGCTTCCAATGACCTCCGGAGATTTCAGCTTGAATAAGATGAGCCAGTTTCTCCATACAGATGACAAATAGGTACAGGGACAGCGGATCCCCTTGCCTGACTCCCCTAGACGGTTGGAAGAGCTCGGCTTTATCCCCATTCCAAAGTAATTGCATATTGGGGGTAGAGATACACTGATCAATTACCTGAGTAAGATTACTTGGAATATTAATTTCCTCAAGACAACGTAGCACAAATTGCCAATTAACTCGATCATATGCTTTCTCGAGGTCAATTTTGATCGCCATGTATCCTTTCTTTTGCTTCATATTGCGCATGCTATGGATCACTTCCTGGGCCACTATTATATTATCACTGCTATGTCTTCCTGGAACAAAACTGCATTGGTTTGGGGCTATCACCTGGGGTAAGATAGGCTTCAACCGGCTCACAATAATTTTCGTGACTGTTTTGTAAATAACATTACAAAGACTAATTGGTCTCAAATCCCCCATAGTTTCTGGATGGTCCTTTTTGGGAATAAGAACAATCAATGTGCTATTTATCTCAGCAAGGGCCTGCGGGTTCCTAAAAAGATACCTGACATAGTTGCAGACAGATGAACCAACCGTGCTCCATTGGTTCTGGTAAAAAAGGGCATTAAGCCCATCAGGTCCTGGAGATTTGAGTCCACCCATGCTAAACATCGCTGTTTTTATTTCTGCATCTGAGATCTCACTACGACACCTAAGAAGTAGGTCCTCCTCAACACAAGGATAAGACATAGGTCCCCGAAGAACTGGTCGGTCACAGACGTCCTCCGAGAGAAGATTAGCAAAGAAGGAGGTAGCCATGCCTTTGATTTGCGCGACATCAAACACCCATGTTCCTCCGTCATCTTTGATTGCCTCAATTCTTTTAGCTTTTCGTCGGCAGTTCGCACGTGCATGGAAGTGCCGAGTGTTACGATCACCGAAAACTGACCACTCTGCTCTGGCTTTTTGCGCCCAAATAAGAGATTCTTGGAGTAAAACATCCTCTAACTCCTTCCAGATGGACATCTGGATATTCTCATACTCAGGTCGCATCCCGTGCCGAACTACACTTCTGTTAATCCCATCAAGTCGCCGAAGAAGGTGCTTCTTTCTTTTCTCCTTGTTCCTGAAGACATCCCTATTCCATTTAGAGCAAGCTTGGGTAAACTGGCACACATTCTGTACCCAAGAGGTGTCATGATGCCAAGATTGTTTCACAAATTCATCAAATTCTGCATGAAGAACCCAAGCAGCAATAAACCGGAAGGGTCGATTAGGTCTAGTTGTTTCCCGTGCCATATCCAGGCGGAGGAGAAGGGGTCTGTGGTCTGATTTGAAAAAAGGCAGATGAGCAACCGATGCATTAGGAAACTGATTGAGCCACTGTGCATTAGCAAGCATACGATCAAGTCTTGCCTCTGTGGTGCCTCTCTTCTATGTAAATTCAGGCCCAACGAATCCAACATCACACATCTCATGCATGTCAATCCAACGGACGAGATCCCTATCAAAGGAAAGCCTGGAAGTTGCAGGTGAACGTCGTTCTCCATGAAGCATCGTACCATTCAGGTCCCCGCCAATTAACCATGCATTCTGAATAGTTAGTGCCATTTGGGAGAGGTTGTCCCATAGAGCCCTTCGACTTGCACAAGACGGACTAGCATATACCACAGTAAGGGTCCAACTATTCCCTGCTGTGCCCGTAATCTGCAAATGCATATATTGATGATGCCGTTCTAACACAGTAATATGCGATATACTAGTCTCCCAAAAACACCAAATACCACCACTATACCATTCACTATCAATTAACTCCATACTTGAGAAGCCCAATTGCTGAGCTCGATTAATAGATACCTCTTGTGCACAACCTGTTTCCAATAATGCAAGAAAATCCAACTGATAATGTGACTTAATTTCCCGTACAAGCGCAGGAAAACTGCGTGCCCCGGTGCCCCTGGAGTTCCATATCATGTAATTCATGGGGAAACTAAATGGGGGTGCGGAGGTGTATCAAGCTCCCCCTCGCTTTTATCCTGGTCCTTCACCGTTTCATCCACAGTTTGATGAATAATTAATCCATTATCCTGTGTTGTATTATTCCCTTCCGCGGGCCCCATTGAGGAATTTGGCAACACAAGTTGATTCACATGCAAAATCTCCTCGGTGCCAAAAGCAAATGAAGATGAGGCCGCTCCACTTCCATCATTGGGCTGAATACAAGATGCAGTTACAAAAGAATCAGCATTGGGCTCCACCACCTGCAAAACACTAAATTCATTGTTTTTCTTGGGCTCCGCTGCAAGGCCCAACTTCACAACACGTCTGCTTTGAGGAGGAGGCCTATTTTCTTTGCCTTTTCCCTTCCCTTTGTTTACATTCTTTCTTTTAACTCCAACCTGGACCCACTCCTGTTTTTGCGGCCCCCGATCCTTGCTAATATCCCCTTGAATTTCATTCTTTCCATGTTGAACCTCTACATTTAAGTTAGACCGTTGTGGTGCGATTTTCTTTCCAAAAGTAGCTGAAAAATCCTGATCTCCTCCCTGCTTCGCGGAATCATTAATATCCTTCTTCAATCCAGCCGAATAATTAGCCCCACGAAATTCACGCCTTAAGATTTGAAGTTTCCCAAACGGCCTCCCCCCATCCTTGCCGTCACCGGTGACAAGTCCCGACTCATCGTCCGATCGAGCCACCTTCTTCGATTGTCTATCTTCACCGTCAGGTGGAGCCACCTTCTCCGATTGGCCACCTTCATTAACAGGTCGTGCTTCCTTCTCTGGCTTCTTACCTCCTCCATCCTCATTACTGGAATTCATGGGTCGCTGATCATCCACGTTGGGGGGCCTGACATCTTGTCTCAACGGACATCCCTGTTTGATATGTCCATATTTGCCACACTCAAAAACATACCTGGTGAAGCCCCTCATAGATGATGAATCGCTCTTCCCCGAAGACCGTATAGGATGGTAGCAGGGGTTGTTTTAAATCAATCTCTACGCAGATTCGCGCAAAGCCACCTTTATCATAAACAGAAGTAGAGCGATCTACTTTAATCATTTTCCCAATCATGTTACCAATTCGGCGAAGCGACTCAACATTGTAAAATTCAAATGGAACATCCGGCAACCGAACCCAAGCTGCAATATTACACTTCAAATCCGCCTTCCAGGGATTAAAATTGGGACGCCATCTTTGAACAATTAGGTAATGATCCTCTATCATCAAAGGCCCTTCCTGAAAGGCCAAATTCTTTATCTTCTTTATTAGAAAACGAGACAATGTAATATCCATTGTTCAAAGGGACGAGCTTCAAAGGATCCTTTGGGCGCCACATCCGATTAATACGATCTCGAATAATGTATGTTTGGAAACTCGCACCCAGAACCTTGATAATAAGAGAATTCATCCAGGGAAGGCACCATGCTGTATATTCCTCCGCCGTGAATTTCATCACCCCTGGTTTCCCTTCCAACCTTCGTTCCTCCTGGGTCTCCTCCTCAACTGACTCATCCGGGTCGCACCGCGCATCATTTTCGTTCATTTTATGGAAGTAATCCTTCCATCCTTGAACAATATCATCTTCCTTGGAATGATTGACCAAGAACCCTGCACAACTAGGCGATAAAAGCTTATCCCTGTAAGAAAGCTTGGATGGACTGAAAGAGATTTGCCGTGCCTCTCAAAATAACCAGATTCAATAAAAGATTTACAGTAATGGGGAACCTGGATCGTTTCCCAACGAACTTGCAGCGGGCTTGATTAACAACAACGACGAAACCCTAACAGTGAAAAAAGGGGGATTTTTTTATGATTCAACAGACTAAGACGAAATAGACAGAGATAAACGAAATATTGAGAAACAGATAGAAAACGTTAATAAACCGAAATAGATTAAAACGACCAACCCAACGCTTAGATTCCCGAAACGTCCATCCTTGAGCGAAATATTAACGAACTCGCGTTTGGTTCTAGACGAACCGAGATCTCGCATCCGTCCGTAAATTCCCTCGACTAGACGATCGCCTAGCATTTATTCGAACAGTGGCGTCTCATTGTACGATCGCACAGCAACACTTTAAACCTAGTCCGAACTCAGTCCTTGGGACGAACCAAACCGAATATTAAATCTAATATTCGAACTATTTTCAGATCGATCTCGATAAGATGAAAACAGAATCGAGAAACCCTAATCCGATTAAGCCTAGGCTCTCGGACGAATCATGGAATCCTCACGTTGGATTAATCATAGAAGTTTAGCCGAGCATGGTTGGAATAGAAGAAGAAAAGACGAAGAACATTAAGAACATTTGAGAGAAAACTAAAACTTCGTCTTTAATCCAAAACGTGTAAAACGTGAATGAATTAATGCGTAGAATGAATGTGTGACGGCTGCCTCACTTAAAGATAACCTAAAAACGAATTAGGTCTAATGGTTCAGCCCAAAACGAAAATAAAATAAAGATGGGCTTTAATTACAAAATTCGAGCCCAATTAAAATCCAGAATTGTTCATCTGACTTTGGCTCCAAAATTGACCTCCTTCTTGTCCGAATTGGCTCTTTATGTCTTCATAACAATTGTAGCTCTCTGAATCATCTGAAAGATGAGACAAAAATGAGGCAAATCCGATGTCTGGTTCAAGAGTTATGGTAAAAATAGTGAAGCAATACAAAACTGGAATTTTATCGATAAAAATGGCTAAAATTACAATCTAAGGCCCAAAGCCTAAATGCACATAAAAGCCATTATTTATTAACTAAAGAGTCCTAAATATTGATCAAGAGATAAAAATAAGTGTATTAAATATTCAATTATCAAATTCCCCACACTTATCTTTTTGCACTCCTGAGCAAAATCTAAAGAAAAAGACTAAAAGGAAAAACTCTTCTTTACTAATAATTGCTAATAATGCAAAAAGTGAATCAAGGGACGAAAAGTTCCAAAAGACCAATCAATCAAGACCAAAATCCCTTCATCTCAAATTACAATTCATGGTAGTCTCAATCAATGATGCTAATCACAAAAGATAGTCTCACAAATGATGCGCTCAATCAATCAGTCTCTCAAGTGTTTAAGGTAAATAAGTGTATCGCTCAAATTCTACTCAAGAAAATTGTTCTACCATAAGCTTGCTCAACTTCTACGTCTCCACTACTCACAACACGTACATGCACAAATCAAGAGAGCTTGTAATTAAAGGTTGTTACGGGGCTAGGGTGAAGGTAGGTAATAGTATGGAATGAGAGGCTAAGCACCAAAGAAATCAAAAGGAAGAGCACTGATTAACACAATCATTCTCTATGTATGAAATTTTTATTCTACTAATATATCCATTCATTTCTATGTATTTTCTTTTCTTTTCTTTTTTTTTTCTTTTTTTTTTCTTTTCTTCTTTTTTTTTCTTTTATTTTATTTTTTATTTTATTTTTTTATTTCCTTTCATTGTATACGTAATTACAATGTCAAAATCAAATATCTCCCCCCACACTTAAACTGTTGCACTCCTGAGCAACCCCCACACTTAAACACAAAACAAGTTGAAACCAATGCTCAATAAATCTTAAAGGTGCGGAATAAAATGGTTTTACGCTTAGGCTTGTAATGTGGCTTAGAAAAGAATGGGTCAAAAGGCACAAAGGGGCTAGCAAGGGAATCATAATGCAAGGGAAAGCTATTTGGCCAAGGTGAGGAAAATAAAAGAAATAAAACAAGCTTCCATCATACTTATGCACGTAAGTGAAAAATGTAGTTTCAAAAAGAAAAGGAGCAAGTTCTAGAGAACAAAAATCATGAGAGATGCACACATGAAAGAAAGAATGGCAAAAGATGAATTCCATTCATGCAGGCCCAAAACCTCACAAGGTCAATACCAACTTAGGCAATCAACAACATCAAATAAACTATCAAGACTTGTAATCGAAGAGTCAAGAATTGTAGACCAACCAGAATGATCCATTAAAACCAAAGTCTAATTCCACGTTCATAATATGTAGCAATCATAGAAAGAGAGACTTTTTTTTCAAAAATCAAGGTAGAAAAAAAAAGAAAACAAATAAGAGAGAAAGAGGGAGAAGGAAGAAGAATACTCCCAAGGGTTTATGGAGGAGGAAAGAAGAATCCTCCCCAAGGGTTTATGGAGGATAGATGGCGTCAATGAGGAGAGTCTCTGCTTCCTCAGCCGCCGTGGGGATCCCTCATGAAATGGCTTGAGGCGATGCCCATTAACCTTAAAGGTACTTCCGTGGTTGGATCACATAGCTCAACAAAGACCAAATGGAAAAATGTTAGTGATCTCAAAAGGGCCATCCCATCTAGATCGAAGCTTACTCGACATAAACTTCAAACAGAGTTAAATAGAAGAACTTTCGGCCCACGAAAATTCTTTCCTCGTAATATGCTTATCATGGAATGCCTTAGTCTTCTCCTTGTACAACCTGAGCCAAATCCATGTTACACTGCTTAATGGCCCAATAGGCTCGATGTTCCAACTCAACCGGAAGATGATATGCCTTACCAAAGACAATCCGATAAGGAGACATCCCAATCGGAGTCTTGTAGGCGGTGCGATATGCCCACAAAGCATCCTCTAATCGCTTACTCCAATCTTTCCGGTAGAGTTAACAGTCTTCTGAAGGATTTGCTTAATCTCTCTATTTGAGACTTCAGCTTGACCCAGTCTGAGGGTGGTATGCTGTGGAGACCTTGTGTAGCACTCCATACTTGCGTAACAAGGCACCCATGCTTCGATTACAAAAATGGGAACCCTGATCACTGATAATAGCTCTAGGAATGCCAAACCTGCAGAAAATGTTAGACCTAACAAACTCCACCACCACGAAGAATCATTAGTCCGGGTGGCTTTCGCTGGTCACTACAAAACTTCCACAGATAAGGGTCATCCCAAACATAATATTTAGACTCACTTTTCAATTTTAGGTTTTGGGCCCTAGTGGAGTCTACAGGAAAAATACCAGCTACCAAATAGTTAACTAGATCAGCATACCATGGGATCTTAACTTGCAGCTGTAGGAGCTGCTCATCGTGAAATCATCCCGAATAGAAGAGGGTGAGAGGGAGAATGGGTGATGCGACTCAAGTGGTCACTACCCGCTTTGCGCCCACTTCGTCTCGAATCTCAACATCAAACTCTTGGAGCAGCAACATCCACCGGATGAGTCGTGGCTTAGCATCCGCCTTTTCAAAAGAAACTTCAAAGCAAAGATGGTCAGAGAAAACAATGACTCTACTTGCTAGCAGATATGACCTAAACTTATCAAAAGCAAATACAATGGCCAACAACTCATTTTCAGTGGTGGTGTAATTAGACTGAGCAGAATCCAAAGTCTTGGAGGCATATGCAATGACATGAGATGCTCTGTCTACCCGCTGTGCCAAGATAGCACCAACTGCATAGTTGGAAGCATCGCACATCAACTCAAACGGGAGGCACCAATCAGGAGGCTGGATCACTGGGGTTGTAGTCAGGCAACGCTTCAAGTGATCGAAGGTCGCCTTGCACGCATCATCAAAGACAAAGTCAGTGTCCTTATGCAGAAGGTTGGACAAGGGTCGAGCAGTCTTGCTGAAATCTTGAATGAAACGTCGATAGAAACCTGCATGGCCAAGAAAAGAACGAACTTCCCGCACAGAAGCGGGGTAAGGCAACGCAGTAATTACATCTATCTTAGCAGGGTCTACCTCAATCCCTTTCCTAGACACTATGTGTCCCAAGACTATACCTGACTCAACCATGAAGTGACACTTCTCATAATTCAAAGACAAGATTAGACTCGGACATCTATGCAAAACTCTAGACAAATTAGCCAAGCAGAATCAAAACTAGACCCATATACAGTGAAGTCATCCATAAAAACCTCCATGCAATCCTCTAGAAACTCAGAGAAAATACTTACCATACAACGCTGAAAAGTGCCAAGTGCATTGCAAAGGCCAAAAGGCATCCTTCGGTAAGCATATGTCCCAAAGGGGCATATGAAGGTCGTCTTCTCCTGATCCTCAGGAGCATGGGGTTGCCTCACAGGCTTAGATTCCTCTTCCAAATGAATACGATGCATGCACATAGAAGGGCTGATGCCAACTATGTCAGCTAATGTCCACCCAATGGCCTTCTTGTTCGCCCTCAATAAGCTTAGCAGCTTCTCTTCTTGATCAGAATGCCCTTACCTCTCACTTCCCATATCTCTATCTTCTTTCTCCTCACCCTCTTTCTCTCTCATCTTCTACCCCACCCTCCACCACCTCCTCCTCCACACTCTCGTCACCCTCATGACCACCAACATTCTCTTTCTCCTCCACGCTCTCATCAACGTCCAACCCAAGAAGAGGATGAAGGCAATAGAAGGAAGAAACTGAAGGACCTGAATGGTGAATCCATGGGCTACATAAGACCCAAACTTTTAGGGCCTTCCTCATTTCCTCTACGGCGATTCCATGGGCGGCACAAGGCCCGAACTTCAGGGCTTTTCTTGTTTCCTCTACGACAATCCATGGGCGACACAATCTACCTCCTCATTCATTTCGCTAATACAAAAGGGTTCAATGTTGCGATATCGGTCGCACCCATGTGCAAAATCTTTGATTAATCACCTTTACTATATTTACTCTCTGCTCAGCCTTCTGTCTCTGTTGTACGAAGCGTGTGGGCGAACAGTGAATCCCATGAGCTACACCGTTGGACTTCTATGGAGTGGTAACTAGTACTTATGTGAGGCAGCCTTGCATATAATGTTAACTATGGCCATCAGGATTTTTAGTTGGTCTTGAAAATGAGAATCAATTCTAGTGAAGTTTTTCGGGGAATTATTAGCATTGATGTTTTTTTTATACTACATATTTTGCTTCTTCTTCTGTTCTTGAATTAGAATATCGAAATTGATGGGATTCACAGCATGAAAGCCGGTTTAATTGTGTTATGTGCAAGTGTAGATGTAATAGACCCAAATGTCAGTCTGGGTTCATTGCCTTCTGTCTTTTTCCCTTCTATCACCTTCACCAACAAAATTTGATTTATGGTTGTGGCGGAATTTTTATTTGTTTTTTTGGGTTTTTTTGTTTGTGTTTTACTAATTGCTATTATGAAGTTCTCATTGCCTACACTCATGTAGTCAACACCCCTATCTGGCTACATATGATATAATTTCTGAATGCTATACACGTTGTTGTGGACTGTATATGTTTATAATTAACTATCATATACTGTTTATACTTTGTTTGTAAGATTAATTTGTTACTCTGAGATCCTTTGAGATTCCAGCCCTTGTTACTACCTATGGAATCTCAGACATACCCAGCGAGGTCGGACATGGTCATTATGGTGGGCAAAGATCAAAAGGAAAGACAACAAACGTAGAAATTTGATGGTTGCAGTTTGGAATTGTTAATACTACTATTGTGTATATATCATTTAGTTAAAGTTATTTTGGAACTGTTATACTATGACATTAGTGTTTTGGATCACCGTGTTGTGAACTCTGTGGTTAATCCTATTTGTAACCAAGATTAGTTTATTATCAATATGATGTATTGTTCTGTATTTTTGGTGGCCAGATGGCGAATTCGGATCCATGATTGGGGGTTTTCACAGTCTGATCTGTGGCAAAGGATTGGCTCTTACCTCAACATGGCCAAGAGGCCTAGCCAACTGTCTGGTTGCATTAGGGGCGTATTGAAAGAGATTTGTCGTGCCTCTCAAAATAACCAGATTCAATAAAAGATTTGCAGTAATAGGGAACCTGGATCGTTTCCCAACGAACTTGCAGCGGGCTTGATTAACAACAACGACGAAACCCTAACGGTGAAAAAAGGGGGGATTTTTTTGTGATTCAACAGACTAAAACGAAATAGACAGAGATAAACGAAATATTGCGAAACATATAGAAAAACGTTAATAAACTGAAATAGATTAAAACCGACCAACCCAACGTTTAGATTCCCGTAAACGTCCATCCTTGAGCGAAATATTAACGAACTCGCGTTTGGTTCTAGACGAACCGAGATCTCGCATCCGTCCGTAAATTCCCTCGACTAGACGATCGCCTAGCATTTATTCGAACAGTGGCGTCTCATTGTACGATCGCACGGCAACACTTTAAACCTAGTCCGAACTCAGTCCTTGGGACGAACCAAACCGAATATTAAATCTAATATTCGAACTATTTTTAAATCGATCTCGATAAGATGAAAACAGTAATCGAGAAACCCTAATCCGATTAAGCCTAGGCTCTGCGGACGAATCATGGAATCCTCACGTTGGATTAATCATAGAAGTTTAGCCGAGCATGGTTGGAATAGAAGAAGAAAAGACGAAGAACATGAAGAACATTTGAGAGAAAACTAAAACTTCGTCTTTAATCCAAAACGTGTAAAACGTGAATGAATTAATGCGTAGAATGAATGTGTGACGGCTGCCTCACTTAAAGATAACCTAAAAACGAATTAGGTCTAATGGTTCAGCCCAAAACGAAAATAAAATAAAGATGGGCTTTAATTACAAAATTCGAGCCCAATTAAAATCCAGAATTGTTCATCTGACTTTGGCTCCAAACTTGACCGCCTTCTTGTCCGAATTGGCTCTTTTTGTCTTCATAACAATTGTAGCTATCTGAATCATCTGAAAGATGAGACAAAAATGAGGCAAATCCGATGTCTGGTTCAAGAGTTATGGTAATGATTAATATGATATTAGAGTTTAGTGAAATTAGTAGGGGTAATATTGGAAATTAATTAAATTGTAGGCTAACATTATTGACTTTAACTGTTTTTATTGGTTTGTGAGAATTGTTAGTTGGTGCCTTATAATATTGACTAGAGGGAGTAATCATTAGTTAGTTATAGTCACAAATTGATGGTAGTTAATGAAAAAGAAGTTTGATGCACTAAAAGAAATAAAATAAAAAATAAAAAGATAAATTACACATAATTTATTTTTAGTCATAGATGTATAAATTCATTCAACCGTCAAATCTTGACTATGAATTATCTTCAATTTTTATATTTGCACCGATAATTTGGATTAATCGCTACTTTCACTAACAATTTGAAAAAGTTATTCATACATATCTCGAAATTTAAGAGTTATTTATGTAATGTATACTTAGGTACTGTAATAACATTCTCTACTGTATTGATGAATAATATATGAGTTAAATAATTAATTTATATAAATTAATAAAATTACTTATTTATTAAATGTAGGCTGGTGTTTCTAAAATATTATCCTTTTAAAACTTATTTTATGTTTAAAAATTAAAGATGTTTTCTAATTTATCCGTATTAAATACCTTCCTTAAAGTGTTTCCTACTTTCCTCCTTCAATATTTTTTGAATAAGGGTAAAAGAAAAAAATTGTATTTTTTTTTTTTTTTTTTTGCCATAAAGGAAAAAATTGTATGGTATGTAGTATCATCTTTTATTTCGGCTGTTGGGCTCTTGTGCGGTTTTCTTGCCTGTATCTTCTTAAGCCCAATGGGACCTTTTTTGTTTCTTTTCTTGTATGTTTAGTTTTGGGCCCAATTGCATATATCCTGGGGCTTTTTTTTAGTGTACTTTTTTTTAAAAATCGTTTTATTAATAAAATTTTCTTTTATTCAACAAAAGATAAAAGTTGTACTAACAGGGTTGGCACAAGTGGTAAGCGACTTGTGTCGTTTAAGCAAGGTCTTGAGTTCGAGCCTTGTAAATGTAAAAAAGGTCCGTTGGGAGATTCTCCCACCAATAGCCAGTTGCACGATGCAGGTTGGATCCAGATTTATCAGGGTGAAGCTTTGGATATCGGATGAGAAAAAAAAAAGTTGTGTGATGTCACGTCATTAAATTTTATAAACAAATGTATAAGTTTACCAATCACTTATATTGTGTTGACTGTGTGTATGTACTTTTTTAACGAAAAGTGTATAATATATATTAAATATTGTATAAGTTGGAAATTTGTTGAGCTTAACAATAAAATTAATGAGATTTAAGGTTTTTTTGACTTAGTGATACATGTTAGAAATGACTTATAAATAGAATATATGGAGTAATAAATAATCACTGAAGTAGTTTATAAAAAAAGGAAAAATTAATTTGGAAGCCGTTGTTGACAACAATGATAAAAAAAAAAAAAAACCAAATTAATACAATTTTCACTTGGGATATGGGAAGTGTAAAACAAAAGCAAAATGGCTTATTATTATACTGATGCTAGCTACATGAAGTTCATCATATAATTGTGTTCTACTAACAACTAACTCTTTAGATATATCATTTATAGATGGGTTAAGGTGCATTTTTGCTAACGAACAATTATCTAAAGACCATCCAGCACAAATATTTATTTTAGGCACCTTAAATGCAAAACAACAATTCAACTGAGGTAAAGCCCACAATCCCGTTAGGTATCACTTTAACGGAGGTTGACCTGCTGAGGTGGAGGAGAAAAAACGATGATGTGGCTATTTGTGTCAGAAAAATTTGAAGTGTGGGTTTTTTTTCTTTGCCTTCCTGGAGAAAACGAAAACGATGAATGCTGAGACTGAGAGCAGAGAACGAAATCCAGCACGGCTAAATCGAAGAGGAAAAATCGCAGAGGCAGGCGTTCCCCCACAAATCGTCATTTTGGAGAAAGGGAAAACGGGTTCTT
This sequence comes from Acacia pycnantha, assembly GCA_025563575.1. Classification (NCBI taxonomy): domain Eukaryota; kingdom Viridiplantae; phylum Streptophyta; class Magnoliopsida; order Fabales; family Fabaceae; genus Acacia; species Acacia pycnantha. The sequence goes on from JAMWYP010000019.1 coordinate 3,666,039, forward strand.
GGAGAAAAGCAGAGAAAAAGGAAGAAAGGCGAAACCCAGAGGAGTCCGAAGCGAAAACGCGATCTCGGAGAGAAGGCAACGGTGATCTGGTTGAATGGCATCTTCTTCTTCATCGACGGCAAGATGCTGGCAGAGGGTGGTGCTTCTTCGACAACCCAGTCGTGAGGATGATTATGAAGCTCCGAGGAGGTACTGTCATCACGGAATGGTGGCATCGAGATGGACGGCGTGGACTGACAACAACCCAGGTCGAAGGTTTTATGGATGCCCATACTACTACCAGGTAAGCGATTTTAATCAAAGGGGAACAAATTTTTGTTTTTGTTGGCTTCCGTTGGCTTCCACACTCTGTTCTGCTAGCCATCGTGCTTTGCGCAATAACATACTGAAATGGAATGGAATGGAGTGTATGGAATTGCAAGACAGATAGAGACTCCAAATTTTTCATAATCATCCTTTCAATTTTACACTTGAACGTCGCTGCATTTATCATAATCAGCCAAATTTTATTGCACTTGAACGTGGCTGGATTTTTAAATTTTTTGTGCCTTATGGACTGAATTAAAGTGGGGTGGCTCATCAGGTGCTTGACTTCAAATCTGGCTGAAGACTTGCTTTAAATCTGAAGACTTGCTCATGTAAAAATTATGATGTTTTTGAAGACTTGCTCATGTAAAAATTATTTTGAAGTTTGCTGGTTTTCTGCTCATTGTTCTTGTTGGAAAAATTACATGAAGAATTGTAGTTCAAAATTACATGAAAGTGGTTAGTTGCAATTTAATTCAATTTATTTGCTTTTGCATATGAAGGTCTGTGAACTTTTAGCTGATGTATGCTCATGCAGGATGGGGGGTGCAAATTCTTTGCTTGGCATGATAATGAATTCGGTGAGAGGGCAAATACTGTGATTAAGGAGCTGTTAGACGACATTGACAAACTATATGATGAAAATTCCGTCCTTCGAAGAGCAGAGCATGGGCAAAGAGTGAGTGAAAAGCTCGATGCAATACACAGTGACTTGAGAAGGCTTAAACGCACACATGATCTATATGATGGGGACTTAGGAAAGGGGAAAAGAAGTTTAAAGTAGCAATGTCATTGTTGTTTGTAACATGTGTTTGGTTGTATGTGTTGTATCTAAAGATGTAGCTAGTGAGAACTTTGAAATGTGAATTATGCACTTGAACTTTGTAATGTCAATTGGGTACTTCAACTTTGTAATGTCAATTGGGTACTTGAACTTTGTAATGTGAATTGGATAGTTGAGCTTTGTAATGGGAATTAGGTACTTGAACTTTGTAATGTGAATTGGATAGTTGAGCTTTGTAATGTGAATTAGGTAATTGCACTTTGTAATGTGAATTAGGTTGTTGAACTTTGTAATGTGAACTAGGAACTTACACTTTGTAATGTCAATTAGGTTGTTGAACTTTGTAATGTGAATTAGGAACTTGCACTTTGTAATGTCAATTAGGTTGTTGAACTTTGTAATGTGAATTAGGAACTTGCACTTTGTAATGTGAATTGGTAGTTTAACTTTGTAAGTGAAATAGGTACTTGACCTTTGCAAGTGATTGTGCAACAATGGCCACCCTATTTAATTGGAAGATATAAATATTGTGTTGTAATTGGGAACACCCACCGATGAGCATTGGGTTGATACCCTCCTCATATAACTAATACGAAAAATGCCAAATAATGAAAAGCGTAAACTTCATAATAAGCTTCAACATCTTTTACAATAAGCTTCAACGTCTTGGACAATAAGCTTCAACATCTTACAAATATAGGAACACAAGTGTAAGTTTCAAACTTTCCAATCACAAAGCTATTAAACTATAAGTGATGAAGTCAACTTTAGGCAACAGGGAACACCACAACTTGTTCAAGGACATGTCCAGAGAGATCCAAAACACCAAACAACTACAGTCATGAAGACAACTTGCACAACTTCATCGGTTCCGGGTTCGCTTGCTTTAAATCAAACTTGCAATGAAAGCCTCCCTTCCCTTCAACATATTGCCTGCATAACACCAAACATGACAGTTTAAGAGACATGAATAAGCAAAACAGAAACAGTGGAAATTTAATGTGTAGTTAGTTTAAAATTGATCATCATAACAATACTAGAGTTGGCCCCTCCATTTGCAGCAACAACAAACTTCACAAGTTTATTCAAATATATAACCTAATACGCCTAGCCTGAAACTATAATGTGCTCAAAATCAACCTAGACATATATTTATCAGACCCAAAAAACAGAAAATGGAAGATAGGTTTCATATTACCTTTGGTGGGTATTGGTGGGTAGAATTCTGTAATAGCAATTGCATCCAAAAGAGGTCCACAGGAAGTGTCTTCTCGGACTCCAAAAGCTAGCATATTTCATTTACACTTGTCAACACATATACAAGCAGAGGATCGATATACATAGTGTCCGATCCAGATTCCACAAAAGTATAAAGTTGGTCATAATACCAAACACAAAACAACTACAGTGTTGCTTGGTTTCAAGTTACATACAAGTTTGGTGATTAAATTGTTATCCCAAAATAAATCACCCAAAATACGGTCATCTAAAAAAGTCTACTTGCTGGGGCCAGCCATAGTCCTGGCCATAATGTCATCGGTTTGTTGTTGAACCTGTGATCTTCGTCTACTCAAACTCATTTGGCTTTGTAGTCTGAGTTGTGAGCCACTAATACTTGGTTGGCCGTTCCACTGCAATCCAGGAGGTTGCACTGGCAGTGGAGTATCAGTATGAGATGAGAAGTGAATCTTCTTTGAACCTTCGTGGGAGGATAATGGTGTAGAGGCAGATCTTCGTAATTCCCTCTCATTTGGTATTGGACATCTTGTTTCAGGGCTGCCATTGTGGTGAAACTCTGTTGGTGTACCCTCCTCTAACACCTGTTCTGAATTCAAGCCAGGCTAAAAATAAAATATAAACAAAACCAATGAATAAGTCATTATGTTAAAAATAAGCAGAATTAAATCAGAAAATGAAATTTGTAAATAAATCTGACATTGTAAACGCTTCGTCCAGTGTTTTCATCCACCATTACTCCGAATCCTACTGGACGTACTGCTCTGTAACCAGGGGTCCTTCTCCTTGTCTGGTTCCCATATTGACTAGGAGTTGCAAGTTGTGGTGTAGGTGTAGTGGGCTGTTGTGAGGTTTGTTGGGAAGCTGACCAAGCAGATTCTAAAGGTATTATAGGCATGAAGCAGAAGATAAAAACTTAATAAAAGTCATAAAACCACTTAATAAAAGTAATTAAAACGCCACAAGTAATGAATGAAGCAGAATATAAGCACATCACATGGACCACCAAACTAGATGGACAACCAGAAAAGTCATCACGAATTTTGAAAGATTATTAATATCCTCATATGGGAAGTAAAGCTACAACATATACCAAGAGAACAAAACCATCTTACTGATGCTCTGGCAAAAGAAGGATGATAATAAATTCACTTCATCCACAAAAAATCACTCATATTATATTAACAAAACAAAAGAGAACAATAACGTTGAAAACCAGTATAGCCTGGAAAAAACAAAAGCTTAAACATGTGATGGGTGATTAGTTTACAAGTGGTTGTGGCACTTGCTTGTATATTTATATACCCTGAATGGAATGACCTAGATTGATAATACAGAATCTATACAACTGAAAATCATAATAGGAAATTGGAGAAGGCCAACGAAACTCAGGAAATTGGGAAACAGAATAACACAAGAATAATACACAAGAGGAAATCTATTACAGCTATGACTATTATATTCTAACAATAATCAGTCAATAAACCACAAAGAATCCCATTTATTCCCAAAAATCGATGGTTACTCGTCCGTAAATTGAAGCTCTCGAACCCTAGCAGAACCTCCGATGGGTTTCGAATGATTTCCTTTCGTTCGCTCTCTCTGGTTTTCCCCGATCGCGATTTCCCTTTTCTCTGTTCTTCGTTTTCTTCCTCGTTTGCGTCGTGTGTATTTTGGTCAGCTAAAGGCAACAAAAAAACCCATGGCTCAGTTAATTGTTTATGAGACAAAAATGCCATGTTGGATTTTTGGCTTAATTCCCCTCAGCAGGTAAACATCCGTTAAAGTGATACCTAACGGGATTGTGGGCTTTACCTCAGTTGAATTGTTGTTTTGCATTTAAGGTGCCTAAAATAAATATTTGTGCTGGATGGTCTTTAGGTAATTGTTCGTTGGCAAAAATGCACATTAACCCTTTATAGATATATAGATCTTATTATTTTATATATATATAAAAAATTTTAGGTGGGGTAGACACCGATACACCACCAGGGCCATGACATGCCTCCAGGTTCAGAGGGTGCTTACACAGATACTTACAGAACGCCCACCAACGAGGCCTCACATCGACCAGTGGATATCGAACCTCCTCCATTTTGGGATGAAGACTAACGCTTTAACCAACTGTGTCAATCCTCATTGGCTATATAGATCTTATTTCATAACTTTTTTTTGGTTGCCCATCCGGTATCCAGAGCTTCGCCCTAACTAATCCAGATCCGACCGGCGTCGCGCATTTGGCTGTGGTGGGAGAGTCTTCCAACGGGGCTTTTCTGCATTCACAAGGCTCGAATTCGATACCTTGCTTAAGCGACATAAGCCGTTTACCACTTGTATCAACCCCATTGATATCTTATTTGATAACTGTACTAGCGTTTTATAACCAACCTCAAGTTTGGATAAAGGAAGAAAGTTTTATTGGGCCTTTGATAGTCAATGTAAAAGCTTTGTCTAATCTCAAGTCACCTAGTTTTGGGTGTATTAGCTATAATAATTTTTTTTTTTGAGCCAATGGTCTTTTTTGTAGAGTGTGTCTCTCCTGGACTTATGAAGGAAGGGATTGTAAACCTCTTTTTATGCTAACGAGTCCTTAATTTCTTCTTCTTCCTCAACTGTCTTTCAAAGGACTTACCGTCCTTGATGTAGTTTTTTTATAGGGTTTAATGTTTTTGTTTTTGTTGTGTAACATCCTAATTTTTAATTCTAGGATTTAAATATAATTATGAAATAAATATATATGATAAATGTGTTTATTACGAAATTTGGTTTAAAATAATAATGAGAATAATTATTGGAATTTGAGGTATATTTTTCTCATAAATTAAGGACAAATAATTAAGGAATAATATTTGGCATAAATATTTTTAAGATAATATTTTAAGGCCAAAAGAAATTTAATCCAGAAAGAAAATCCTTACAAGCATGAAGGATTCATTCTTGGCATTTAATTGGTAATTAAGCAATATTAAAGAGAGAGTAAAATAGAACAGCAAAACAAGTCTATACTCTTTCATCAATTCTCTCCAGCCTTAATTAATGCAATACACCTAATCTTTTACTTACGCAAGTATCCCCATAGTTGATAGCCATGAGACTAATCCTTCGCCCTATTGTCAGTGCACAAAGCAGTAGAAGGCTGGCCACGGGGTTCTTTCCATTCACAAGAGTTAAGGATCGAACCCCCCAACTACTTGCTTAAGGAACCAGATGCAATACACCTATTATTCATTTGATCCCTAAGCCTAACACGTGATGACAATAAAACACCCCCAACCCATTATTCTCTTCATCTCACGGCCCATGACTAAAACCCAAACTATTATCTCATTTATTCCTTTAACTTATCATCACAAGCAAAAACACATAATTACCAGCAAACAGAGGAAGCCGAGACGGAGAACGTGGAAGCGTGAGGAAAGGAACCAAGCAGTCATAGTTCCATTTGTTACTCTCTTGTTACTTCAAAAAGACACCAACGTAAGTTTTTTTCTCTCTCGCTGGAATATATATAGATAAGACACAAAACGTTGTTGTGCGTGAGTGTGTGTGTCTATATATATATATATATATATATATATATATATATATATATATATTAGCTGATTTATATAAAGGTGAAAGAAAACTTACTGTTATGATTAATACCACAGCCTATAAATCTTACTGATCTTTATACACATAGGTCATTGCATATAGAAAAGGAAAAGAGGAAATTAAATAACTATATGTAAATATATATATATAAAAGCGTGGATAGTTAGGGAACCTGAAACCTTACTATATTATATATGTGCATGTTGATGTCGTGCACCTGGAAGTAATAGGAAAACTTTGCTTTCTTATGCAAATCGTTGGTTGGAGAAATAAACCTGGTTATTGTTTATAATATATATGTAACAAAAAAAAAAAAAAAAACTTAAAAACTTTTGTCTCATATAAGTATATCGCTGCACATGGGGAAACTAAAGAGAAAAACTTACTATCTTATATATATATATATATAGGACCAAAGCTTACTGTCATAGAAATGTATATGTACCGTCACTGCATTTTTGTAAATATATACACACACACATCCATCAGAAGCTATGCATATATTGTCACTATATAGGAATTTCTATCGGTTTAGTCTTTGTATGTGAAGGACAAAATGGTTAGTTTTTTTTTTTAAATAATAATAATAATAATAATAATTGAATTTTTGTTATTATAATTAGAAGTTGTATATTTTTTTAGTCATGGGAAATTATAAGCTTCAATTGTGATAATGTAGAGCCTTCTTGTAAGAGGTGATTGTGCGGGCTGTGTTCCTCGAGCTAAGGTTAAACTTGGAATTGAGGTAACCGGGGTTAATTTATTTTATATGCTTGTTTTGGGCTGTGAGGTATTTTTCTAAGCCTTACTTTCATATATACAACTTGTATGTGTTTTGAAAAATTATGTGTATGTTTGAATATGAAATTAATTCAGTGAAGCAGTGTGTTTTTCCAATCTGTGTATTTAAATAAATACTATTGTTGGGGTTGTTATTGTTGTGATGGTTGAAATGCTTGTTGTGAGTTGATATATTTGGAATAATAATTTACTAAAAAGTTGTTGAAAAATTTTAGTGTTATATTATTTCTTCTGTTGTGGGTTATGTTGGGTTGTGTGGAAGAGATTAAGGGTGAACTTGTACCTATCGGCTCTCTCAGTCCTGGCCCGGATCTTGAGTTGAGTGTTTTAGGCGGACACCTCACTGTTACGGTATTGCGTTGGTGGCATGGGAGGGGACAGTATTCTTGAAGTGACTAGCTAACCTTGGCCAGATATACTAGCACTGATAAGTTGTACCACGTCCAGAAGATATAAGGAGGAGCAGGATGGATGAGTAGGGATGACTATAATTATTGTTAATTATTATGTATTATTTTGTTCGTAACTGTGCCCAGAGTTAAGGATTTCTGTAATGAGTTTGTGGGCGGAACCTGTGCCCTGGACTCTGAGTTTGTGGGCGGAATTTGTGCCCTAGACTCCGGGTTTGTGGGCGAACGTTGTGCCCTGAACCCGATATGTATGTTATTGAAAGAAAAAGTCTTCTCTATTATCACTTGTTAAATATTATAATTATGTTAATAAACCTGCTTCTCTGACTTACAATCCTTTCCTGCATATTTGATAAATTAATTTCGGTTACGGGGACTTTATGTCTCACCCCGTCATTATTAAATTTTTCAGGCGAGACCTCTAACCTTACTAGAGGATAAGGGAAGCAGCCAGAGGCATAGACGTCATGAAATTTACAGGCCTCTTTTTGGTAATAGTGTTGTATTGATTTATATATTGTCATCATAGGGCCCTCATATTTTTGAAATACTACATTAACTATTTTTGGATGACTGTTGATCTTCTGAAGGCCTTATTTTATACACTATCAAATTATAGTGGATCCACTTTCCTATCCTGTGCGAAAATTGTTTTGTGAAGACCCTTTGTTGTTGGGGTTCGTGTTGTAAGACTCGTGGGCTATGTATTCTACTATTCGTTAATTGTGCCCTGAGTTATGGTTTTCCTGTGGTGGGTTTGTGAGAAAAATTTTGTACCCTGGACCCCTAGGTGTGCTGTCTTGAAAAGAAAAAGGTTTTTTCATAATTACCTGTTAATCCGATTTTAAGAAAACATAATGGTTAATTGTTGTTTAGTGAGAAAGGGTCTTTTTCATGTTGCAAAAATTTTTGTTGTTGTCACACTTACATAAAAGTGGGTGGGTCCTATTGTAAAGAGAAGAGATAGAAAATATTAGTAGGACCCACTCATTTTTATATGAGTATGACAGGAAAAAAAAATTTCTGCACTAAAAACAGAAACATTAAACCCTTTTTTATATTGCACTTCTCTTCTCTATTCTTTAGTACATCATTTCTTCCATAAAAAAAAATGAAAATTCATGAGAAGAACTAATTAACAATTCCTTCTGAGGATCATTTATCAATTATCATATACTTTTTTATCAACTAGCTCATTCTTTTAATTAATAGTATTATTCAAATCCAAAAGAATACAATCTCTATGATTTACTATTGGAACTTTATTCTCAAATGAAGTAAATAACACCAAAATCATATAATATGAAGAGGAAATAACAAACAGTGTAGTGTGTGTATTGAAATATACACGTGAAAATATCAACAATAAAGAGAAACTAGCCTACGGCAATTCAGATTTATTTTTTTATCTTTATTTTGTTAAAATTTATTTTAATGTATATATAATTTAAAATAAAGATAATCTCTTAATTATAATTTTTTTTAAAAATATTTTTATTGAAAATTTATTAGTTGAAAATCATTGGAAAATTTACCAAAATAATAATTTTAAAAAAAATTTGTATAAATGTGGAGCACTTTTAAAACTATCTATCAAAGTAATGCTGACGCCACTAATGGCGTCGTAAGTGGCGTCAGAAGGTGACGCCACTAGTGGCCTTTGTCTCTTTGACACCTCTGCGCCAAAGAGACAATTAATTGACGCCTTCAGGTATCAATTACAGACGCCTTTGGCGTCAGATTTTTTATTTTTTATTTTTTTAAAAATAAAATTTTAGAAATACATTTAAAATTATAAATAATAATTCTACTTAATTATAAATAATAAAAATCATAAATAATAATTTTAATTAAGAATTAAAATATTTAAGATTTTTTATAAATCTCGGGATATAAAACTAATTAGTGAATTTATTATAAACCATAATCATTATTCTCACAAATTTCTTTAATTAAATTTAACTAATAATATTTTACAATTTATATATCAAATTATTAACGTAGAAAATATTAAATAATTAGTCATTTATCTTATGATTTATAATAAATTCACTAATTAGTATTATATCCTGATATTTATAAATATTTTTAAATATTTTAATTCTTAATTAAAATTTTATTTATTATTTTTATTAATTATAATTAAGTAGAATTATTATTTATAATTTTAAATATATTTATAAAATTATATTTTTTTAAAAAATAAAAAAATTTGACGCCAAAGGCGTCAATTACATAATTGTAATTGACGCCTGAAGGCGTCAATTAATTGCCTCTTTAACGTAGAGGCGTCAAAGAGACAGACGCCACTAGTGGCGTCTATCAATCTAACGTCACTAGTGGCGTTCTGACGCCACTGAGTGGTGGCATTAAAATGTACGACGCTATTAGTGACATTAGCATTACTTTGATAGATAATTTTAAAAGTGCTCTAGATTGATACAAATTATTTTAGTAAATTTCCCCAACATCATTAAATTTGGATGGTTTATATATGATGAGATTTGAGTGCTTGTCACTAGGACTGTTCAGATTGTCCCTATCCTGGCCGGCCCCGTCCAATAGGATTCAGCCTTGTCCTCAAAGTCTCAGTCTCATAAATTAAATAATCCTTTTATTTTTTACCTCTTCTTATTTTTATTGTGGTTGGGTTATCAAGGCTAATATTATATTGTTTTCACTCATATTGAATGAGAAGTCTCTCCACGTAAATTGTTGTGTCTATTATTTTTTTTTTTGTTAATATTTTATTACATAATCATCTTGTCTCCATATCACTTTGTGTAGTTAGAAAGATTAAAAGGGTTGCATTTTTCCTATAAGTAGTATGGCCTTCTTAGTTGTCATCTTGTTATGAATCATCACTTCAAACAATAAAGTGCATTTCACTTATAGAATTTTTCTCGATCCTTGTGCACGCCTACTCATCATTTTGATGTTTAATGAGCATCCAAATTGGTTTTGAGAAGAATTAAAGGAAGTTTCTTACTTATTAATTATTATGTTTAAAAATTAAGGAAGTTTTCTACTTTAACCATATTTAATACTAAGAGTTTCCTACTTTTTATGCAAAAAAATTTATGTGAGTTGGGTCTTGGAAGGTTTCTAAGTCCAATCATGCTTTTGGGCTAAAAAAGAACTTACAAAGATACTTACAGATTATCCATCAACTCAAAAAAGACCTTCGTATTGGCAACATGAGTTAAACTCACAAACTTATAGTTTATGAGCCAATTTCATATTAATTGGACTAACATTTGTTAGCTAAGAGTTTCCAACTTTCCTACTTCAATATATATATTTTCTTGATATGAAAATTTTAGGAAAGGGGTTGGGCTCACTCACAGTCTAAAGGCAGGGCGCTTGGAGCCCACTTTGTAAAGAATTCAGGACTAAGAGTACACATGTCTCCACTTTAGCCTGGGTTATTGTTGCTTTGTAGACTCCTAGGATGGCTCCATTAGCGCCTTGACCAACTTCGGGATCGAACCCTCTCCCTTTTGATTAGAGTGTTCGACCCCTTTACTAGTTGAACTCAAGGATGAGGGGTTTTCCTACTTCTATATATATATATATATATATATATATATATATATATATATATATTAATATTAATTTTATTTTTTTTTTGAAATAAAAAGGTTTTGGAGGGGTTCGACATCAATCCCCAACAAGGCCAGGGCACGGCCCCGGGCTCTTTGAGCACTTAATGGGGACTTACGATATCGCCTACCAAAGGAGTCCCAGCGACGGGAGCGGGGATCGAACACACATCCCTTTGAGACTTTACCAAATCCATTACCATCTATGCCAACTCTCTTTGGCTCAATATTTTTTTTTTTGATACAAGGGTAAAAGAGAAAAATTGTCTTGCATGTAGGATCATCTTTTATTTCGGTTGTTGGGCTCTCGTGCTGTTTTCTTGTCTGTATCTTCTTAAGCCCAAACGCTCCTTGTTTTGTCTATTTTCTTGTATGTTTAGCCTTGGGTCCCTAAGTTTTTAAATGCATATATCATGTAAAGGGGCCTTTTTTTAGGTGTGCTTTTTATCGTTTTATTAATAAATTTTTTTTTTTTATATCAAAAAATAAAATTGTTTTGATTTTGTACCAAAAAAATAAAATATAATTGTATTTTGATAAAAGAGAGAGAAAGTTTTACTTCTCTAGTCATATTTACTAGGTAGAGATAAGACTTTCCCCCCTATTTATCAACCTTGCCATTAAATTATATGTATGAGTTTACCTTAGTTTATTATTAGTTTATTATAGCGTAGACTTTATTTTTATAAGGTATAATAAATATTTTTTTATGAAAAGGGAATAGTGTATGTCAAATAGGGTGAATATTAGAAAGTCGATCATAAAGTTTTAAAAGCTTTAAGGCAAAGTTATTAAGGTTTAAGATTTTCTTAGCTTAGTGATATATGTTAGAAGCGACTTATAAATATGATATATGAGTAAAAAAAAATCAATAAAGTACTTTATATATAAAAAAAAAGTAAGATTAATTTGGAGGTCCTTCTTAATGCAATTCCTATCTACCCACTGTAAAATCTTTTCCTTGAATTCATAACTTTAACTCATCTTTCACATAAAAAAGAGGCAATTTAAACATTTCAAAGCAATCATGAATAATAACACTTGTATAAACACTTTACAAATCAAACCATGTTAGAAAGAAGGCAAAACCCATATAATGTGGATATCTAAACAAAACTCCTCTTTACTCATATTTATAGAATAACACTTGAACCTTGAGTTTTTTGAAACTAAGAACAAAACATTCACCATAAGCCAAGTACAAAAATCCATTTTCTGCATAGCATTCATACTATGAAGGTCACAAGTTGCCAAGAACATAATTTTGTGGATCCACATCCAATAACATGCAATCCTAAAGGCCTCATGCCTTCTACTAGCACACCAACAATCGGTAGTTTAATCAAAAGTATGCAATTAAATCAGAGTTTACAAAATATGGGTCATATGAGTGACAATATACATTAATCCACCACATAATAAACCAAAAGAGGCTATACAGATATATGAAGGGATATATATGTGTGTGTGTGTGTGTGTGTGTGCGGGCGCGCGCGCGCGCGTTAGTAGCTCTCCTCGACGTCTTAGAACAAGAATTATCACATGAAAAATGTTAAGATCAACAAGATGAGACAAAAACCTTGTTAACCAATATTCCAACTCATTGTACATACCAACATGTGTTAGTGAGGTGTCAAGTTGGACAAAAAGTAGTAGTGCATATAATGTCATGCAAATAATTTCAAAATTATACACATCAACACATCCAAATCTCTCCTAAAATAGGTATGCAAATACAAAAGCCTGAGAAGGCTTATCCCATTAATACGGAAACGTACACATAAGCTACAAGCCCACAAGGGCTTATTCATTTCTCTTAGAAATAGAAAGAGCTACCAGAGTCCGTCCTTCTCTCTAAGCAAATGAGCCACGCAGGCCTGTCTAATATGAATGAATGAGCTACATAGGCTTGTTCCACTAGAGACGAATGAGCCTCGTAGGCCTATCCCAATATAGTCAAGTTGTTGGTTCTCGGTTTTAAGTTTTGATGATAACAACCACTTGCCAAAAATGAGAACATGATGATTCAAGATAACTCAAGTTTATGTTTATAAAACTCAAGTTATCAAACTGTTATTAAAACTGTCTTGAGTCAGGGAGTTAAACAACTCGGGTTCTTGATTTTAAAACTCAAGTTATGGTTTTTAAAGTCAATTAAAAATGCTCTAACAACTAAAGTTCTTGACTTATACTAATTCTAGATCAAACAAGGTAAAACTCGAGTTCTAAGCAATCAACTCGAGTTGCCTTATATACAACTCGAGTTCTGAGATATTTCTTCAACTCCTCTCTAATCTTAAGTATCCATGATGCATGCTTTGAAAAACTCGAGTTCTCCTTTATGAAACTCGAGTTGGTAACTCAAGTTTGAATAATTATGACTTGAGTTCTTTTTATTTTTTCAATGGACTTATGATTTCAGCCAAATTTTCAAAATGCTAAAACTTGAGTTTCATACGTACAATGATAACTTGAGTTCTTATGTTTTTCAAAGAACTGATGATTTTTGCCAAACTTTCAAGAATGCTAAAACTTGAGTTATATTTGAGCAAATCGAGTTCCACATTAGAGTTGGAATTTCATAACTCGAGTTCTACTTTTTTGAAAGACTATTTGCAAACTGAACTCATGTTGTAACAATTTTGTTCTCATAACAAAATTCGAGTTTTGCAAATGAAAAATCGAGTCAGTTACTCGAGTCATGTTTAACAAAATTGAGTTCTACCTCATTTGAAAGTTGATCATCGTCTTCATAAATTCAAATTCTTTGATAATTATTCCATTACTTCAGATTATCACTCATTATTATTCTCAATGCCTTTAATCATGTTTATTAATAAGTTTCATATGATTAAACTAACGTTTACGTGAAAATCTTCAAAAAACAAAGTTTGTGTCAGAAGCATTTATTGCGTAGCAGAAAACAGAGCATGGACACAAAAACTGATTCAGAGCAGGTCAAATGATCACTCAGACAGATACCCATCCTGGTGAAAGCGAAAGTGACTCTACATAGTCAACGTTGGAACAAAAACGATGTCGTGCGAAGATTTCTTATGGCGATCGATATGAAAGTGACATTCATTCAAACTTCCAATGTCTTCGACTTTTGTCTAACGAAAAAATTCTGAGTCTAAACGGAAAGCGTGAAGTCTCTCAACGGATAGTTTGAAGCTTCACCATCGGTCATTAATGGACTCCAACTATAAATACGAAGAGTATTCAATTCGAAGCTAACAATTAATGACGATATCATTTATTGCGAAAAGTTATTGCTCATTAATTCTTTCTGATATCTTTTGATATTCAATCTTCAATGATTATATATCTACTCTGTGAGAGAGTTATCATTATTCAATTGAGCTTTGTAAAATCTCAAAGTAGTGGGACCTTGAGTTCGGTTGTTCGATTACAGTTGTAAGAGGGAGTGAATTTGGTGAGATTACTCAATGCCTATTGTAATCGTTTTGTGAAAGTTAGTAGAAATTTCAGAGGAGCTCTAAGGACTAGACGTAGGCCATGTGTTAAGGCTGAACCAGTATAAATCTATGTGCACACTTCGATGACATCTCTTTAAACTTTTCTTCCGGTTTTTAATTATTGCTTAAGTTTGTTTTAATTTTATAATTCACCCCCTCTTGGTTGATTCTTGTAACTAACACAAGTAACCATCCTGATGTGCACCAATGGAAGGTCTTATCACGTGATAGTGTTTTTCTTAAACACAAGCCACAAGGGCCTATTCCTTTCTCTTAGAAAAAAAAGCTACAAGAGTCTTTCCTCCTCTATAGGACAAACAAGCCACAAATACATATCCTAATAGGGACGAATAATCAACCCAATGCGCACTAGGGAGGTCTTGTCATGTGATAGTGTCTCTCTCCACCTATTCTCTATCAATCACAACTAATGAACATCACAACAACAACAACATCACTAGTGTCTCTCTCCACCTATTCTCTATCAATTGTTCATAGAGTGATGGATTTTTTGTAGTTGATTTATGGGCAGGTTTTGTGTCTTGAACCTTGATGTATGTTCTTGAAACAAAATGGTTTTCCATTATCAGTGGTTAATAAGGATTTGTATGGTTAATGTTTGTTTGTGAGAAATGATCTCTTAACTTATTACCAGAGCCATGTTTTATGATTTTCTGGCCCTATCGTGCATTGCATTTAGAGTGTGGCAATATATAATCTTTACACACTTGTTTCCTTTGTTGTTGTATTTTATTTTATTGTTCTTACTATTCTCCATCTTTGGTGGGGTTTTACCTTTAGGTGGGGGAGATGGTATGGTAAGGGTGTATCGATTCTGATGGGAACCAGTAAATGCCTGATGTGAATCTACCACCTCCACCAGATAATGGTGAGATTATACAACAATGGAAAACGATAGTGCTCTCGTTGGACAAGAGAATAAGGAGGATGGAAGAAAAGAATATGCCTTGTGCTCAACATCAACAATTCACAATCAACCTACACAGTTACATAACCACATTAATAACTCGAGTTATGTGGGTAATTTATTAATAATGTTTATACATAATGATGATTTATATATATACCACTATATTGAACTATTGAAATAGTTAAAGTTTGTAATTTTCAAGTAAAGAAAAATTCTCAAATCTATCATAGACTATAAGTAATCATTTTAATACAAATTTCTATTCACTCTAATAATTCAAATCACTCAATTAAATCCTTAACAACTCCCAACTAACTTACTTTAACAAAAATCACAAAAATCTCAAATTTGAAAGTCCATTAAAACTCCAACCTTAAGTTTTCAAGCTTAACCCCCAAACCTAAACCATAAAAATTCAATAATACCTCAAACAAACCCAAATCGATCATTTAACTCAAATTTAATTGGTGAATATATATATAGCCAGAAGGGGAAGTAGAGATAGGGGTGAGCAACGGGCGGGCGGGGTTGCCTCGGGGGGTAACCCGTGGCCCGCCCGTTTATTTTACACGGGTACGGGGAACCTCGTACCCATGGTCAAACGTTAACCTGTTTAACCTGTATAAAAACGTGTACGCCTAAACAGGTCTAGGGAATCCGTTTTGCCTAGAATAGGTTTTTTGTTGCATTTTTTTGGGCCCAAAACAATTTTCTGTTGTATTGTTTACCTACTCAATAATCACAACTTCACAATTCAAAAAAAAAAATCATCATATTTACTGCTCAGATTCATCTGACTCATTACTTAGTATTAGATTCGTCAATTCAAATTTCAATCATCATAACTTCACAATTCAAATATGAAAAAGAACAATATTAATAATTGAAGTTCAAACTTGATTACTTCAAACATAAAAAATTCATTATCAGAACAACATTAATATTCACTGCTCAGAATCATCTCCTACTGCTGCATCTTCCTCTACAAAAATGACAGAAGATAAATCCTAATTAATATGTATTAACTAATACGAAAACGAAATGAAACATTAATAACTGAAAATAGAAAATGAAAATTAAGATACCGATAACAATAGCTACGGTTTCATCAAAATTATCATAATCAAAGTCATTGAAGTTGGATGGTTTAATTGATAGCCAATTTTGTGCACGTATGAGTGCCTCAGCCATCTTTGAGGATAAAGAGCTCTTTAATGCTTCTAATACTCAACCCCTGATACTAAAAGTTGCTACTGAAGAGACAATAGAGAATGGAAGAGCCAACAAATCATGTGTGGTCAAGCTTAACACTTGATACTTACAAGCATTGCCTTTCCACCATGTCAAGAGGTCGAATTTTGAATCACGATAACTAACCAATTCAACTCAAAGGTATTCATCCACTTCTGAAATTTTCTCAACATTACTCTTTGCTGAGCTAAAAACTTTTGGTATGTAGCATCACCAGATGCCAAGGGCACTTTAAGTTCTAACTCAACATTATCCCCTTGTTCTGATGATGGTTGAGAAGAAGTTTTACCAACATGAACAATAACTGAATAGTGGTCATATAAACGATACAATACACTTGTAATCTTCCTCAACATAGCTTCAGACTTTGTTGGTTCATGAAAAAGGTCAGCAAAAGCAACCTTGACATATGTCAATTTATATCTGGGGTCTAGTATCACGGCCACAACCAATAAAGGATTCATCTTCTCAGCTGCTCCCTAGTATTTGTTAAACTTTGATAGCATTCTTCTTGACATGTCATTCAATAGAGAGTAGGAGCTACCTGCATTTGATTCAAGGCTTGTCTGAATTGAAATTATGTGCTGGAAACAAGTGGTACTTGTAACATAGTTTGATCCTGAAAAATTCAATGTCATGTTGTAAAACAACTTTAAAAAGCCAAGAAACTCATTTGCAGTGCTCCAATCATATGCACTAGAAGGCAAAATTGTAGGTTCAACAATCCTTCTTGTAGTTGTATCATTGGATACATTGTCAACACCTTCACAAACATCAATAAAGATAAAAGTGTCTCGACTAGAATCTACGTTCACTTTCTTCTTTGAAGTATTGTTTGTATTCTTCATCCTCCTCTTCCATTCGAGTAAAGACTTTGACAAACTTAACAGTGCTCTCAGGCATAAGGTATGTCGAGTTGCACCTAATGACATGATAGAAATGAAAAACAATTAAACATCAATACATTATCATATCAAAGCTCATTCAAACAAATTATAAAAAAAATTAACTCGTGGCACAATCCAAGGTAAGAAGGCTTTTTGATTCGACTCATTCTCTTTCAGCCAACAATATGAACTTACGCTTCCTTGATGGAGAAGATTTAACTTATTTTATTGCATGTCGGATGAGCTCAATAGACTTGTTAATTTCTTTTAGACCTTTAGAAACAACCAAGTTTAATATGTGAGCAGCATTATGCATTTGCAAAAATTCTCCATCACATACCAAACCATCCCAACTATTGAAACGCATTTTTAGGATTGCAATTGCAGAATCATTGGCAGAAGCGTTGTCAACTATGATCGTAAACACTTTGTCAATGCCCCATTGAAATAAGCAATCCTCAATTTGTTGGCCATTGACTCACTTCTATGATCTTTAATCTCATAATGCGTTTCTGCAAAGTCCAATCCTCATCAATACAGTGTGCAGTCAAACACATGTAGTTGTTATTTTGTATAGATGTCCAACAATCAATTGTAAAGGACACACAAATTTTAGAAGTCTTGAAATATTTTGTCAAGATATTTGCTTGTTCTTTATATATGGCATAACAATCTCTAGCAGCTGTCCATCTTGATAAAATTTGAAATTTGGGTTGAAACTCTTGCAAAAGTTCTGTCAACTCCTCCTTTTCCACAGCTTGGAAAGGCACCTTATTCTTTATGATGTACTTAGCAATAACCTTTATACCTCACTCTTGACTGAATAAGTGATGAGTCATTGTTTGATTTGTTGTAGCTGTGAATCTGACCCTTGCTTGCTTTGTTAGGATTATTTGGATACTTGTCAAAATATCTCCATAATTGTTTAGTGCCATCATTCGAAGGATGACTCACATAAGTTGCTACATAATAGTTGCACTTTGACTTATGTTTTCCTTTAGTTTCTACTAGTGGCTACCTTGTAAAATGGTTCAATAATATACCAGATGAGTCTTTCCTTTTTCTTTTTCTAGGTTGGGAATCAATATCTTGTCCCTCATTTGTCATCTCATTCTCAACATGGACATCAATATGTTGTACTGTTGGAACTACAACTTCATTACTAGCTTCCCCTACAACACTTGGAGCTTGCCCTTGCACATTATCTGGTGGAATATGTGTCATGCTAATTTTAAGGTAAAAACACATAATCAAATAAAAATTCTCATCATCCAATACATATATGGCCAAAAGAAAAAGTTGAGTAATGGCCATTGTGCAAGTTAACTTTATTTGATTTAGGTATGCATATAGTGGAGCTGAGAGTGAGAGGTGTATACATAAATTTGAGAGACAATATCAAATTTAATGCAAGCATGCATATCATTTCATTCTTAGACAATATAGCAAAGTATATTGTTTAATGCATTCACTAGTGCTCAGAGATGTTGCTTAATAACCGTAATGTATATACTTTTTTTTTAAAAATATTTGGTGGTTGATTATGCAAACCCCATTTTACAAAAAAAAAAAAAAGACAGAGTAAATAAACAAACTAAAAATAAAAAGTTATGGAGATGTTTTAAGAATCTGATGCATCATCAGATTCTTTCTTCTCTAGTAACCTGTCCACCTTCTTACTCAAAGAGTGAATGAGAGACGTAAGTTCCTTCAAGTACTGGTCCATGTGTCCCTGATATCGCAAATAAATCTAGACCCTTGTAGGTTGTGTGAACGAGATTTTCAATGCTTGTTTGCGGAGGGAGTTCATCTTTCAATTTTTTGCCTGATGCTAAATCAAAAGTTTTCTTGCATTTGTCCATGATGTTTTGTTGAATCAGAGGTTGACTTTGAGAAGTTAAAATGGAAGTAGAGAAATGGAGTTTAGGTTTATGACGTTTATATAGAGGGTTTTGTGGATTATCGAGCCATTGTGTTTTTTAGTATTATATTTTATAAATGGCGACTGTTAACTCTTAATAATCGTTATGTATTTGACACTCTTTTTTTTTTAAAAAAAAATTATTAGTGCCTACTTTAGTTGCATAATCAACCACAATATTAACTTAGAATTTTAAGTATGCTAGCAAAAATACTTTATGGTTCTTAACTAATAACCGTGAACTATTAATTTTTAACTTCATCTCCCTCCTTTGATGATGAGAATGAAGATGAGGATGAGGACGAGGATAAGGAAAAGGAGGATGAACAGGATGATGAGGACGACAATGGTGGTGATTGTAGTCCTCATCATCCTATTCAACATCCTCTTCCTCGTCTTCATCTACATTCTCATCATCGGAGGAGGGAGATATAGGCTAGGTCAGAGTATTATTACAGTGTAGGGAAGGGGAAAGGTTTTGAACCATCATGTTGCTTGTTGTTTTATGACAGTTTTTGCTTAACAAGCATAACTTGTGAGACAAAATGCGACGGTTACTAATTACAACTGTTATTTAATTGCTTGGACTTCTATTAAGTGATAGGTTTTACTTAATAACTGTTATGTATCTCAAGTCCTGAGGATTCTAACTATGTCGCCCCCTTCGCCGTAGCCGACGCCTCCACACCCTCCACCAATCCATCTATTGCGTCGAATGACGAGATGGGCACAAGAGAAAAGAGTATTGGGGAAGGGTCTTGTTGTCATGAAGAAGGTTCAAATCAAATTATAAGATATGGGAGGAAACTTACTGTAAGGTGGAACAAGAAAGGACAAATTGTGAAATCTATCAAATTGTGAACTTGTCAAATTTCAAAATTTGACCTTTCTTGTTACATCTACAATAAGTTTCCTCCCCTATCTCTGAATTTGCTTTCTAGCTTAAGCCTCCTTCATGACAACAAGACCCTTCCCTAGTGCTTTTTTTTTTTCCTTGTGTCATCTCATCATTCGACGCAATAGATGGATTGGCGGAGGGGATGGAGGAGCTGGCTACGGTAGAGGGGGTGGCGTGATTAGGATCCTCAATACTTGAGCCATTTGTTTCCCACCAATAAGCCTTTAGGAGGAGGAGGTCGTAGAGGAGGGGGCGACGGCGGTGGAGTAGTTACTTGTAATCTTAACATGATGAAGGAAAAAAGGAGGTTGCCGATAAAGAAAAATAGTAAAATCACAAGGAATAGTTGAATTTAAATAGAGGTCCAACGGATTGCAAAGGGTTATGAGTTATGACTTATGAAGGTCTAACGGGATTATGAAAGGTTATGATGAATTATGACATTGAGGGTTTGCCTTCATTGATATAAGTGTTTAGAAGACGAACGACTTGTAAGTATTACATGATTGTTGCTTCTTAAGAACCGTCATTTTTGTTACTAAATAAATGATGGTTATTAGCTACAGCTGTTTCGTTTGTGTTTTCACGACTTCCGTCTCACAATACATGATGGTGCGCATAATTAACTGTTATATTTGAGCATTATATATCTTTATATGACCTTCGCCTCGACATATTAGTTGTGGTAGTGCCCCTTTTCCTGCATAGTTTCGGTTTTCTTTATGTTTTTAAACTATCATTACTTGAATAATTTATATCATAATTAATAAAATAATCATAACTGACAACGTGGTGATAGTATGCCCTATTCATTTATTTAAAACTAATGTATATATTTTCGCCAAAAAAAAATTAACGTATATATAATTAATAATTGCATAGTAGACAAATTTTTGATAGCTGCTATCTCATAACATAACAAATATGAATTGACCCAAAAAAAACAAAGAAAAAGTCAAGTCATATATAAGACAGTTGAATGAAACAAATTCTAATTTGGGTCAATGAACATAATAAATTATATATCTATCAAGTCACTACTATAAAAAAGGGTTACTACTTCCCTAAAAAACGTTCTTATTTTTAAAAAGGAAGTTAAAAGTAAACGTAGTGGCATTCTTGTAATTATATAATTGAATTATAAGCATTTGGCGTCCTAAACTAATGTTCAGGACGCTTTTAATTAGATAAGGCGTCCTAAAATAATTTAAGAACGCCAAATATTAAATTTTTAGCGCCAAAAATTACCGCCATGGCGCGCTTTTTTCGTGAAATTTTTTTGCCGCTTAGGGAATTTTTTAGGCGTCCTGAAAATAGGATCAGGACGCCTAAATTATCTTATTAGCGTCCTGATTTTATATCAGGACGCCTAAAAAAAATTATTGGCGTCCTGAAACAGATTCAGGACGCCTTTATCAAATTTTAGGCCTCCTGATATAATTTCAGGACGCCTTTATTTGTTTTAAGGCATCCTAATTTTTTACCAGGACGCCTTAATTTGTTTTTGGGCGTCCTTATTCATATTTCAGGATGCCTTAATTCGAATATATACTTAATCCGCACACTCTGATCTATTATTTCCTCTGCACTTCTATTTTAGTCGAAATCCCACTCACGACGAAAGCCCTAATCGCTATCAGCCACTCTCCCCTAATCGTGATTGCCGTCCCTTGACAGTCTGTCGGTCTCATCTCCGTCTTCCCTCTTCGCGGCGGTGTCCGTCGTCGGCTCTCGTTCGTTGTCTCGTCCATTTGTCCGTCGCCGATCTCCTCTCCTTCTTCCCTCTTCGCTTCCCTCTCGCTGCGGCTCTAACGGTACGCAATCAAAACCTTAATTAATTCTTTTGCTTAGCTTATGTTGCCATTCTTCGAGGCTTTTATCAATGATTTGCTGTCTACACTTGGTTTCTATATTATATTGATGCTGGTTTTTGTAGCTAGACTTGGTATTACTGCTGGTTTTCGAGTTTACATATGTAGGGGCTCTTGAAGTTATATATAAGGAAGTGCAAAAAAACTCATGACTTAGTTACCTTAACCTTCAACTTCTTTGCTTTATTTTTGCCTTCTTTATTGCTTGATGCTTCATTCTTGTTCTTTCTTTAATTTTCTTGTGTATGTGCCAACCTTGGGCAGAAACTGAGGGAGCATTTGGTCTTAAATATTAGTTAGATTTAATGTGCATTGAAGTAGCTGATAATTTCGAAATTTCCTTAGTTAGTAATTAAGTTTTGTTGAATTATGTTGAAATGGTTTGTTGTTGAAATTTTGGGATGTCTTACTGTTAAGGGGAATGCTGCCGATTTTTTTTATATGAATCATGTCATTCTTGAAGTTGACTTGTTGTTGGAAATGTCTTAGGTGATAATAGAATGGGTCATAGTTGGATGAATGCTTTGAGAACTAGTGAAGAATATGAGAATGGGGTGGAAGAGTTTATTGAATTTGCTAGAAGGAATGTGGCTACAAAAATGGGATGTATTATTGTCCATGTGTTAATTGTTTAAATGGGATTCGAAGGGATATTACTGATATAAGGGATCACCTAATTTGTGATGGAATAAACCTTCGATACACAACGTGAATATGGCATGGTGAGGAAGTAAGTACCGGTCGCCCCACCAAAATGAACTAGAGGTAGATGATGATGATGATGGAATGGAGAGGATGATTCATGATGTTGAGGTAGAATCTTTTGTACAATCGCATGAATATGATAGCGTCCGGAGTGATGCGAGACACCTTTGTTCCCCTGGGTGTACTAAGTATACACGGTTGACTGGGACCTTACAATTGGTCAACTTAAAGGCAACTTGTGGGTGGGTGATAGCAGTTTCACGTCGCTGCTTGAATTGTTGTGTGATATGTTGCCAGATGATAATGTACTTCCAAATCGTATGTATGAAGCGAAGAAAATCTTGTCTACCATGGGCATAGAGTATGAAAAGATACACAGCTGCCCTAATGACTGCATATTGTACAGAAATGAGCATGAAGGCCTTAGTAATTGTCCGAAGTGTAAAACTTCAAGATACAAAGTGAAGAAAAAAGGTGGTGGTTCTGGAGATAAGACAACAAAAAGGCAACATTTGAAGGCATTGTGGTATCTTCCAATAATACCGCGATTTAAGCGTCTGTTTACTAGTGAGGCAACGGCGAAGAAGTTGAGATGACATTTTGATGAGAGAGTATCTGATGGAAAATATCTTCGGCACCCGGCTGACTCTCTACAATGGAAGAAAATAGACGAAATGTTCCCTCAATTTGGCAATGAGCCAAGAAACCTTCGGCTGGGGATTTGTACAGATGGCTTCAATCCGTATCGAACTCTTAGTAGCACCCACAGTGCATGGCCGGTTCTCCTTGTAATATACAACTTACCTCCCTGGCTATGTATGAAACGCAAGTTCGTGATGCTTTCTATGATGATTTATGGACCAAAACAGCCCGGGAACAATATCGATGTGTACTTGGCGCCTTTGATTGAGGATTTTAAGAAGTTGTGGGAGGAAGGCGTAGATGTGTTTGATGCATACAAGAAGGAGTCCTTCAAGTTGCGTGCAATGATATTTACCACGATAAACGACTTTCCTGCATATGGAAATTTGTCAGGGTACAGTGTGAAGGGGCATAAAGCATGTCCAATATGTGAAGCAGACACAGACTTCCATCAACTAAAGCACGGGAAAAAAATGGTCTACCTCGGTCACAAGAGGTTTCTTCATCAGTTCCACCCGTATCGTAAGTTAAGAAAGCGTTTTAACGGCCAACCGGATCATAGAACGGCTCCAAAGGCATTGACCGGAGAGGAAGTTTATAGCCGGGTGAAGCATATCAATGTCATATTGGGTAAGAAGCAAAGGATTGTGGGTCGGAATAATATATGGAAGAAGAGGTCAATTTTCTTTGATCTTCCATATTGGCGTAGTCTTGATGTGAGACACAGTCTCGATGTGATGCATGTGGAGAAAAATGTTTGCGATAGCCTTGTCGAGACTCTTTTGCACATACCAGGGAAGACTAAGGATGGAATTAATGTGAGACTAGACCTGGTTGATATGGGAATAAGAGAACGGTTACATCCACAAGTAATGAAAGATGGTAAGAGGGCATACATGGAGCCAGCAGCTCATACACTATCAAAAGCGGAGAAAAAAAGTTTGTGTGGGTGTCTATATGACATTAAGGTTCCACAAGGATATTCTTCTAATTTGAGAAGGTGTGTTTCAATGGACGATTTGAAGTTAGTGGGAATGAAGTCCCATGATTATCATGTGTTAATGCAACAACTATTACCAATAGCAATTAGAGGCATTATGAAAGATGAAGTGCGAACCACTATAACAGATTGAGTATTTTCTTTAATGCTATCTGTAACAAAGTCATTGACATTGAAAAGCTGGATGAATTGGAAAATGAGAGTTCTATTATTTTGTCCCAACTAGAGATGCATTTTCCTCCTGCATTTTTTGATATAATGGTGCATTTGATAGTGCACTTGGTAAGGGAGGTAAGGCTGTGTGGTCCAGTTTACCTAAGGTGGATGTACCCTTTCGAGCGATACATGAAGATCTTAAAAGGATATTCTAAAAATCCTTATCGACTGGAAGCCTCAATAGTTGAGAGATATGTAGTTGAAGAGGCTATGGACTTCTGCAAGGATTATCTATCGGGCGACGATACAATCTCGGCATGACGAGGGGATAAGCGAGGGAACTCGAGGAGTCGATCAAGAATATGCCTCGTGAAGAGGTGTTGCAAGCACACTTGTACATCCTGAATAATATGGAAGTGGTTCAACCATACATTGATGAACACAGGAAGAGTTTGAAGAATATGAATCCAAGGAAGAACGATATGCAGATAGCTAATGAGCAAAAGAAGATATTCATAAAGTGGTTCCAGCAGAAGGTATTGCACGAGACCGGTGTGTCGGATACAATTGAGTGGTTAGCCTGGGGGCCTTCTTTTCAGGTCATCAAATGGAGTGGTTATGATATAAACAGATATTCTTTCTACACAAAAGACCAAGATGACAGAATTTCTGTGCAAAATAGTGGGGTGATGGTTGAAGCTGAATCCATGCACTTTTCGAGTTCGAAAGACAAAAGCATCAATGGCTTATTATGGAGTTATTAAAGAAATATGGGAGATGAGCTACAACAAGTTCAAAGTTGCTTTATTCAAATGTAAGTGGGTTAGCAATAATGATGTTGTCATAGATCCTAAATTTGGATTTGTCTCAATTGACCTTCAACGACTTGGTCATAGAGATGAGCCATTCATTCTAGCAAGTCAGGTGAAGCAAGTGTTTTATGTTACACGATAAAAAAATGTCTATTGTGCTTCAAAGTAAAAAATAAAAGTATGGTGAAGAATGCCTGAACCTTGATGATACACTCCCTTTCTCAACAAATCCACCTATAACACGTGAAGTAGAATTGATAGATGATGAAGAATATGATGCAAGAAAGGATCATTGTGAAGGAATATGGGAAACCATATGAAGATTGCACTTATGTACGTGATCGCTCCAAAATTCTCAAATGCATTTGATATTTTTGTAGATTGCACACTTGAGTTTATGGCTTGTTTTCCAATTTAAAGTTTTTTGATAGTGTTGCTCCGTTTTTGGATGAAGAAGTCGATACTGTTCGAGACATGTTTTGGCTAGACATCTTTATGTGAATTTGACATTGTTGTTGGCTGGTACCCGGTAGTGCACTAGTTCAAATGTTTAATGCGAATTTGACATTGTGTTCATCCTTATGTATTTCATTTTGACATTATATTGTTGTTGATATGGTCATCATGAATTTCATGTATTTCAAATGTTACTGTGCACTAGTTTATATGTTTCACGGTTAAATGAGCCTGATATATGTTAATGAAGGAAGGTTATTTTTAAACTGTGGCTACCTAGTGGATTGTAAATATTGTATTCTTGTTTTGCAGACAATTTGGAAATTTATATAAATAAAACGTATCATTTTAAAAATAAAAACTCAAATAAAACGTCCGAAAAGTAAACAAAGGACGCCTCATATTGAACAAAAAACAAACTAAACAAGGCGTCCTGAAAATAATTGTGTCGCCTCATATGAGGCGACACGGAATTAATTAAGGATGCCTCATATGAGGCGACCCGAATTAATTTCAGACGCCTCATATGAGGCGACACGAAACTAATTCCAGACGCTCATATGAGGCGACCGAAACTAATTCAGACGCCTCATATGAGGCGACTGAAACTAATTCAGGACGCCTCATATTAGGCGTCTTGAAATTAATTTAGGTCGCCTAATATGAGGCGTCCTGAAATTAATTCAGGACGCCAAACTTAAAAATATACGACTACCCAGTCCGAGACGTCCCTGTGAAAAAGGACGTTAATTGGGTTTTATTTAGGTCATTTTTTCCTTTTTTTTTAGTAGTGAGTTATGCGTCATAATTAGGGATTTAAAATTTAGGATAAATTATTTCTATATCCCTTAGTTATTAAAACAACAAAATTGAAAACATAACTCTATTATTTGCTTTATCAATTAATTCTTTAAGAAGTACTGTACAACTTTGTGCTCTGACTTGTTTCCAAATATTAATTATGCATAATATTCTTTTTGTACAATATTTAATTTTATAGGAAAATAGGAGTATATATAATTGAAAGAGATGAATTCTTATGTATTAGTATAATGTTTCACGAATATCTTTAAATGAGATTTTCCTCTTTTATAAAAATAAAAATAATAGATTTTATATTTAGGATATATATATACAGGATTCAAAATTTAAACTCGGGTCATAAAATTTTGGATAAATATATAACTATCGAAAGAATTGTAATAGATCTCCACATGGACACATAGATCTATTGTCACAATAGATTTCAATTTATTCTAATGTATTATTATATAAAAACAAATATTGTATAAAAGAATATTGTGCATAATTTTTTTTCTATTGAGATAACATCAACAAATTTTAATAGTTTGATGGTATATATTTCATTGATCACCGCTTGTATAATAGGGTTATGTTTCAACTTTGCTATTTTAATAACTAAGGGATATGGTGGTAATTTGATTCAGATTTTATATATCTAATTATGACATATAACCTGATATATAATTTGTTAAGTTCAATGACCCAAAAAAAATTTGGGTAACTTAACCATCTAGGATTTTCTCAAAAAACAAATATGTTTAAGATGATAATGATTTTGGCAGACATATAATTTAAAAATAGAAAAATGTAAAAGATTACATTAATTATACCTATAGATTAGATAATCTAATCAAAACTTTAAGTCGTGTATAAATATTTTTTTAATATTTAAAATTTGACAATAAATTTTCCTAAACTTTACAGCATATGTTTTACTTTTTTTCCGATTCTCAATACAAAAGCTTCTTACTTTGCTTTTTTTTTTTTTTTTGACCTGAATTCTCACTTTGCTTTTGAAATTATGCGTTAAGGAATAACTTGTATATTCCTCATAAATCATTTCCTAGTTAATTCACACAAAAATTAAAATAGCTGAAAACATTAAATTTATTATAAAATTCAAGTAATCTCAATTATTATCCTTATTAACTACAGAATATCATATTAATTTTTAACTCTTCCACTAACTTTATTAAATATGAATATCGAATACTCATTGAAACTAACAAATACTTTGTAAAAAGAACTAAAAAACCTTTATATAAGGCATAGAATTACTTATGAAAAAGTTTCATGATTGTTTAATCAACTTTTTTTAAAATGATTTTACACTGTATGAGGTATATGTTATAGGAATTAATTTGTCTCCTAAAACATAAAAAAACACTTACTCCCTCTAGTTCATAATATAAGTCGTTTCTAGAAAAATGACTTGGTCTAATGTAGGTCACTTGAAGAAGAATTAATACTTATTTGTTAATTTTGCCTATGTAATTAATGTTTAAATATGAGTCGTTATATTTCTCTCTCTTTAATATCTCATTTAATATGAGTACAATTAGATTTTTTATGACAAATTTAATGAGTTAATTACTATTTTTGATTCTAGTGAATTAGTTAAGGTGACTTATATTGTAGACCGGAGAAAGAAGGATATCAGATACTCTCAAACAAACAAGGGAATTGCGCAAACTTAATTGTTTATTAGGTGGAGGGATAATTTTGTTCTGGAAGTCACTGAAGGCAATTTTCCCCTTGAAGATTTTCGGGGCGCAATTTCGTTTTGGAAGTGTAAAAAATAGAGTAATTTTCTCAGTTAATTTTGACCGTTAGTTGACCAAATATGTTGAGCAGACAATCCACATGTTATCTATGTCAATTTTGTTAAAGTGCAAATTTGCTCATAAAAAATGAAGTAGACCACACATGAACTTTTGGGGCAAATTTGTGTATTAATAAAAATGACATGGATGACATATTGACGGCTAGCTCAATATATTTGGTTAAATAACGGTCAAAATTAATTGGGATAACAGTAAGAGCAAAATTACTCCATTTTTATACCTTTGAGGCAAAATTGCCCCTCAAAAATTTTCCCTAGCAAAATTACCCCTTAACCTTAGTTTATTATATGTTTGTATAATAACTAACACATAATACAATATCGCCTATAGAAGGTTGGCATGGATATAAAACTCCTAATTGTGATTAGCTAATTAATTTGAACTCTTCAACAAGTAATTAATATAATAGACTTTTAGAACGATTGACCATCCAATTAGATAGTGTGAATGTATAGTGGCTTCAAATGCTCGCTCACAACACACACACACATTACGCACACAACACTTATTGGGACCAGAGAGAACGACATGCACCCCACCTGGCCACGCGCACGTTACCCCACACAAACCCTAATTTCCAAGACCCTCTAGAAGATGAGTTTGTTGTTGCTATATTATGATCTCACCCCAATAATTTATTTACATTATTCTTAAGCAACAAACAGTTTTTTAAAAAAAATTGTAAAAGAAAAAAGTTTTATTGG
Source organism: Acacia pycnantha (assembly GCA_025563575.1). Taxonomy (NCBI): domain Eukaryota; kingdom Viridiplantae; phylum Streptophyta; class Magnoliopsida; order Fabales; family Fabaceae; genus Acacia; species Acacia pycnantha. Next base: position 3,695,133 of record JAMWYP010000019.1, read on the forward strand.
TAGTGAGATTTTAATACACCCCCATTCCTATGAGGTCTTCTACAATAAAATTTTGATATAAAATATAAGAAGTTAACATGATAATTAATGATTGTTTTTCAGTTTTTCCTTTACCGGAGAAGGGGGTGACAAATAATAAATGCTGATTTGAATATCACATTTTTAAATAAGGGTAAAATCGGTAAATATTATCGACTTAAGACATATTAAATAACTTAGCTAACATTTCTTGATTTGTATGAATTAGTATACAAAGTATCACATCCTTATCAGCTAGTTATGTTTGGTTTAATACAAAATATCAAGATTACCTATCTTTCAGGTAAAAATAAGCACCTATCTTGATATCTTTTGTGTTGATTTAGAGTGTTTGGTTGGCAGAATAAAATAATCCAATATAATTTTAATTACAACATATCACAACAAACAAAGTAATTCTCATTATATAACTTGGTTGTGTTATTTGGATTCAAACTTAAAATGAATCAACACATGGACATTTATATATACCTTCTATAAGTCAATCTTTAGAAATTTATACCCTTTATTGTCGGGCTTGATAGAGTTAAAAATATTATACTTTTTATTCATTTTTAATTTTTTCAAGATAAAATATAATTTTATTATATAATTACCTAATACTTAATGTCATAACAAACAAATACTATGTAATCGTATATATTTCCTACGATTTTTCAAACCAAATGGACATGAGATGAATTAACGTTGATATAGAGTGTACTACTTCATCTCCAGGTACATGTTGGGTTTTTCTCATTTTTCCTTTTCTTATTTTTTTTCTTATAATCTCATATCCACAGTTAGATAAACAAAAACAATTAGTCCAAATATTCAATATTTTATAGAATTATTACTATAAACACAAATAAATAAATTTGAACTCTTAAAATATGATCTATACCGTTCATAAGTGCAATACAAAAAAAATAAATAAATTTTAATTTATAAAATATAAGAATAATAATTTTATAAAATATTAAATTTAAACGATCTATTTCATAATTTAAGGGTGGAGATGAGATTATGATAAGAAAAGAAGAAAGAGGAAAATACGAGTATCCTCTTCTCTCATTTATCACGAAGATTATTTTTACATGTAAATTTTAAAAATACAACATATAATAAAGAGTAATGGCTAAAAGGGAACAAAAGCTAGCAAGGAAGCGAGATAGAGGAAGGAGCTCAAATCTCTTAAGTAAAATTATAAGTATTCAAATCTTGTAAATGAAAAGGTCGATTTTGGAGAGCTACTCTTTATTTAAGAAAAATGGTTTTGGAATCTGCATTAGTTGATCTCCTGAACATAAGACATATTTATTTAATTTGATTGGATTAAGGAAATTAGTTAGGTATTTAATATGACGTATATTTTCTAACAAACCGTAGTCATTTTCCTTAATTTTATTATGTTCTCTCATTCTTAATTATTATTGAGGAAGCATCAATAGGGTATATTAGAAAAAATTAATAAATATAATAAATATGTTTTATATTTAGAACTAAAATCGACTTTCTAAATATGTTCCATATTAAAGATGGGAAGGAGTAATACAAATTAAATATTAGATAAGTACTAGAGAGAGATCTTTTGATGGTGAAGACTGAAGAGAGACAAGTATATATATGCATAGCTTTCTTTTTTCCTTTGTAATCCATGTACATATACATACTACAATGTTTCAAATTTTTGCCATCAACCGACCTACAAGCACATGAAAACTTTCTGGATAAATTTGCAGCTTAATCTTTATATTTATATCATTAACTTATAATTTTCTGAAAATGTAAAGTATATATTTTAATTAAATTGACTTGCACACACCAATAACCAAGTCCCCCACACATTAATTTTCTATGCGGTGCTTTTTAATTACTGTGTGCTAGCTACTTTTTTTGGCGTGTCAAATATATATCGAGGTTCAAGTCTCACACGGCGAACTTTGGTTTGATTATACATTAATTAATTAATTCTCTTTCTTGTTTTTTTTTTTTTTTTTGTTTACACTTTCTTTTTCGATAGCTCCTTACTTGTTGTCCTAAGTTATGCTTTGATTCTGTGAATGGGGTTTCGCATCTGTTCCATGTTGGGTCCACTGAGATCATCACTTAGTAGAATTAAGAAGATAGACAGGGGGAAAAATTAATTAATTAGTGGTTTAAATATAAACAAATTAAAGGGAACAAACAATACCCTTGTTATTGTTCATTGTCTCTCATCTGTCTCTCTCTCTCTCTCTCTCTCTCTCTCACATCATCCTTCTCACTCTCTCACTGGGTTCATTAATTTGATTCCCTTTCAGCAGACAATTGAATCTAATTCTATCTTCTCTCTCTCTCTCTGGGGTTAGGTTACACAGAGAGAAGAGCCCTAGATAGGTCACTCGTCTCTATCTCTCTGACTTTCCGTTCCGTCTGATATTTTTTCTCAGAATTATATATATATATTTCAAAACCAAAAGCTAACTTATTTAATTTAGATCCATGGACTAGTTCCATATATATCACCATTTGAGATCGATCAGTTCCTTTTTCTTGGTCGATCTTAATTTTTCTGGTCTGATCCATCTTCTTCTTTCTTCTTTGTTGCTTCTTTTGATTATCTTAACCTCTCTCTTCTTTAACTAGCAATTCTGGCTAATCCTTGGTGGAGCTCTCAGGTGGGGTTGCCGGGGGTTGACCCGGCGGCCAATTCATCGGCAACGAACAAACGGCACGGCACCACAACCACCACCGACCTCTCTATCAACGAAAGCAGCGGGAAGAACAGTGGCGGCGAAGACGATGAGCCCAAAGAAGGTGCAGTTGAGGTCGGAACTCGCAGACCTCGAGGCCGACCGCCTGGTTCGAAGAACAGGCCAAAGCCGCCGATCTTCGTGACGCGGGACAGCCCAAATGCCCTCCGTAGCCACGTCATGGAGGTTGCTGGTGGAGCCGATGTAGCGGAAAGCGTAGCTCAGTTCGCTCGGCGCCGTCAACGTGGGGTTTGTGTGCTTAGTGGAAGTGGCTCGGTCGCTAACGTCACTCTTCGCCAACCTGCAGCTCCGGGAGCTCTTGTAGCACTCCATGGAAGGTTTGAAATTCTATCCCTAACCGGAGCCTTCTTGCCGGGGCCTGCGCCACCCGGATCTACGGGACTTACCGTTTACCTTGCCGGAGGGCAAGGGCAGGTGGTAGGTGGAAGCGTGGTGGGCTCACTAGTAGCAGCAGGACCAGTGATGGTCATTGCTGCAACTTTTGCTAATGCAACTTATGAGAGACTACCTCTTGATGACGAAGATGAAGGTGTGGCCGTGGGGCAAGGTGGCGGCAGCGGCGGAGGAGGAGGGTCTTCGCCGCCACCACAACCAGGGATCGGAAGCAGTAGTGGGGGCCACTTGCAGCAGGGTGGGATTCCAGATCCTTCATCACTTCCTTTGTATAATCTGCCACCAAATCTGGTTCCCAATGGTGGTGGTGGAGGGCAGGTAGGTCATGAAGCTCTTGCTTGGGCAGCTCATGGTGGAAGACAACCTTATTAGAGAGGGTTTCAGATCTAATAATGAATTATATCTATCTGATCTTATCTTGGTTTTAATTAATTTTCTGTAGGAATTTAATATGGTCAAATAGAATTTGTGGAAATTAAAGAGCCAAGAGATTAATAAATTAGGTTTCTAGAATATAGGTATTGTGAAGATCTCAGGAGTTCAAGGAAAAAGCATATGTGTTTATAATCCATCTTTTATGTCTTTGGTGAATGGTGAACTATCTTTCTCTTTTGCTTTGATCTCTGCGTTTGGAATAAATTAAAGAAAATGATGATCCCAGTCTTTATCTTTTGTTTAGTTTACTATTTTTCTCATGGTAACATGTATATATATATTCCTTGATAATATATATCTGTTATTTTCTTATTACTTGAAAGTTTATTTGTTTTTTCTTAGGGTTTTCCCCCCTTTTCTTGAATATGTTTGAGTGACTTGGGTGGGGTGGTCATCATCATTACTTTAGATTAACTGAAGTGAAAGGGAATAAGCATTATCATATAGTGAATATTAAACTTTAAATTTCAAGCTAACTAATTCGGGGATGCTACATTAGTTAGTATTACACACAGTCTTTTTGTCTTTCTTCCCCTCCTTTCAATTTGTTTCTTCCATTGATGATATATATAGCATTTTGATTCACAATTAGGGTTTTCTGAACATTTGCAAGTGACTTTGGGGTTTCTCTCACAAAAGTATTGCAGTTTCTTCATAGAGATAGATTGTGAATAAATTTGTATATATAAATCAATAATCACTTAATTCAGCTCAAGGGATATATCACTAATAATTCGACGAGTTATTAGAGAGACATCCCTATATATGAAAATAATTAACAACTTGTCAATAATTAAAGCATTTCTTTTTCATCATCATGTACATATAAGCCTTGGGAGGGAAAAAATCAACTCGCATATATACGAAAATGGGCACTGTATCTTACTATTTTTTTAATTAAAGGAGACATTCGCTTTGTCGCATGTAGGATACCAAAGACTGATCAAATTAAACTAAAGTACTGTAACTCTGCTGAAGCATCTCACATATATACACTTTTTCTCTCCGCAAGTTCAACTCTCTCTCTCTCTCTCTCTATTTTTTTATATATATAAATATCTATCTGTGAATGGATATGCTTATCTCTTCATTGTATTTGGATGTGATGGAAATGGCAGAAACGAGAGACTTCTGCGAGAGCAGAGACCCACGTGTTGTGGGGGAAGAAATCAGTCCCAGGAAGACACACCCACATACATATGAATGTGTATTCAGAAAGGCTTTGTGCGTGTGACAGAATAGGTGGCAAATTTTCACTCCACCTTTGTAGCAGTTTATTCTTAAATAGCCCAAAAAACTTTCTGAAACTTCACCACACCTTAGGACTAAACCGAAATTAAGTTTTTTGGCTGAAAGGACATTATTCCCTTGTCTTGTACAAGGCCAAGATGATTTTATAAATTCCCACATGTATCTTGTAAATACATATATTTAACTTGTAAGTCTTATAAATAGCTTGTGTTCTTGTAAATATGCTCATTGTCCTTTCATGACTGAAATGATCTTGTAATTTTATTTATTTACCTTGTAAATAAGTATATTTGACTTATAAACTTCCCCATGTTTTATAAATAATCATATTTGACTTGTAAAGTAAGGGCACAATTTTCTTTTCACCTACAAATTTTAATTTCAGTTTAGTCCTAGGGGTGTAGAGAAATTTTAAAAAAATTTGGGGGCTATTTGATAATAAATTGCTTCAGAGGGGGTGCAGTGAAATTTTCCCCCACACTTAACCAAGTAGCATATTATTTTATGACAGAAAGTGTCCATGTACTGACGATGCTTGGTCCAACATTATATATATATATATATATATATATATATATATATATATATATAATTCAAACATACGCACACATTAACTTTGACTGAAATGGGGCAGAAGGTGCAATTGGCGGCATGTGCCTGGTTCAAAGTTTTCTCTAGTTCAATTAAATAATTGGATATGTATGACTCCAATAATGTTTCATGGCTCATTTAATTAAATACTCTAAATACTCTATCCAGTCCTTAATACAAGAGATATATTTATATAATTTGATTAGATTACAGAAGTTAATTGAGTTAGTTAATATAACATATATTTTCTAAAATACCCTTGTTATCATCCTTAATTCCCTCATCCCCATCCTCCGATTATTGTTGAGGGAGCATTAACAGTGATAAATTAATAATATGTTGACAAATATGAAAATTATGTCTTATATTTAGGACCAATATCAATTCCGTAAATATGTCTTATATTAAGGACCGGAAAAGTAATATTAGTGTTGTGAATGTGGTCTGTGTGCACCATGTATCCTATCCTTTTGAGTTGATTCAAGGGTCATTGCTTGATATAAGAAAATTAGGGGTTGTTTGAATGAAAATTTTCAGTGTTCATGGTAAGTATATTACAAGAGTTTTGTTTTGACTTACTTGAATGAATGTGTTTATGATAAACAACTCTAAATAAGCACTAAATTGAACCATGTTAGTTTACAAGTTCCTTTAGCAACTAGAAGGGAGGGAAAGTAGCAATAGATAAGAGTCTCTCATATCGGATTCTATGCTCTTTGTACATACTCTCTCTAGTCTTAAATATAAGAATTAGATAAGATGATATTTGCTTTAATTTTAAATATAATACCTCAATCCACTTTACCTCTCTTATTTATAAATTTTCTCCAAAGTATCCTTATAATTAATCACACATATTAAGAAGTTTTCAGGGAAGTCATCACACATATGTTATAAATAACCAATTTAACTAATTTTCTTACTTATTTAGCTTCTATATTAAAAATTAGAAGGAGCACATATTAAGGGATTTTCATCAAGGGGTATTACAAGGAAATCAATATACATTTGATACAAATAATAAACTTAACTAATTTTTTTATAATATTCTCAAATTAATCTAACTCTCCTTTGTTAAGTATTGGAGGGATACATGTTAAGGGAGTTTCATCAAGGGAATAGTTCCAATGCTGCATATGATTCAAAAAGGTATTTAGGAAAATCAACACACATTTGTTATGAATAATAAATTTAATTTTTTTAAATATCAATAAATTAGTTATCTACCTCTTGTAATAAGGATAGGATGAATTACATAGACACACATAATATATAAAACGATGTTTAGGTTGAATGGATAAAATTTTGATACTTTGTAAAGGGATAATAATAAAATATTTGGTCCTTCAAGTTTGTTTCAATTATCAATTGTCCCTGAAGTTTAATTTTTATTATTAAGCCCCTAAGTTTCATGTTCAATTTTACATTCTTATTTTATCTCATCATACCAACAACTTTTTCTATGTTGCATGAAGAGGTTGACAACTTTTAAGTTAATAAATATTATATGTTTTCAAACTATAAGGACTAGCTAACTGTTTATGATTAAGAAATTTAAGAACTTCATTGAGAAAAATTAAACTTCAAATTAAAGACCGAATTGATAATTGATTTGAAACTTAGTTTGGGGGGGGGGGACAAAAGGTTCATTATCCCTTTTATAAATAAGTAAGTTAAGGATTTTAACCTCATGAATAAAGAAAATCACGTTGTAATTTAGTTTATATATAGTGAAAAAAGTTATCCTAACAACTTAATTACATTGGTGTAAGTGGTAGGGACTTTTATTATCGCTTAAGTAACAAATCTAGTTGGGAGGAGTTTAACTTTTGCTTTTTATGCCATAAGGGAGACTAGTACATTTTGTTAGCAAAGGATATTTCTAGTCCTACAATTTTTTTTCTATTATCATCTGGTATTCGGTTTGAGACTTTTGCCTGTCTCTCACAACACAAGTGTTTCATTTGGAACTCAAACTCAAAACTTAGAGGGATTAGCCAAACCTTATATTGCTAGACCAACTCTATGTTGGTAGTCTTACAATTTTTTTGCTTTCAATGAAAGGAAAAAAAAAAATTCAGGTTAAGGTGCATCCAACATTCTAAATTTTTTTTAGTAGTACCCAATATTCTAAAATATATTTTAGTGCATTTAATATTCTAAAATATTTTTTTAGTAGCACCTAGTATCCTAAAGTAATTTTTGGTGCAAATTTATCCTTTCGATATTTTTCTAAGTAGTAATGAGTACTCTAGATTTTAGGGTACTATGGACACATTAGATATTACTTTAGGATAGTGAATGCTATTGAAAAATCATGTTAGAATGATATACACAAAATTAGTTTAGGATGCCAAGTGTTACGAAAAACAATACTTCCGAGGCTAGATGCAGATTAACCCCAAAATTTTGATCATTAATCTTTTCAATTGGCAACAAAGATTTGTTCTAGTGAGCAAACAAAAAAAAAAAAAATCGATCCCGTAAGCCCTCCAAACCTTATGAATATAAATAAATTAAAATTACTTGTCAGAGCTACTTTCAATTGAATATGAAAATATTCAAATGTGAGCCTAGTAAAAATTATTAATAATTCACTATAATATATTAGCCACCTTAAATTTGGTAAGAAAATAAAGGTTAGCAAGAGTGGTCAAAATGAGGTGGGAAGAGCAATGTTGTGTAACTCACGAGTTTAAGCAAACTCGCTTAAACTCGTGAAAGTAACGTACACTCATATGGTGAACTCAAATTATAAACGTGTAAGAGTTTATTTTTATCATTGAATCTATAATAAAAGTGTATGATTAAATAAGAAAAATATAAAAAATGACAACAATTTAATTTAAATATATTTTAAATTCATAATTAATAAATCAAAATGCTGACCTTGTATGTGATCTATTAAACAAATCAAAATTGCCCTCTTATTAAGTAACATGAAGGATTAGAAATATTTTTTACTTGGAAGTTGGAACTGTTTTGTAAGTGGTGAAACAGTTTGATATGGGATAAGAAAATTTAGGGTTTAGTTAACAGATCTAGGGTTATTCATTATAATTATTAAATGAGTATATATATCCTGATTTGAATTTGAATTTATAATTTATATTTGAATTTGAATTTTAAATTTAAATTTAAGATTTAGATTTGAATTTTGAATTGTTATTTTATTATTATTTATCATTTATAAGGCTCTATAAATAGAACTTAGAGTTCTCTGTTGTTGTTGTAGACAGCTTTGATTGATTGAATGAATATGAATTCATTTTCCCTCTAAATATTGTTTCTCCTCCATCCATTTGTCTGATTTCCCCTCCTTTTTGTTGTCCTCCTTCCTCTAGTCTCTTTCTCCTCCCCTTTCCCCAACCTGTTTCACATGAAATTTGTTATTAGAGCCTGGTTCCCATCTCTTTTCGTGTGCCAAAACTCTTTTTTCACATAACCAAACACACCCTAACTAAAGGCCCCATTGAAACCGTCACACCCACTATAGATCTAATTCCCTACCGTCAAACACACCATAGTCATCACCCTTCACACGCCGGTGGCCTCCACTATGTATTGAATCACACACCTTCAGAGCTTAATGCTCCCAAACACATTTAAAAAAAAGTGCTCTTCTAGAATTGATTCAGCTAGATTCGATTTTCCAGCCTTTGTTGATTTCATTTGATTACACACACATATGTATACATACATAGAGATGTGTGTCTATACACACACACACATTTATATATGTATATGTATATATATGTACACCTATACGTATATACATAAATATATGTATACATATATCTATATAGATATGTACACACACAAACACATATGTATATGTATACGTATACATACATACATATAGATATGTGTGTGTACATATATGTATACATATACATATACGTACACACACATATGTATGTATGTATATATATATAAAAGAAAGGCAATAATTTGTTTAACTTCTACTATTTAGGCATTGTTGTGTTTATCTTGAGCTTCTAGCTAAAAAAAGGAAAAAAAGGCCAAAAACCAAAAAAAAAAAGGAAAAAAAGAGAGAGTGAATTGACATGCTATTTAGTAAACGATATGAATTATAGAAGAATAAAATTTGCAGGCAGCCATTATAAATATGTCAATTCACGTCGATATAATTATAATCATGAAAGTTATTGGCAACATCATACACATGATGAGCACTGATACGAGTACTGGCCCATCAACGATTTGAGCATGACAAACATCAGCAATACGTGCGCGAGTGTGCTTATCATGAGTCATATGATTATGATGATCATTATGGATATGTTGAGTTACGACAACATGGACATGCCTATCATCGTCAACACAACTATGTGGTTCAACATGAATACACGACCATTGTTGGCAAAAGTATGCTACATATCCTCAATTTGAGGAAAATGATCATTGCCAACAAAAAGATCCTAACCTTAATCAAGATGAGAACTCTAACTTCTTTCTACTTGAAGTTGAAGAAGATTACAGGAGAGCTGAAAGATGCTGCATGTAATATCTTGATTTTTGGGCCTAGAGACTCGAGGATAAACCTACATTAGGCAGATGACTAAGCCCAGTTTGGGAAGAGCCCCAAGGATGTTGAGAGATAGAATAACTCTCAGAGACTATGTGATTCGGCTATACTGGGTAGAGGAACTAGTATGTGTAAGCCATGAGATTAAAGTGTTTGTGCAGAAGAACACATAATGTCTATTCGCCGTCATCGAGTTGGTAGAAAGATGCCACCCAACTATGTCATGAGGCAAGGGATTATTGGTTAGGTAAAACGTGCCAATATAGTAGTGCACATGGCGTTTCTCGGGCACATAGGTGTAACTTGCGTTTTTGGGAGAAGACATCAGTATATGGTGTCATTTGGCGAGTCTCAGTATTCATGCCGCAATCTTGAGTGAAACCCGAGAAGAATCCTGAGTAAGTGTTGATAAAGTAGCTTTAATAAAGTAAGTCATGATGACTAATGATGGCATAACTTTTGCATTGGCGCAATGGAAATATGACACGTGTCCTTTCATCATAACACACTTTTGGCGTTGGCGCAATAAAAACATGACATATGTCCCTCATCATGACAAAGTACAAAGCTACTTTTGTGTTGGCAAAACTAGAACGCGCCACGTAGCTCTTGAGTCTGGGGAATCCACCGGTCTCCGATTTGGAAATGTACTTGACTTTTTCAAACACCAAACCTGGGAGTCAAAGGAGGCGCCACCTCAACCCTTCTTTTCTTAAGATTATGCCACCTCATCTCTTTCTTTCTGGCTTATTCGGCAAGTTCTCTCTCTCATCGATTGAACAAGGACACATGGCACACTTTGGACCACACGTGTGTCATGGATATTTTTATATTTCAATTCCCTTTTTGCCCTTAGGCCATTTAATTCGGCTAAGTTGGAGAAAAAGGAGAGAGAGTTTGAACATGGAGAAAGGAAGATAAGGAGAGGAAAGAGAAAAGAATTGGAGCCAATTTTGCCTTTGATTCGACGTTTCTAACTCTTGAGGCTCTCTCTAACGTTGTTCATCTTAGCGAGAGAAATGTTTCTATGGTTTCAAATTCTTAGTCTAAGGTGTTTGGTGTTGTATACACGGTGGAAGTGCTGCCGGATTTTTGAATTGATCGAGGAATAGTGATAAAGTAAGCATATGCTTCGTTTTGAACCAATTGATTTGAGATTTTTTTGAGTTGTTGTGGCTGCCTTGATTTTGGGAAAGCATTTTTTGGGCATGAAGGAGTGTGATTTTGTTAGTTTTGATGCTTTCAATGAGTTTAAAATGAAAAATTATGTGGGATAAAGGTGAAAAACAGATCCTGGAAGCATCGATAGAGAAAACTGAATATTTGGCCAAAAACCCTAAAGTTTTAGCTAGTTCTGTTGCTATATGAAGGAGAATGATTTTTTGTTTTTGTTTTTGAGATTATAAATAGATTTCTTGGGCAAAATTGTAGGGGAATATGTTGTGATTATGGTTTTAGAATGGTTGGATTGAAAACCCAAAGATTGAAGTTAAAGTAGTAGTGCTGCCAGATTCGTTTCCTGGAGACAGTTTGTGTGTGTCGTGTGTTTGACCTACCTAATGATGTCCAATGACCTTGAAAATTTTCAAGATTGTATTAGACATCCTTAGCTTTAATTTGATATATAATATGTGCTGTTTGGGATTGTTATTGTTAGATATGAATTGTTAAATTATGGCACTGAAACTGGAACACAATTTGGGACAGTTTGATTGTTTGAGGATTTTTGGGATGTTGTGCATCCATTTGGCTAAGGAAAATATTTTTCCCTGAATCTGGACTTAATAAGGGTCATTTAGCCTTTGGCACTATCTCAATTGAAGTTTTGTGGATTAAGTTATGATTTTTCAAAGAAGAGTGAAAAATCTAGTAGTATAAGCTCTTATGCGAAAATAAGAAAGTAAGGGCAATGGATAGTAAAGATAATCAACTCTAGAATTTTGTGATTATAAAGGGGTTGAATAAATTATAACCCACTGTCCGTGAATGTATGTATATAGGAGTTGGCGTTTGCCTGGGACGATCAACAGAATGGGAGCTTAATCGAGAATTGGTAAAGTGTCCAGGTGGTAACTCTTCTCTCGCATTCTATGTGTCGCCATATATGTATGTGTGAACCATGTTGTGTCATATGTGATCCTTGTTTGCATTCGGTATTGTTTATGTTATGTACTTTCTAAATGCTGTTTGGATGGATTTATGGTTCTTTATCATGTATTGTACATGCATATTATGTGAGATTAACTGTTACCCTGGGATTCTTTGGGATCCTAGCTCTTATCACTATTGGTGAAATGAACAATGTACTGGATGTGGCTTCCATGGCAAGGTAGTGGATGTCGGCAAATGGAGATGCCAGACCTGTTCCGAATTGGTTGCAGGTTATTTGTCAAGGAATTTTCGTAACTACGTTTAGAGTTTGTAAATAATACATATAGATCCTGTGGGTAACCCTGTAGTGTAATCAAAAGCTTTGCATAAGTATAATGTATTATTTCTATTTTGCTTACTGAATTGCGTATAAATACTCTAATGAATGTCAGTATACCAGTGGGGTATTACACCGTAAGGAGAAGGAAGAGTATGAAGCTTCTTGGGAACGTTGGAGAGCTGAAGATAAACGTCTCAAGGCATAGCTAGAATGCTTTAATGCCAAAGTTGAGCATCAACATGCCTGTATATGAGAGGATGTGAAGATTATGTGTCAACGGTTCCATGAGTTGCACAATGTAAATAGGAGTATAACGATCTAGATAAGCGAGTTGAGAGAAGTCGAAGCTCCTTCTTCAAAGCAAGGAGGTGAGATTGCAATCCTATCTAAAGAACTATTGCTAGCTATTGTGGAATCCAATCATGACATTGATGTGTCTTTACATGCACCTGTCCTACATGCTCCAAGGAAATTTCCTATGATTAATGCTACCAATAACAATAATCTTGTTACTCATGTCATCTGCACGACACTGATTGAGAGATTAATAAGGTTCACGTTCTCAAAGGGAAACAACCTCACCTCCTCAGCACACTACATTACATAAGGTTATTCCATTGTTGACTGGTCCACTCCAACAATACCTTGTTTGTTGGAAAAGTTAATGTCTAGATACCCTTCAAGATTTTCAACTGGTTATTCCTACCAAGGTTTACTTTTTCTGTATCTCACTTGTTGGAAAGGGTTTCCAGATGGAAGTGATATGTTGAAAAATTAGCCCGACCTCCCCCTTAGATTTGTGAGTCACTTTTAACCCGTGAAGAGCCAAGTCTTTCAAGCTAGGGAGAAATGTGTGATATGAGATAAGGAAATCTACAATTTAGTTAAGAGATTTAGGGTTATCCATATAATTATTAAATAAGGACATTTATCCATATTTGAATTTTAAAATTAGGATTTAAATTTGAATTTGAATTTGAAATTGTTATTTTATTATTTCTAGGGCTTTATAAATAGTATTTAGGGTTCTCTGTTGTAGGAAGCTTTAATTTAATTGATTGATTGAATAATCATTCTTTTCTCTCTTTGAATAATCTCTCTCCTCTCTCTGTTTGTCTAATTTCCCTCTCTCCTTCTTGTTGCCCTCTCTCCTCTACTCTCTCTCCTCCCCTTTCTCCAACCCGTTTCACATCAATAAGCCTTATAAGTCAGCTATAAAACAAGCCCTTAAAATCTTGTTGAATTATATGTGGGGTTCAATAGTTAAGTGATTTTCAAAGAGTGAATATAATTTTTTATTTGAAATTTGCCATGTGGTGGATCCTGTTTATACATGAAATTTGTGGTTTATAAAATATTTTGTCGAGTTTTGAAATATTGTTTTTTTTTAACTACTGAGTGATTCATTGGATACCATACAATGTTTGAGATGTCAAACTAAAGTCCTTCTTGGATTTTAACATGTTTTTTTTTATAAAAAAAATTGAAAAGTACATTTGAATAAATAAAAATTTCCTACTTCCATAAAATGACTTTTACTTTTAGCAAACTAATTTTTGTAACAAAAAGTCCTTGGGTTAAAGACCTAATTTGCCACTGAAGTTTTGCTAAGGGAGCGCCCAGCACCCGGAAGTATTTTGGGTATCATTTTTGCCCCGGAAGTTTACAAACATAGCAATTTTGTTGTTTTCTCTATTTTGAAAACTTCTGGGGCATATTTGCTCTATTTTGTAAACTTCCGGGGCAAAAATGATACTCAAAATACTTCCGGGTGCTGGGCGCTCCCTTAACAATACTTCCGTGACAAATTAGGTATTTAACCCAAAGTCCTTTGAATAACCAAACATGAATCTTTTGGGAAAGGCACATATACTCCTCTGATTCTATTTATATGGAATTTTCAGCATGTTTCATACATACAAAAAAAAAAAAAAACTTTAAACTTTGTAATAAAATTCAACAATTTTTTTTTATATCTATCTAATATAGTATATTATACTCCATGAGAATAAAATCAACATAATAATAAATTAAAGGAAAAAGCATACATTCATATGAAAATTTAATAAATTCAACAATTTTTTTTTTATATTTTAATAAGGTGCCTTATAAATAAGGCGGAGGAGGAGGAGGAGGAGGAGTGACATAAAAGAATTTTGAAATTACAAAATTCAAATCAGGTTAGTTATAAAAAAATCAATAAGATAATGACGAGACTAAATATGCAATACACAACTTATTTTATGGAAAATACCTGATTTGAGATTTTACAATTTCAAAGTTTTTTTTATATCATTTTCTCTAAAAAAAAATTATTCTCTCTCTACCCTATAAATAGGACCAAAGGAATACTTATGTTAGTTATGTGTGTATGTGTATAAACAATAATTAATTTTGGTTTTAAATGTTAAATTAATTAGAATTGATTAAAGACAAGAGCAACTTGATCTCTTAATGGAGAAAATGAATAATTCAACATGTCCTCCCATGTGTGAAACATTCTAAAGGAATCTCGTTTGTGTGTGTGTGTGTATTAATACTATAGTTGATTAGATTTGACAAAGCCAAGTGATGGTGAATTAAATTTCTAGTTTAGAGAGAAATAAAGTATTTTAAGACATTATCTTTAATTACTATTGACCCGAAAAGACAATTCAATGGATACATGGTTTAACAATCTACATGTAATGAGTGCTTTTAATTAGCAGCACAAATTTGAACTCCTGAGCATAAAAAAAAAGTCACTTTTAAAATTTAATTTACATCCCTATTAGGCAACTTGATTTGATTTTTACATCCGTATTAGGCAAGTTGAAATTCGATCATCATCATTGGTCTTTTAACATCAATATTATATTATTGGTTTTTATAACTAGTTGAAAAGTCCTATTTTAACATGTTATTATTTGAAGGGTTTCATATATATGAAAAAAATTAATTTATGCTTGCTTGAACATGAATTCAGTCTTATTAATATTTAGCAAGTTTTAATTTCATTTCTTTAATTAATTATGGAGAATATATATATATATATATATATATATATATATATATATATATATATATATATATATATGATCTGTACTTATGTGTTTAATCGTTGTCAATCGATTATAAATATTAAGTAAATGTGTTCTACTAAAATACTATGGATTTAGGAATTGCAAATTTATGAAACTTGCAATAATGTTGAGTTGATTGATTTTTTATTATTAATATTTTATGAAGACTTTTTTTGACCTGGATATTTTATGCAGACTTGAACTTTTTTTATTTTTTCACAGACATCTCATTCTATTCTTAAAAGTGTTTTTTTTAATCAAAAAAAGCTCATCCAAACGGGCCCTATCTGAAAAATAAGTTGTCATTTTAATAATTCACCAAGAGTGTAGCTTATTAGAATTTTTATAATATATATGTTTTCTTGTATCAGATAATCTCCCTAAAATTTATTCTTGACTAAGCATCTATTGTACGAGAAACAATAAATTTGTTGAAAGCTTATCCACAATTAATTGAAAGATACAAGTATATGCAAATTAGGGTCCTTAAGATAGTAATAAAATTATTACCTCCGGTCCTAAAAATAAGAACACTTTTATAGTGCAAATTGTACTAAAAAAGTGTTCCTATAATTAGGACTGGAGGGAGTAATTAATAATAAAATATATATCTTTTGTTTATACACACATATGATACAGTCCTCTAATTCTATATACAAGTCACTTTTAATATATTAATCGAAACCGATAATAACCCTAAACATCACTAATTATGTCTTAAGATTTAACAACTTTCTAACTCTATCCCTATTTAATATAATCTGCACTCATGAGAACAAAGTTTGTATAATAATAAATAAATAATAAAATTGCATGAAAGATTGAATTGCGTGACTTATAGATTGGGGGAATCCACAAGATGAGTATATTTCTTAAGAGCAAAGGTGCAAATGCATAGCAAGTACTTGCTGGTAAGTGAGAAATTGATATACGACAACACATGCCCATTTTTTATCCTTCCGGTGACACCGATTTAATAAATAATAACATCAATTAATATGTGTTTCTTTTTTTCTTTTTTTTTTATCGGCAATATGTGTGTATCAAATCTTGGAAATTTGCCCTAGTTGTTTATAATTTATAGTAGGGTTAAGGTGCAAATTTGCCAACCAACTATTACCTGAAGAGTATCTGGCACAAAAAACAATTGAGGGGACCAAAATTACCAATCAACAATTAAAAAGTGAAAAAAACACACCAAATAACTATTAAAAAAAACAACTATCACAAGTTAAAATATGAGGCACTGGCGTAGGACAGTGGTGGAGACACTAGAGAAAAGAGCGGTTAAGCCTTCTTGTTTGATAAGGCAAACACCAACAGAGATGGGACCCATGGGAGCAGGCGTTGTGGCAGCGACATGTGCTACTTGTGGCATCAGAGAGATGAAACCAGGGTGCAAGGCGCGTGCCAGTCGAAAGCTGTGGACTACTGGATGAGTTCATGAGGGTGAGTGGAATACCCAGCAACAATGAAAGCTTTGGAGACGCCGACGTCGCCGACACTATGATAGTCAATGGAAGACAGAGACACCAAGACAGTGACGAGGTAACAGTTCGTTGGCGAATCTGCACCAAATTGTGTTTTTTTTTTTCACTTTTTAATTGTTTATTGGTAATTTTGGGTCCTTTAATTGTTTTTTGTGCCAGATGCTCCTGGGTAATAGTTGGTTGCCAAATCTGCACCTTAACCCTTTATAATAACGTGCGCATTTATCAAATTGTGTGCTTCAGGCTACATCTACTTTATTATAATATGCGTTAAGAGTCTTTTTTTTCTACAAGTTTTGGCTGAGAAGCATTCAGTACCCAGAAGTTTTTTTTTTTTTATGAAGTGAAATTACCTTAGAAGTTAATAGAACATAGCAATTTCACCCTGATATTAGAAAATGTCAATTTTCATTGTTCTTTTTTATTGGAGCTTTCACGTGGTGCTGTTATGTGGCATTCAATCTCCTACTCATTCCCACCTTACCCTCTTCATCCCTTCCCCTCTCTCATCTTTTGTCATTACCGCAGACTATCTTCTCCAACCTCTGCATCTCCTCCAATATTCCTGCACACCCTTTCTTCTCTCCTTCTTCTTTTGCTCTTCTTCTACAAACCTATCATGGATTGAGACCAATCCAATTGACTCGGCAACAAAAAATAGTCCCAACTTGGATCTCTCTTGACATAGGATGCCACAATCAGAGTTCACATCACAAACACAAATATTGCACTCATTACATAGATAGGAGAAGCCAAACTAGAAGATTCCACACTTCGCGATGCCTCCAGATTGGATTACATGGTGTGGATTTATTTGGTGGTAGACCAATTCTTTGCCATGCTACACGATAGCGATTGGAATTTCCTTAAGACACACTATTTGTTCACCGGAGCGTTGCTAACACCTCTCCTTCCAAAAGACCATGCCCTCTCAGTCAACTTGGCAAAGCTACCATCCTTATCCTTTGCTGTCATCGCTGTGATTAGGGATTGTAATGCCTTCTTCGCGCTTGTACTTGGTCATCACCAATTGGCTTTTGTTCCAAAGCAGAGATGACTGTCTTAGTGAGTTTCTGAACGTTCTGTACGGACTCGACATTAGGACATAGTGCATTACAAATATTGATTTGAGCTTTGACAACCCGATCGAGGAGCTCGAGGATGAGACAGTCAAGAAGAGGCTTGGAGATATGAGTAGGGTCACAACCCATTATGAGAATGACCTTGAATCCGGCTTCACAATAAAGAAAAGTTTTGAGAAGCTGTCGAAGCCAAGCGATGGAAAGGAAGGCGTTGGCTAGAAGAGATAGGCGAATCGATTATGTTAGTTCTTGGTTTATGAGTTTTAATGATAACAAGACTTGAAAATGTATAAGATTTTGAATCAGTTAAAAGTGTCTAAGTCAAGAGTTTACTCGAGCATGCTCACGCTAACATCTGTGTTAAGTTTCCTCAAATCCCTACTAAAGTACATAAGTTGTTACTTGAGCATTTGTTGCTGTGAAGGCTTTATATCATGAAGTATACTAGAGCAGATAAGTGATTACTCGAGCATAACATTAGTAAAAGCTGTCTGCACTAGTCTTTGAAGAAGTTACTCGAGCAAGCTTTGCAGCCTACTTGAGTATAGTACTTGAGTACTGATACAGCCATACTTGAGCACATACGCTGGTGTGAAGAATGTGTTTGTGACTGAGATCATACTCAAGCATGGTGCTCAATTAGAGGTAATATGATACTCGAGCATGATTCTCTCTTGACTTATATTTGCTTATTGTTAAGGCTTACTCGAGCAAACTTTTACTCTTACTCGAACATGATATT
Source organism: Acacia pycnantha (assembly GCA_025563575.1). Taxonomy (NCBI): domain Eukaryota; kingdom Viridiplantae; phylum Streptophyta; class Magnoliopsida; order Fabales; family Fabaceae; genus Acacia; species Acacia pycnantha. Next base: position 3,713,933 of record JAMWYP010000019.1, read on the forward strand.
CGAGCATGAGGAAATCTGTACTTGAGCATAGGCATCCTAATGTTTTACCTAGTGTGGATTTTAGTGAAGCTTAGATGATACTCGAGCAAAGTAGAAATTGTACTTTAGAAAGCTCATTGTGATACTCGAGTATTGATAATTGAATATTTCATACACTCCTTTAGTACTCTTGACTAATAATTTAGGACTCTTTAGTTAATAAATAATGACTTTTATGCTTATTTGGGCTTTGGGCTTTTCATTAGATTTTAGTCATTTTAATGATAAAGTTCCAGTTTTACATTGCTTCACTATTTTTACCATAACTCTTGAACTAGACATCGGATTTGCCTCATTCTTCTTTCATATTCCAGATGATTCAAAGGGTTACAATTGTTATGAAGACATGAAGGGAAAATTCAGACAAGAGGGTGGTCAATTTTGGAGTCGAAGTCAGATGTATATTTCTGGATTTTTATTTGGGCTCGAATTTTGTAATTAAAGCCCATTTTTATTTTATTTCTGTTTGGGCCTGAATTGTGGATTGGAGCCCGATTTCGTTTTCAATTTTAGGTTAAGTTAGGCAGCAGCCAAAAATACTTATGTCATTACATTTTTACATATTTTTAGATTAAACACAAAAGTTTCATTTTCACTGCAATGTTCTTCGCATTTTTCGTCTATTCTTCATTTTTTCCAGCCATACTTGGCTAAACTTCTGTGATTAACCCAACATTGGGGATTCCATGATTCATCTAGAGAGCTTGTGCTTAATTGTTAACTTTACTCATTTCTGTTTTCATCTTTCGGATTCGATGTTTGAAAATAGTTCGAATATTAGATTTAATATTCGGTTTGATTCATCCCAAGGACTGAGTTTGAACTAGGTTCCAGTTTTACTGTGTGATCGCACAATGAGACACCATTGTTCGGACAGATGCTAGGCGATCGTCTAGTCGAGGGATTTTCTAGACGAACGCAGATATTTCAGTTTGTCCAGAACCGATCGTGAGTTCGTTTATATTTTGTTCAAAGTTGGAAGTCTCTGGAATCCGGATGTTGGGTTGATCAATTTTAATCTGATTACTTTCATTTCATTTTGTTTTGTTTTTGTTTATTTCATTTTTAATTCTGTTTGAACCAAAACCCCCCCATTTTTACTGTTTCTGTTTCGATGTTACTGTCCAATCAAACCTGACTGTGAATTTGTTGGGAAACGATCCAGGTTCCCTACTACTGCAAATCTTTTATTGAATCTGGTTATTTTGGGAGATACGGCAAATCTCTTTCAAAATATGGCACTGTTACCGAGGAATTTGCATCGGTTTGATTTGATAGTAATCTAGGTGGTTCGGGTGACTGGACAAAAATTTTTCTGACCCAGATCACTCAGACCAGGTCTTATTCACAAGGAATTGGGCATTCTGAGCAAGAATCACTTCCTAGTAGAAAGTGGGGTCTGACCTATTTTCTCCAAATTCCATCGTTTATATCACTTTTTCCCTTTTTTAATTTTTGATTTCATGATTTCTACTCTCCATTTTTTTCGGAGTATCTCTGAATGGGCTTAAATTTTACGAGTTGATAGAAAAATGGCTTAAATATCAAGACACATCGCTTGCGCCTGTGGTCTTGAGATTTAAGCCAAATTCCATCGTTTAGACCATTTTTTCAATTTTTTTAAGTTTTTTATTCCTTTTTTGGGTTCCCCAATAGTGTAGAAGTTTCCCTATCCAAGTCCCATAAATTTTAAAAATATTTTGATAATGTTTTGGACTTGTTTTGGTCAATTTCGAACATAGGTTTTGCTTTTGTGTTTTTATTTTTGTGTTATCTTAGTGTTTTTCTACTTTTTACCATTTGTTTATGTTCTTTTTACCACTTTTTGTGGCATTTTCGTAATTCTGAGTGTCTACAAATTTTGCCTTGTGTTTATGCTGCATGAGTACCAAGAGTATTACTAATCCAGAAGACTTGTTGCCATTTGATCCTAAAATAGAAAGAACAATTCTTACTACTAGAAGAGTTGTTAGGCTAAGTCATAGGATTAATACTGAATTGGACACTGATTGTGATTATTCTGATTGTGTCCATTCTGTTGATTTTTCTGATTGTGTTTCTGATAGTACTTCTGATAGTCTTGTAGTTTTCACTAATTCTAGTAGCAATTTTGCTAACTCTGAAATTATGGCAGAACAAGTAGATCATCATACTTTGAAAGAATTAGCTACACCTGATGTGGGAAATCAAAATTTGTGTATTCAATATATCCTAAACTTGCTGCTAACTTTGAACTAAAATATGGTCTTATCCATTTGTTGCCCAAGTTTCATGGTCTTATAGGTGAATGTCCTCACAAGCATCTAAAGGAGTTCCATGTGGTGTGCAGCATGATGAAACCTCAAGCAATTGATGAGGACCACATTAAGTTGAGAGCTTTTCCATTTTCCTTAGATGGTGTGGCCAAGGATTGGCTATACTATTTGCAACCATCATCTGTTGGGAGCTGGGCTGATATGCAGAAGTTATTTTTGGAGAGGTTCTTCCCTTCCTCAAGAGCTACTGCTATTCGGAAAGAGATCAATGGGGAAAACATGTATGAGTATTGGGAAAGGTTCAAGCGATTGTGTGCTAGCTGCCCACACCACCATATTACTGAACAACTTCGATTACATTGAGGGTTTATTACCATTGGACAGAAGTTTTGTGGATGCATCTAGTGGTGGGGCCTTAGACCTCAAGACACTTGAAGATGCTCGGAAGTTGATATCCATTATGGCTTCTAATTCTCAACAGTTTGGCACTAGAGCGAATACTCCTGTTGTTTACCAAATTCAAACACCTCCAGTCCAGTATGATTCTACGAGATTGGAGAATAGACTTGATGATCTGACCTCTCTGGTTAGACAGTTGGCAGTGACATAGACAGTACAGTCTTCCCCTCCTCAGATTGGATACTCATGTGGGTTCTGTTCTGACCCATATCATTCTACTAATTCTTGTCCTACCTTGCATGATCTTGTTTATCAAGACCAGTTGGTAGCTTCAGTGGGTGTCTTTCCGGGAAAGCCACAATACCAGCAGAATAATGTATTTTCTAATACTTACAATCTGGGCTGGAGAAATCACCCCCAACTTCTGTTAGAACCAGAATCAGAACCAGAGTAACCAATACCAGCAGAATTCTGGGAATTACCAGCAGAGACAGTACAGACCCCATAATTTCCAGCAACAATCTACACCTCCTTTGCCAGCACCACCTCCTCGACCAGCCATATGTGCACCTTCACAAGTAGCACAACAGCAGGCTAGTAGTAGTGGTTCCTCATTCGAGGATATGATGAAGCAATTCGTCACAAACAGTATGCAGTTCCAACAGCAAACTGACACTACCATTTAGAGTTTGCAAACTCAGATTGGCCAATTGGCAACATCTTTGAACTAGCTTCAACCTCAGGGATCCAACACTCTTCCTTCACAAACAATTCCCAATCCTAAGGGGAATGTGAGTACTATCTCCTTACGGTCTGGCAAGGAATTAGAGGAGTCTAAACAAGTTGCAGATGTGAATGAATCCACATTAGAAAAAGAGTCAGATGTTGAGAAGATTGACTCCAAAAACAAAGAGGCAGTGAAGCAAAGTGAAGAGGAACCTGACATTCCCATTCCTATTCCTTTCCCTCAAAGAGCCATTTGATCCAAGAAATTGGCAGAAAAGGCACAATAGAAGAAGTAACAAGAGAAGGACATTCTAGAGACCTTTCAGAAGGTCGAGATCAATATTCCTCTATTGGATGCCATCAAGCAAATTCTGAAATATGAAAATTTTCTCGAGGAGTTGTGTACCAACAAGAGAGGATTGAAGGGAACTAAAAGAGTAAGCCTGAACTAAAATGTGTCAGCACTTCTACAACCCATGCCTAAAAAATGCAAGGATCCATGAATGTTTTCTATCCCTCGTATTATTGGTAATTATAGATTTGATGATTGCATGTTTGATCTAGGTGCTTCAATTAATGTCATGCCTGCATCTGTCTATAAATCTATTGGTCTTGGTCCCTTGCGTCCTACTGGTGTTGTTGTTCAGTTAGCTAATAGGAGTAATGCTCATCCTTCTGGTTTGGTTGAAGATGTATTGATCAAAGTTAATGAATTGATATTCCCTGCTGATTTTTATGTCTTAGATATGAAGGATGAGTCTTCAAGTAGTAGGTCACCTATCATTTTAGGGAGGCCTTTCATGAAAACAACTAGGACTAAGATAAATGTCTATTCTGGTACTCTTTCCTTGGAGTTTGGTGATATTTCTGTGAATTTCAATATTTTTGATGCCATGAAACATCCTAGGGAAGAGCATTTTGTTTTCTACATTGATGTGATTGATGATGTTGTGGATGATGTTCTTGCTGATTGGTGTACTGATTACCCTGATTTTGCATCTGAGAGTGATTCTGCCATCTGTGCATGTTTTGATAATGAATGGTGCTCTGTTTGCACTGATTTGGTTAATGCTACATTATTTCGCGATTTTGACTTGCTTTGTGATTTTGCTTTACTTGTGGATTCTGATATTGATTTTGAATTTAAGCTTCTTCCTGATCCTAATGTGCTTCCTGAACATATGTGATATTGATTCTGAATTTAGCTTCATCCTGATCTTGATGTGCATCTTGAGCATAGGCATCCTAATGTTTTACCTAGTGTGGATTTTAGTGAAGCTTAGATGATACTCGAGCAAAGTAGAAACTGTACTTTAGCAAGCTCATTGTGATACTCGAGTATTGATAATTGAATATTTCATACACTTCTTTAGTACTCTTGACTAATAATTTAGGACTCTTTAGTTAATAAATAATTACTTTTATACTTATTTGGGCTTTGGGCCTTTCATTAGATTTTAGTCATTTTAATGATAAAGTTCCTGTTTTACATTGCTTCACTATTTTTACCATAACTCTTGAACTAGACATCGGATTTGCCTCATTCTTCTTTCATATTCTAGATGATTCAAAGGGTTACAATTGTTATGAAGACATGAAGGGAAAATTCAGACAAGAGGGTGGTCAATTTAGGAGTCGAAGTCAAATGTATATTTCTGGATTTTTATTTGGGCTCGAATTTTGTAATTAAAGCCCATTTTTATTTTATTTCTGTTTGGTCCTGAATTGTGGATTGGAGCCCCATTTCGTTTTTCCATTTTAGGTTAAGTTAGGCAGCAGCCACAAACACTTATGTCATTACGTTTTTACATATTTTTGGATTAAACACAAAAGTTTAATTTTCTCTGCAATGTTCTTCACGCTCTTCGTCTGTTCTTCATTTTTTCCAGCCATGCTCGGCTAAACTTATGTGATTAACCCAACATTGAGGATTCCATGATTCATCTAGAGAGCTTGTGCTTAATCGTTAACTTTACTCATTTCTGTTTTCATCTTTCGGATTCGATGTTTGAAAATAGTTCGAATATTAGATTTAATATTCGGTTTGATTCATCCCAAGGACTGAGTTTGAACTAGGTTCCAGTTTTACTGTGTGATCGCACAGTGAGACGCCACTGTTCGGACAGATGTTAGGCGATCATCTTGTCAAGGGATTTTCTAGACGAATGCAGAGATTTTGGTTCGTCCAGAACCGATCGTGAGTTCGTTTATATTTTGTTCAATGATGGAAGTCTCTGGAATCCGGATGTTGGGTTGATCGATTTTAATCTGATTACTTTCATTTCGTTCTGTTTCTATTTATTTCGTTTTTAATTCTGTTTGAACCAAACCCCCCCCCCCCATTTTTACTGTTTCTGTTTCGTTGTTACTGTCCAATCAAACCCGACTGTGAATTTGTTGGGAAATGATCCAGGTTCCTACTACTGCAAATCTTTTATTGAATCTGGTTATTTTGGGAGATACAACAAATATCTTTCAAGTATATGCATTCAAAGCTGTCTTGCAGTGATTCCTAGAAACCTTACTCAAGCAGCTTCAGAGTCCTACTCGAGCAGATACTTAAGTTGTACTCGAGCAAGACTAACATTAAGGGCTTTTCAAAGGATATTTGAAAGCTTACTTGCGCACTGTTCTTCAATTGCTCCAATGTCTTCGCTATAATAGTAATCGTAAATTCAAATATTTCGGTTATCTATTTGATTTTGTTTAAATACTACTCAATATTACTTACATTGTTACTAATCATCTCTTTGAGTAAGTTTCAGATCATTAACGAATGGTTTAACTGCAAATCGAAAAAAAGCAATAAAATGTTTCAAAGCATTAAATGTTTATAGAAAACAGAGCACGCACGGAATGAAAATCAGAGCAGGCCAAATGATTCCTACGACAGATACCCATTCCAGCGAAAGAATAAAGCATCTTTTCCAGAGTCAACCTTTGACCAGAAGCATGTCATAGACTATCGACGGTGATCCGAAAGTGACTTGTTCAAGCAACGATCGACTGTGTCTAACGAAAGCCATATGTGTCTAACGGAGTAGTTGAAGAGTCTCAACGGCTATCTTAAAGCTTTTTCAACGGTCATTAATGGCAGCTGATATAAATACCAAAGGCATTGAATTCGCCAACCACCAAAATAACTGAATGCTCAATCGAATTTATTGTGATTTACTGTTTCATTCAATTATCTTAATATCTTCAGATATTTTTGTACTTCAGTGATTATATATATATCTACTCTGTGAGAGAGTTAATCCTTTTGATTGATTATCTGTTTAATCTCAAGGTAGAGGGACCTTGAGTATGGGTGTACTAATTACAACTTGTAAGGGGGAGTGAATCCTAGTGTGAGATGATTACTTCAAAATTCAGAGTGTGTAATTGTGTTTGAGTGAAAGTGAAAAACCCAGAGTGTCTGGAGATTGGACGTAGGTCAAAAGTTTGGACTGCTGTGTTTCTGGAAGGATGAGAAGGAATGAAGACAGTGAGGTGGTGATAAGTTGGAGATTGACTGCCGTGTAATAACACCACATGGAAGCTCCAGTCAAAAATAACAATCAAACTTAACATTTTCGAATATCATGGCGAAATTGCTACGTTTTATTCACTTCCGGAGTAATTTTGCTTTAAAAAAGACTTTCAGGTACCCAGTGCTCCTCAACCAAAACTACCGGAGTGAAAATGAAACTTAACCCTTATAATATTTATTAGTAATATTACAGTTATAATTTATTTCACCAACTCATGAGTTGAATAAAAAAAATGTGTGCTTTATTGTAAATAAGTGGTAAGAATATATGTAAATTCTCTAAGATCTTTAGTATATCTAACCATCTATCTGTATATATAATGATCTTAGTTATGGGCATCGATCGAATCAAAAAATTAAAATCCCCAGACAAATCAATCATATAACCAGGCTGCTATTACAATTAACTTTTTAAAGGAACGAGTGGTCTTTATTATAAGTCAGGGTACTTTTTTGGTTCTATTTATAACAATTCCTAGCACGTTTCATCACTCAGATCAAGAAAAACCCTTGATCTTATTGATTTTATCTTAAAATTTAACAATATTTTTAATTTTACCCATATTTAATATACAATATATATCAAATAAAAATAAAGTCAACATAATAATAAATTAACGAAATAATTGTATATTCATATAAAAAATTTAATAATTAGACTTATAAATATAAATAAATAAATAGTCCCCCTTTGCTCTATAAATAGGATTAAAAGAGTATTAATTATTATTTTTATTTTTTATTATTTTTTTTTATTGCAAAATTGTACCATTATAAAGTGGCTGTACGTCTCGTTCACGTAGAGATTTTAGTTTGCTTAATGTTCATAGACAATGCAATTCAGTGGCTGACTAGCTAGCAAAATCCAGTTGCGAGGGGGAGATGACGCCTTTTGGATGTAATATTAATCCCCCCTTCCCCTCTTTATGTTTTACTTGCCAAGGATATTTCTGCTTGTAAAGACGGATTATGCATGCATTAATGAGCTGGGAATTAGGGCCGATCCGTGAAGGGTCAGGGCCTAACAGGGCTGGCCTTCCAAGGCCCGAGGTAAGGAAAACACATATTTTTCAAAGCCCGGCTTGAGAGCACCAGGGCCAGGGCCGGCCCTCCGGGGCCCGAAAATTACTATGCCAAATTTTAATTAATTTTCCTATGTTTTTTTAAAGAAATATAATTAGTAAATTACATCACAAATCATCCAACAAATAAGCACAATCACTAATTCATAATCAAAATCAAACTATGTTCACAAATAACTCACATAAAACATAAGAAACATACCACTAAGCGACATTAGTACGATAACTATTATTGTAACAAATAATTTAATCATTAAACATAAGAGTAATTTTATTTGCAACAAATAATAAACCAAATCATAAAATCGAGTCTAGTTATTATGTATTTGTAGTTAAATGGATAAATAACTCTAGTGAAAAGGGCCTACAGGGCTAGCCCGAGGCCCTCCAGGGCCAGCCCTTTTAAGCCCGAGGCCCTCCAGGGCTGACCCTACAGGGCCAATTTCAAATATCTCGTCTATTTTTCAAGCCCAGCCCTTGACGAGCCAAGGCCTAAACGGGCCGGCCTGATGGGCTCGGCCCTATTTCCCGGCTCTAATGCATATGTATTTCTATAAATAAAAAAAAAAAGGAGTTTAATGCGTTTTTTCCACCTTCAAAATGCATTTGTAATTCATGATTTTAAATTTGGGTAAATTAATTTAATTTTTTTTTCAAACAAATTTAATGACTTAACTACTTCTCTATATGATAATTATATTAAAATCGTTGGAAGTCACTTATATTAAGCACTGAGGTGGGATGGTTTTTATGAGTAACATAAATAAATAGAAATTCTTGAAAATTTATAATTATAATAATTGATATGTCCAGTGTACCCTATCCACTCATTTCATCTTTAATTTGGACCATTAGAAAAAAATGGACCATGGACCTGCCTTTCTTGTCTCCCCACTCATTCCAATAAGAAAGATTGAAAAAAAGTATAAAGCTTTCTTTGACTTCTCCATTGGTTTAATTTGTCGCCACCCTGTGGAGCTTTACAAACTTTCCCATCATCTACAGTGGATTGTGAATCACTGGTAATTTTGTAATGTATTTGAAAGTTCCGTGTTGTGTGTGCCTACATATATACATATATACAGAAGCACACACCCTCCTTCTCGATCTTTAATATAAGATATATTTTAGTAGTTAATATGGATCATAAATATAAAAAATGTTTTTTATATTCATCAACAATTTTCTAATTTACATATAATGATACTCCTTCAACAATAATTAACAAGAAGAGAGAATGAGAGAATTAAGGTAGATGACTATGGTGTTTTAGAAAATATATTTCATATTAACTAATTAAACTAATTTCCTTAATCTAATTAAATTAGGTAAATATATTTTATATTAAATACCAGAAGTATATAAATATAAAGTGCCAAAACGCGAACCATGCACCTGTGAGGCTGTGACTTCGAGAAAAAAAGTCTTAAATTATTTCTGAATAAATTGAGATCTGATACAGCATCTGTTGGACTCAACCCTTATTTATACACAGTAGAATGACGGAAAGACCCATCTCAAGGTAACTAACAAATACAATATAACTATGTACAAACTACAATCATATGCAAATTACCAAAACACCCCTTTTATAATAACCTGTTTACACTCCCCTCAAGTTGAAGGTTGGAAGATATTTACAACTCCCAACTTGTTCAACAGCTTCATTTGGATCTCCTTTCCCACAAGTTTAGTCAATAAGTCTGCTTCTTGGTCTTCAAACCGTATATGCTTTAAGTCAATGATCTTCTTCTTTAACTTCTCCCCGACAAAGTGACAATCAATTTTAAAATGTTTGGTCCTTTTGTGAAATATATGATCACTTGCTATATGTATTGCTGCTATGTTGTCACAGTAAACCTTCACAGGATTCTGATGACTTATGTGTAGACCTCTGATCATTCCTAGTGTCCATACAACTTCAGACACTGCAATGCTTAAGCCTCGGTATTTTGCCTCTGCTGAAGATTTTGACACTACTCCTTGTTTATTTGCCTTCTAGTTGTGGCGCCTGCAGACCAAACAGAATTACAACAACATTCAAGTTCTAGAGCTCCCTCTGAACTTAACAATACCACAAGTCCTAAGGTCCAATTCAAGTATCTCATAATGTTTAGTGCGGCTACCATATGCTCTTTTGTTGGCATTTGCATGAACTAGCTCAAGGTCTACACACAAAATTATATGTCAGAATGCATTAAAGTCAAGTAAATTAACTTACCAATCAGCTTCTTGTAAAGTTCATGATTTGGTAGAAACTCATGGCCTTCTTGTTCCTTCCTTATTCAAAAGCCATTAGCCTCTGATTTTGCAGCAAAGGAATTCCAAGTGATTTATAGCCACTCGTCCTTATTTTAGCTAGAATATCGAAAACATACTTCCTTTCACATAATATAATCCCTTTATGTGATCCAGCAATCTCTATCCCTAAGAAATATTTCATGAAACCAAGATCTTTAATTTTGAATATATTATGTAGAAAAGACTTGGTTTTTTGTTATGTAACGGCCACACCCAATAACACATACTATAGGTGTGCTGGCCCTCACTGATGCAGATATTGTCCTCTCCTTTAGAGGATTTGTCCCTTGGGAAGCAACACATACTTCACCCAAGAGTGCCTCCCCAAGGACTCGAACACTCACTACAAAAAAAGTCTGTTTCTGCGACGGAAAAAATCCGTCGCAAAAAATGGATTTTCCATCGCAAAATTCATTTGCGACGGATTTCGTCCTTTTGCAAAAACCACGATCGCAATTGCAAGGGAAACCCAAATTTCCATCACAAATCGCGAGATTTGTGATGGAATACGATTCCTTCCGTCGCAAAATTTAATTTATTAAAAGAATATTTTTTTAAAAAAAATATATATATAAATTACATAAAAAAATATAATTTTTTAAATAATAATAATAAAATATATAAAAATTAGCACAATAAATATTAAAATTAAATAAAAAACAATTTACTTTTCCCATTTTAATCTATTTAATAATTATATCCTCTCTTATCTCCTTTCTTTGATTATGTAACATTGATCATATTTCTTATATGTTGTTGTATTTGTCCTTGTGTGTGTGAGTGTTAATCTAGGCTATTTCTATGATGTTTGGTGTGTGTATATTTATTCATGTATTGATTTGAATTCAGCATGTAAAAGACATAACAAACTGTATGTAAGTTTTGTGCTGGATAAAATACTCCCTCTGTTCCTTTTACATGGCATATTGACATTTAATAAAAAGTTTTCATATCATACAACAACAACAATAATAATAAGTTTTTATTGTTAAAATTAAAAAGGCACTTTAGTGTTGTTAATTTACTAACCGAAACCAAAAAAAATTGTAATGGTGTCGATCCCTTAAATATTATACAAATTACCAAATAAGGTATTAATTACATTTGTTAAGATTGCTGCTATTTCAAGTTGGAGACAGATTTTCATCACTGCAACTTCCTATCAATAAATGCTAGCTCTTTGAAGACTTAAAATAAAATATAAATTAAAATCATATCTAATTATCATATTTTTAACCTACGTTTGAACTGGAAAATATAAAATGTGAAATATCAATTTAAACAAGAGTTAGTTTATAATTAAGGCAGGAGGAACTGACTTGTCAAAAGATGGCATATGTAAAATAGCCTCTCTCTCTTTTTGGTAAACAAAATAGCCTCTTTTTACATGAGTGGAAATCCCCAAAAAAATCCCAACAAACTAATCACCAAGGTTATAAAAATAAATATTAACTAATATTGTTTAATGAGTTCTTATTGTAGATATTAATAACAACATCTATCAAGCTTATTGGAGTTCTTAATAGGGACAAAAACTACATCTAATGCAAAAAACAAAAAACAAAACAAAAAGAGGGTAGAGACTTACCAGAGGACACCAATGGAGAGGAGAGGAGGCCGCCAGTGAGAGGGGAGGAGGCCGACGCCGGCAATGAGACGAGAGGAGACCGGAAAAAGGAGGAGGACGACGGAAAAAGGAAGAGGAGGACGGAACCAGAGGGAGAGGAGGCTGAAAGGAGGCTGCATGGCGGTTCGAAGGCTGGCCGGACGGAGGGACGAGAGAGTAGGGCGGAGGGAGAGTAAAATACAAAAAAATGGGAGAGGATGAGCAATTAAGCCTAATTTTGGGCTTAAGTGTTTGCGACGGATTCAAGGATCCATCGCAAATCCCTCGGGGATTTGCGACAAAATCCATTTCCGACGCAAATCCCCAAGGGGATTTGTGACGGAATGAGTTTCTGTCACAAATCCCTCGGGGATTTGCGATGGAATCATTTTTAAAATCCATCGCAAAATTTGCAACGGAATTCTTTCTGTCGCAAAATCCGTCACAATTTCACTCTTTTCTAGTAGTGACTTGACATGAGGATAAGTACAAGTCCCAAGAGCCACTTGGTAACCAAGTCCACCGTAATACCCTACTGATATTCCGATAATTATCAGAGCAACAGTGCACAGCACAATGAGCGAACAGAAATAGCATAAATATATTGATACAATAATAATCTTGATTACATAACAGGAGTATTCTCAGGGTTTTTACACTGTCATTCTTCAATACTCCATCATTCTTCCTTCTGGTTCTTCCTCAAGCATTCTCTTCTTCATCTTCATGAGCTAAACTTCTTCCTTGTGCTCACCTACCTAATGGTTGGTTGGGGAGGGTGAGATTTGGGGAATCTCAGAAGCAAACAATACCAAACAATGCAAGGAAAATAAAAGGTAGTACATGATTTTATTGCCTTGCATATCCTCATGTTAACATAATGACATTTCTACATGTTCAATGCTTCATACAACATACTCATGGCCATAATATAGTAGTTAAAAACAAAGCTTCAATCATTCAAATATGTTACACATAATCAAGCAAGCATAACAATCACTCACATCAACATACAAGCAACCATATCAAATACATGCAAGTAGGGTAAGTACACTACCTTGCAGACTAATGTCCTTCCTCGATTTCCTCTTCTACCAACTATAACAGTTGCTTGAAGTACCTTCCATTCTTCTTGTTTTCAAACTTCTCATGGCCCTAAATACATAAGAATATTATTATAACCATGGAATATGAATGTCTAATGGGGTTGCCTTAGCATCATAGGCTTTTGTCCCTTCAATTCGCATGGTAGGTAAAAGTTGCCAGAATTTTCATTGAAAATTCGTAACTCTTTGCAAAAATATCCAAATAAGGTGGTTCTAAAGGCTATGTAACCCTTGTTGAGTCTATTTTCAAGGAAAAATTCCATCTATAGTCATACACATGCATACTATACCAATTTTAATCAAACAACATACATTGTCCAGAAAGACATTCCAGTTTCAAGGGTTAACTTCATAAATTCATATCTTGATGTACACAAATCCAAATTAAGCATATGACCTATTAAATTAAAGCATGATAAGTATAAGAGTAAATACCCTTTTTAGTCCCTGACAAAAAACACAGACCCCATTTTGGTCCCTTACAAAAAAAATTGACATTTCTTCGTCCTTTTTATGTACTAAAAAGGACATTTTTTTTGTAAGGGACCAAAATGGGGATCGCGTTTTTTGTCAGGGACCAGAAAGGGTATTTACTCTAAGTATAATTTAACTCTGCAAAGTGTCATAGCCATTGGACACCATTTACTTATCCAAAAACACAACACAATCTCACAGCCACATAAAGAAACAGAGTTGGCAGATTTAGGGTTTTGTACCATTTCACTCTAATGCTTCCAAAATCACTTCCCAACCTCACTTCCATGAGTAAATACCCTTTCTGGTTCCTGACAAAAAACATGGATCCCATTTTAGTCCCTGATAAAAAAATCGACTCTTATTCGTCCTTTTTATGGGACTAAAAATGACATTTTGGAAATTTGTGAGGGATCAAAATATCCACCAATCGACCCTTATTCGTCCTTTTTATGGAATAAAAAAAGGCCTTTTTTTGTCAGGGACCAAAATGGGGTCCGTGTTTTTTGTCAGGGACCAGAAAGGGTATTTACTCATTTTCCATTTTAAACACATTGGAAGTATCAAAACTAAAAAAATCACACATTTCCCTAGGGTTCCAGTCAAACCAAAAATCAGGGCATAACCACAACTTACGGAAACCTCAAGATATTCAGTTGAAAACATAGCTCATACGTACCTCTACTCGTTTCTGTAGTTGGTTCTCTATTCCGGTAGCACCTCCCCCTTGTAGATAGCATCAAACACCTCAGATCAAGATTCCAAAACCGTAGAAATGTTGCTATCATCGAGAGGAACAACTTTAGATAAAGCCTTGGGAGCTAGAAATGCCTAATTGAAGGCGAAATCGGCTCTGGTCACTTTCTCTTTCTTTTCCTTTTTCCTCTCAACCTCTCCTTCTCTTCATTTCGTTTCCTCCCCCCTTCTTTTCTCTATTTGGCTGACTTAATGGCCTAAGGGAAAAAAAGGAAATGATATATAGAAATATCATAACACTTGTGCGGTCCAGAACGTGACACGTGTCCTTATCTAATAGGTTAGAGAGAGAGGGAGAGCTTGCCAAATAAGCAAGAGGGAGAGGTGAGGTGGCGCCTCCCCTAAATCCAGGGTCCAGTTCTAGAAAAGTCAAGTATGTGACTAGGTTAAGGGTACAATCATCCAAAAATAAAAATACCGGAAATAAATACAGTCATTTAAAACTAGATACAAAATGTGATAGGGCATCCCCTATTTCTTTAGTTCCTTGCATCATGCTCTACCTTCTTCAAGCCTTCCAACTGCTACTGCCGCACCCCTGTATCTCCAAAATGGTCTAGAGTTCATAGTTAAACCCCAGAGTAACTGTTAAACTCATATACAATATGTATGCAATGCATGTAATGCAAATCACAATCAAGACCTGCCTCTGGCACAATGAAACTGGCATGTACTACCTCCACGGGACCGCCTGGTCAAGACAAGCCCCCAGAACCATCAGTGCTAAAGGGTCTCGGTAGTCAGGGTTGTAGACCCCTACCTACCTTAAGAGGCCTTAGTAGCCACCTATGAACACACAATCACATAGGTCCTACCTACCTCATATACCTCGGACTTCAGCAGAACCCCAAGGATACGCAGTCCTTCAGGCACTACAGTCCTACATGCCCTCGGACTTCAGCAATAACCTAAGGACACACAGTCCCATAGGCATTACAGCCCAACATACCTTGAACTTCAGCAGTAACCCAAGGACACACAGTCCACTAGGTACTACAGCCCAAATCCACAATCATGATACAACATACATGCAAGAACAACATAGAGTATGCAAGGTAACAGTTACTACCTGGCACTTCCTTGAAAGCAATAAACTCTTCCCCCGTGTTTGAGACACATCCCACACGCGTTATCGCCCTAAATAAAGCATGCACAACCCATATAAACACTTGTATAAATTTCCTCTTCCAAAACAATGAAATTCGCCCCCTTCCCAAAATTCCAGAAACAGTGATCTGAATTCAATGATTTTTAATAAATTCTAAAAAAATCCAATCGGCGTGATTCCAGCGGCCACTTAACCCTCAAGATGTCTAGTTTATAGGAAAAATAATTACCAAAGTCATCTGGGTTTTTATCTTTCCCTTATTTCCAAACTTAAGCCACTAGTCCGAGACAAAGTTCAAGTTTTAGGGCTATTTTCAAAAATAAATATCTCCCAGTAGGAAAACCTAAATGACACAAAATATCATACCAAAATGAATCCCCAGATGTTAAATTTAAGCATGTAAAATTTCATATAAAAAGGATTTCTTTTACTATTTTAAATATACTGATTTGTCTTCACTTCCCAGAAATCACAAGTGTTGGCAGATTTGCATAGTTTAACGTCTTAGGGTTTTTCGGGTGTGAAAAAGGTAACCTTGACTTGTCCCCACACAAAATCACGTTTTAGACTCAATGGAAACATTAAAAACATCAAAATCCCACTGCGTCCCCACGTTCAACTCCATAGGGCAGAAATAATACACACCAAGTTGTCGGTTAGGGGCTTACCTTGGTTTTTCGGTTGCGTATGGCTTCTTCTTCTCCTTGAACCAAGAACTTGATGCTCCATATATTATCCCTTCTTGAGCACGTCCTTGGAAGCATAAAATGGGTGGGAAATGTCCTTAAATAGGCTCCAAGGGTTAGGGCTATTATCTAAGACTTGTTACTGTCCATTGGTTAGAAGGATGCTCCATATTTTATATAATTCTTTGGCTTGTTTTCCAAGGCATTATAGAGTCTTCTTAGGCAGAAGTGAGGTGTCCTATATGTCCCAAAAATCAGATTCCCTGGCTGCCCCTACTGTGGTTTTTGGGTCCTCTAGGTGCAAGCTTTTATTCGGTGGTTAAAACAATGCACTGGGGGTAAAATGGTTATTTTCTGGTTGCTTCTTTTCCAAGACAGTGGGACCCACCAGGCAGCCCCTAAAATGGTGCCATGTGTGCCCATGTGAGGTCATGATTGCTTGTCATTTCCTTGTCATGTCAAATTTAAATTGTGTGGTCTCGATTAATCCTGATTATTTTATTTTCTCTCTCTTCATAATTACCTGATATGACCTTCCGCTTACTTTCCAAGTTACCTTTCTCTCTCTTCTGTCCCACTAAAAAAAGTTCTCTCCCTGTGTAATACCCTCAAATCTGAATTAGGGATATCTTATTGTCTAAGGTAGTTTCTAATGAAATTAGAGGGATTAAAGGGCCAAAATTACTAAAATGCCCTTGTGAGGTATTAAGAGGCTTAAAAATGTATTTTAGGGTTATATAATTAAAAAGTATTCTGGGATCATTGTTGACCCCGTGATTTTTAATATTTTATGTAAAGCATAAAATATCAATGTAAGTCCAAATTTTTTGAGGAAATAATTATTTCTAAATAAGAAAATTATCAACAATTAGTGGGGGATTAATTAAGTAATTATTGGCTAATTACTTAAGCTTGAACAAAGGAAAATTCAAAGATAATTATGTAAAACCCTAAAATTAGTGATAAAGGGCTAAAAATTAGCATAAATATATTTGCTAATTAATTGGAAAATATGAAGAAAAATTGGTGAGATTAAGTAATTTTGAGCCTAAATCTAAGTATGGACCAATAGGGGAATTTTGTAAAAATTATTATATAAAATAATTATAATATATTATTTATTAATTAAATAAATAAAAAACGAAAATTATAAAATAAATGTGTGTGTGTGCCGACATGGTGGAGGTGAAAGGAGTGGATAAAAAAGGTTGGATAAAAATAATAAACTCTTAATTAAAAAGTGATTAAGTGTAAAAGTAAAAAGGGTAAATAAACACCGATAGGAATTGGATCCTGACTGGAAAACCATGAACAAAGTTTCTAAAGTCAGTAAAGAATATGAAAGAGTGGATTTTTATCTTGAAGTTGACTGTTCCAGAGGTTAATTCCGAGATCGGTGGAACATTTTGATAATAAGACGAAATAGGGTAATCTGTGAAAAAAGCAGATAGTCACAGATTTAGAATTCGAAGAAAATAAATCATAACTCAACATCTGGGAATGAGTTGAGAATTTCCTGGACATATTTGGAATCAGTGGATTTTTGTCCAGAGGTTGATGATTTCGGAAGTTCGTTCCGTAACCGAGCACGTTTTTCGAGAAACTTCGGCTGAACCGTTGGAACCCTGAATGGAATCAAAAATTAAGTTAATCTAGATACTTTTGAAGAGAAAGAGAATATCTTCAAAGTTGTGATTCCAGATTTCTAATATTTTACAAGATTACGCGATTCGGACACCGATCGGGGAACTTTATCGGATAAAATGTCATAAAGCAAGTGTGGACACACCAAAATGACAACTTTTCTTGGAATTTTGGGAGGTGGATGTCGGCCATGAAGATGCTTGGTGGAGGATGTAGCTTGAAGAAAAAGATAGGGTTTGTGGTTCAAAATCAAAGTTGGAGTTGGAAAATGACCATTATGCCCTCACAATTTCCTCTATAAATAGAACCTCATTCCTCTTCATTTTTCACACCATTTGCCTTAGCAAATTCGAAACATAGAGAGAGGTTTTAGAGAGAGGAGCTATGGAGGAAAAATCAGCGAAGCTCTGGGTAAGTTTTTCGGTACCGAGTCTTAAGCTTCCGTAGTTCTTTCGGTAGTTAGAGTAGAAATGTTAGTTTGATCTTTAATCTTCCAAGTATGATTAGATATCATATGTTAGGGGTATTTTAGTCATTAATTTCGAAATTCATGATGGGGTCGGAGTTATGGCAAAATTTCGGAAGATTAGAGTCAAAGTAACGAAGTGCTGGCGAAATTCCGCCAATTAGGGGGTCAGGGGTAAAATGGTCATTATGACTAAAAATGTTCGTCGTAATGATAGATCCTTAACAAATACGTTGTTATATTGATAGGATATCCCTGATTACGTTCTGACCAACCGCCGTACCGAAATTCCGTCAACGAATGTACGTTCGCGTACTGTAACACTAGCTCTGATGTTTATTGTATGCATATGTGTATATTGTCTGTACTCCGACCGTACTATTGTCTGTACTCCGATTGTACTATTTTCTGTCATGCCTGTACTCTGATTGTACTATTGTCTGTACTCTGATTGTACTATTGTCTGTACTCCGATTGTACTATTGTCTGTCATGCCTATTGTCTGTCATGCCTGTACTCTGATTGTACCATTGTATGTACTCTGACTGTACTATTTCTGTACTCCGACTGTACTACTGTATGTCATCCGAATGTATTGTTTATGCCATACATATCTGATATGTATACCCTATGTCTGACCGTAGTGAATGTTGCCAAAATTCTATGAATGACTGTCGTACATATATGATGTATGTAAACATGAGGTTAACCGTTACCTGGGGTTCGATGCATGGACCTCAGCTCTTAACTTAGCTTCAAGGTCGGAAGGACCAAGGGCCGAGGATAGAGGCAAGCAGGCCGCATAGAAGACCGGGCTGAAGACTTCTTTCCGTTGTTATGTACTTTTGAAACACTTCTTGTACGCTGTTTAAACAGCAAGACATGCTACCGTGGGTATTTTTATATATATCAGTTACTCAATCGCTCCGGTGCTCTACTCTGATGATTTGAAATGATGTTTGATGGAAAAAAAATTTACTGCTTGTGAAAACGGGATGTTACACCCTGTATCTGGGGGTCTGGGCCCGTCTCCGGAAACCCCTACCCGGTCCCGCTTAGTTGCCTTTTTCCGGTTACACTTTTCCTCGGGACTTGTGCCACTCAGTTGGACTTGTGTGGGCCAGACCATCAGTCCCTTTTCCCTGACCATGAGGGGCCGAAACACATTGCCTTGGGGAGCAAGAAATTCATTTTCAGTGTCTTATAATTACCTCGTACTTCGTGCTATCAAAAATCCAACTTCTGACCCCAACACGTCACGTGTCTTGCGAATCATCACTACCACTGACTTTTACTTTTGCATTGTCACCTTAACTTTTATGGTCCTTGAGCTCTTGGTCAAAATACTCATGCAAATAGGAGTGCAAAATGTCTTAAACATGTCAAGAGGGCACTTAAAAATCCCCCAAATCAAATGACCAAAGTACCCTTGCAAAATATCCTCTTAACTTGGCTTATTTTGCAAGTTATGTTGACTTTTCTCTCTCCTCCTTGTTTTGCACGAATTTGCAGCTTATTTAAGAAGCTTTAGAGTCATCATTTCATATTAATTGCATGCACATGTGTCCCCATCAGCAATTTACCAAAATGCCCTCAAAATATCTCATTCATATAGCTTCTTCTACAAGCTTTTTGACTTTTGCACATGTAATTATGAAGGGACACGTGTCATACTTTTATTGGTCCAACACAAAAGAAGTTTTTTTCCCTTGTCATGATGATGGGACACGTGTCATGATTTTATTGGGTCAACACAAAAGTATGTCATCATTAGTCATCATAACCTTACTTTATTAAATTTACTTTAATAGAGCTACTTTATCGATGTTTGTCCGAGATCCTGCCTGGGTTTTACTCGGATTTTCTTCACGAATACCGATGTTTTCTCAAAAACGCAGTGCATTCTTGACTGCCCTGAAAATGTTGTATACTAACTTATACCGCCATATTTTCACTCAACTAATTGTCCTATACCTTAGGACATAGTTAGGTGGCATCTTTTCCAAGTGGGGTTACACGGCATAAGTCTTTTGTGCCCCTTTTCTATTAGCACTTTAATTCCACGGCTTGAACATACTAGGTCCATCGACGTATAGCCGAGTTACTCAGTCCCAGAGAGGCTTCCTAACCCTCGACATTCTTGGGACTCTTCCCGAACCGGGCTTAGTCGTCCGCCTACTTTAGGCTTATTCTAAATTCTTAGGGTTCAAAATTCGGGGTGTTACAGCTTGTGTCTGCTCTGTTTCTGTGAATGCATTTAATGTTCTGATATAGAACCATACTTTTGTAAATTTGGATGTAATCCATGATTCAAATGATCTGAAACTCATAACCAAATATGTTTAGTAACATTGAGAAGAAATATGAGTAATAATCATAAGTACTCAGATGTTAAATAGTAAATTTGAATTCTCAGAGACAAAGATTCAGTGCAGAAGCAGGTGACACTCGAGTGTCATTCTACTCTCACTCGAATGCCACACTTGAGTGCTCAATATCCATACTCGAGTGATGTTGTATCTTGGGTCTGGAGGAAGACTGTTCAAAATAGAGTTGAGTTGAAAATATAATGTTTCTTCCAAACACTTGAGTGTCATTTTAGCCATACTCGAGTGTGTATTTTGTCACACTCAAGTGCTGATGAAATCTGTGTCTGGTAGAAGATTGATCAAAGAATAGAGTTTAGAGAAAATATGTTAATCTCTACCAGACACTCAAGTGCCATTGTGTCACACTCGAGTGTCATTAAGTGACACTTTGAGTGCGCCTCACAAAGAGGTAGCACTCTTGATTTATCAGCGAGTGTCATGCACTGAACTTGCAAGTGTTTACCTTGACACTCGAGTGTCAGATATCGCACTCGAGTGTTTACCTTGTTGCTTTCGGGATGGCCGTGAGTGTCAAGCAAAGATAATGCAAGTGTTGAGGTAGCGCTCGAGTGTTCATTAATATATGTCATAAGCTTTATGATTCAAGTTTTAGTTCAAATAACGGTTGCACACTTGAGTATCTTGAAACATACACTCGATTGACTTGAATAATCAAGTCTTCTTTTCTTTTCCAAGTTTGTTATAAATAAGTAAGAAATGTACATTTCTTTAATATACATTTATTTATAAAAGGGAAAAAAAACATAAGTGAGATAGACAGTAAGTAAAAAAAAAAAATAGCTAAAAGAATAAATGAAAAAAAGGTAATTAGAGAAAATGTGACAATATTGAAAAAATAAACAAATAAAATGATCAAATAAAATTCAAACTATGACTTATAAAAAAGAGAAAATACTTTTATAAATTTGAAGCTTATATTTTAGTGGGAGAGATTATAAAATAGATATCTAGGAATCCTAATAAAGCAAATGTGTGTCTGTAACAAAATGTGTGTGTGTGTTGTTGTTGTGGGGGCGTGGGGGGTTTGCGGGAAGTTGGGACCCATTTTCACGTGGATTCACGTGTCATGGTCTCTAATCCTTAATTATTGTAGTAAATTAGAAACAAAAAATGTGATCAACTTGGAAACAACATTCCAAAGCTACAGTTGAAACAGTGATAATGGACCGCTTTTAAAGCCAAGAATAAAAATGCCTCCCCATGTACGGCTAATGTTAAATTAACATTATATTCTCATTTTCTGTAATCATCAATTGATTAATTAATGGGAAACCCACTCAGCTTGCTTTAATGAAATGTCCACCACCCATTATCTATAACAACTTTTTCTACCGAAAGTGAGTGAAAAATTGGATCAATGTTTGAGTGATAAGTGTGTTTATATATGAGAATATAGATCATACCGATTTTAAATATAAGTCACTTTTAATTAATTTATTTATATAAGTAAAAATAGTTATAAGCATTGAATTTATCATAAAATTCAAGTGTTCCTATATATATTAACCTTATCAACTATACTAAACTCTAATATCATATTAGTAATTTCTACAATCTCTCACTACATTTTATTAAATATGGACATATATTAAAAAAATAGTTAAAATTCTTGGAAACTAACAAAGCAAAAATCCTTCTAAGGTCCTAAGAGATTAAGAAAATGTCAAAAAAGTTCCACAGAAAATTCTGATGCCAAAAAAGTCTCAAAGAGTTGTTAAAACCCACAAATGGAATTGTTAATCAACTACTAAAAGAGTTGTCAATGAAACTTTTTTTACATCAGAATATTCTATGAGACTTTTTTGACATTTTTTGTTTCTTGGGACCTTAAAGGGATTTTCCCACTAACAAATGTGTTAAAAGGAGTGTAAAAAAAAAGTGATTACATGTCCACCATTTAATGATATATGGTATATTCAACGTTAATGTTTTCCAACATTAGTACCATAACAGCACTGGCGGATCTTAGAAGAGATAAGGGGGCCCAAGAAATTCGTAAATGAATGAAGAAGAGGAGAGAGAGGACACTGGTAATGACAGCGGTGGTAGAGAGAGAGAGAGAAAGAAAGAAGAAGAAGGTCGCGGCTTGCGGTGGTTCTACACTGGTCAAGCTTCCTCTATCTTTTTCCTTTCCTCTCAAAAGTCAAAACTATGGTCAAGCTTGTTAGTTCTCTATTGGTTTTGATGATAACGGACAATTGTAAACACAGATAAAATTTGTCTTTGTAAGTTGAAAAACTTACTGTCAAAGGCAAACTCGAGTTTAGATTTGGAAACTCGAGTTTTAGCTTGACAGTGAAGAGCTCAAAATTTTGCAAAGAAAAGCAAACTCGAGTTTTGGCCATACAGAGAGCTTCTGAATTTTTCACAGACAAAGCAAACTCGAGTTTGGTTTTATAAACTCGAGTTTTGATAAGACAGAGAGCAACCAAGTTTTTCAAAGTTACCAAAACTCCAGTTTCCATTTGAAACTCGAGTTTAGGCTATACAGAGAGTTCTCTAAATTTCCAACGTTTTATGAAAACTCGAGTTAACTTTGAAAACTCGAGTTTGTATCATGAGAGAACAATGCTCGACTCTGACCTTGTGAAAACTTCATGCTTCAATTCAACAAATTCTTTCAATGTTTTCTCATAAGAGAGAAAACTCGAGTTTTGTTTTGGAAACTCGAGTTTCGAACTTACAGAGAAGTTTCCATTGTTTTCAAAGAATGAGAAAACTCGAGTTAAGTTTTGAAAACTCGAGTTTTGGTCAGGCAGAGAGCTCTGCCAAATTTGAATATTTGAAAACTCCAGTTTTGAGATTTTGGACTAACACTTAATCTCTTATCAAAAGTCCAAAACTCGAGTTAGTCACTTAATGACTCGAGTTTTGCACTAATCACAAAACATGTCCAAATACCAAATCGCGATGTTTGTCTCTGGAATGAGAAAACTCAAGTTAATATTTTGAAACTCGAGTTTCGGCCTTTTAATGAAAACTCACTGAAACATGAAAACTCGAGTTTGAAAGAACTAACTCGAGTTTGCATCGCAGAATTTGAATTTCAAGTTGAACGAATTTGCGAAATGATTGTGTTTGATCTCAATACTTTATATCATCACTCATTATTATTCTTAACTATGTTTAATCAGTTTGTTAGTGAGTTTCAGATGATTTAGACAGGATTAAATGGAGAGTTAGCAAAAAGCAAAAAGCAAAGTCAGAACATTAAATACAAAGTGCAGAAACCTTGCATGCTTTTGGACAATCATTCTCCACACGTTTTGAAGGAATTAATGTTTCCATTCTACATCCAGAAACTGCTCTTCCAACGGATTAAAAGTCAGGAAGTCAACCCTGAACATCTGTAAAGCTGGATTAACCAAAGAGTAGAGAGAGAAGAAGACCAAAACCTTCACTAATCATCCTCCAATGTTGGCAACGGTCACATTAGGATTTATAATGGTCATTTAATGATCTCTACCTATAAATAAAGATGCATTCAATTCCTCTCAACAACTAATCTATGAGAAAACGAAAATCATTAAAGTTTCAACTACTCTTTGAGTTTTCTTGTGTAAAGTATCTTTTGATACATTCATACTTCAGTGTTTATCTTATCTACTCTTAGAGAGAGTTTCTTGATTGTAAATCATTTATTGTAAAGTATCTCAAGTCAAGGGGACTTGGAGGTTGGGTTATTGATTACAACTTGTAAGGGGGAGTAAGTTCTAGTGAGAGAATTACTCTTGAGTGCAGAGTGTGTAATCAATCATTGATAGTGAGAAATCTCAGAGAGTCTAGGGATTGGACGTAGGTCAAGAAGTTAAACCGAATCAGTATAAATTCCTTGTGTCTTGCTTCTCTTCTCTTCACTCTGTTTTATCCCTGTTATATATCCGAAAAACAAAGTATCCGGAAAAAGTTTTTAGAATCCCCAATCATCACCCCCTCTTGGTGATTCAGCTCCGCCTTCAAAGCTTTCTTCACATTTTGGTTTGAATCTGTGGGGCTTGTGTCTCTGGAAAATGACCTGCTCTCTTTCGAAGAAGAAGGTCCTGGTCAAATAAGGATTTGACCAAGGACCTAGATGAAACTTTCAGAAGTTCTCAAGAAGGGACTAAAGTAAATATTTCTGAAAACTGTGTAGAGAGGACTATAATTTCTGAAAACTATGGGTATATTCTGTAATTTTCGCTAGTCACTTTTCTTCATTGATTGCAATTTCCAGAAATTTAGGGGATTTTTCTATAACGTTTCCCAGTCCTCAAAATATTAATTCTGACCCTCCAAAATCTTAATTTTTTTTCTTAAACACCTACAATGCAAAATTAAGAACAAGTAGTATCAAAAGTCCAAAAAATCATTTGCATGAATAATTATGATCATTTTACCCCTAATATCAAAAGTCCAAGAAATCATGGAAAACCTTAGATTTTTTTTAAAAAAATGTAATATAATGTAAAATTTAATATAATATTTTAAATCTGAATATTTTAAAAATGTTATATAATCATCAAAAAATTTAATTAATTAATGAGTATACATTTGGCCCCCCAAACATTTTCTCCAAGATCCGCCACTGCATAATAGGATCATTTGATTTGCTTATGTTCAGTTTCTCCCTCTGACTTAGCTCAAGCCTCAACCTAAGCTAATTTTGATGCAATGCATATATAGGGTTGTATATAAATTTTTACCACTCTGGTCCTATTTATAAGTCCACTTTGACCAAATCTCATATACCAAGGAGAGGTAGTTAACTCAATGGTTATATGGTAAATTTTTAACTTTACCTTAATATATGATTGAGTATTTTTCAACTGTTTCTTTTCTCTCTATCTTCATGAATACAATTAATATGGGTAAAATTGTCACAATCTCATTTATTACATGAAACTAGACTTATAAATAGGACCAAATTTTTTGGTCAAAATGGACTTATAAATAAGATCAGAGTGGTATAATATAGTACAGTATTATATTCTTATACATAAATTATCATAACCAAAGATAACATTGTGACATATTCTTAACTTACCCCTAATCCTATAAGATATAAATGACTAAACTATGTAGGTTAAAAATTTTATTATACTGCCTCTGGTCCTAATTATAAGACAACATTTTAGAGTTGGTTTTGGTCCTAATTATAGGACAACATTCTAATTTTTGTCAATTTCTTCCTAAAATACCCCTATTTTATTCTCTCAAATGTGTTTGATTTTTAATGATTACATATATGTGTATGTATATATGTGTGTGTCTATATACAAATATACATACATATATACACAGACACATACACACACAAATACACACATACACACATATCTGTGAGTGTGTGTGCCTGTCAATATATATGTGTGTAGATACAGAAACACACATATATATACATATATGTGTGTGTGTGTTTATATGTGTGTCTATATATATATATATTTGTGTGTGTTTGTATTCATATATATATATGTGTGTGTGTGTGTGTGTAGATATATGTATATATGTGTGTGTGTATAAACACACACTTGTCTATATATATATATATATATATTTGTGTGTGTGTGTTCATATATATGTGTGTAGATATATGTATGTGTGTGTGTTTAGCTACACACACATATATGTCTATATAGTAAGACTATTATTTCAATTAAAAACCGTGTGGAAATGAAAATTCTAAATCAAAGAGGTATGTGGTAGGGGTTGTTAATTCACTTTTACTTATATCATTTTAAATTTATATAAGGGCATTTTAGGAAAATGAGTAAAATTAACTAATTTAAATTCTCTCCTTAATCTCTCAAAAATCGGTTAAATATGTCCTATAATTAGGACCGGAGGGAGAATTTAAAGGTAAAAAATATGTAACGTATGTATTTTTTTTTTCCAAAAATACATATTTATTTATGGAGAACCAATTTGAATGAGAGAGAGAGAATAAATAGGATGTGGCAGATAATTAACACATTGATGTAACCTATAATTAATTAGGGTAAAAATAAAAATAAAAATATAAAAAAATTTCAAACATTATATAGGTAAAGTGTGTCTTATAAATAGGACCTTAAATGCTTTTGGAAAAATGTACCTTATGTCAAACTAGAGCCAGTAATTAATTACTCCCTCTAGTCCATTTTATAGAGAACAATTTTGTGGATAGGTCTATTAAGTAATTTACAACTTACATTTTGAGAATGTCTAAAATTTTAATTTACCTTTTCCATTTTATCCATAACTAATTATATATCTCTCTTCATTAATTATAAAGTTGGCCACTATGGGAATGTCTAAATTATATTTTTTAAAACTCACAATTATGTGCTAGGGAAAATTATTCAGAGCACATTTAGATTAACATTGGTAAAAGTTATTTATTTCAATTGATTTTTGTAAATTAAAGTTGGTACTTCCTCCGGTCCTAATTATAGGAACACTTTTGTAGTGTAAATTACACTACAAAAGTGTTCCTATAATTAGGACCGGAGGTAGTATATGTTTTGCTTTCCCTGTTTTTTTTTATTTTTGTCTCAGTACTTTTGTTTGGATCTTGTTTAATTTAATTTATAGGACTATAGTAATTAAAGTAGTGAATTAGTCAAGTCAAGAAAGCAAAAGAGATCTAGAAAAGGTTAATCCTCAGGTAGGGTTAAGACATTTTGCTTTTTCTTTTGCTTTTGGGTAAACATTTATGACTATTTGTTTGTTATGTTGTTTGTTTTCTATATTCAAAATCAAATTAAACAATCTCAATATGTCTTTCTCTTTATGATAAGATTGAAATAAAATGTATTTCCTCCCCCTTCTAAATTAAGAGCTTGATAACTAATTATTTATAAAGATTAAAAAAAATTAATTAAATTAATTATAAAAAAAAAATTGTGTTATTTTTTTTAAAATAATATCTCTTTTGATCCTTTACATTAGATATTACTCCCTTGGTGAAAAACATACCATTTTAATGTGTCAAATTAATATAAAGAATTTAAAGGGAATAATTATAAAATCAATGAAGTCAACAAGAGGCTGCCCTCAAATGTGGCCCTCTGATCTGCTGTTTTTTTATTTATAAGCACATATATTCTTTTATTGAAGGCAATCTTATTTAGATTTGACTTCTCTCTGTTACTTTTACAATCTGCTCCCACTCTTTGTCCCAAAATAATAAATGAAGGCGGTGAGCACTTTTTTTTAAAAAAAAAAAAGAAAGAAAGAAAGAGTATCTAGCATTTTAAAGTTTTTTTTTATAACAAGAAATCAAATCAAATAAAAACAAGCAGTCAACGCAAAACACAAAAATACTAAGGTCACAACCCCCTCCTAATATGAGCTACACTCATCACATCAGCTAGAAGCAACTGATAAAAGCCAGTAGGAGGGTCAGAGAAATGAGCTTCATCAGGGATCTCCACATGAGATAGGATCGTGTTCGCCAGCCAATCCGCACATTGATTCTCTTCCCTAAGGACATGACAGTACCTGATGTCCCATTTACGACGAATAACTACTCGTATCTTGGCCACCAAATGAGACTCACGAGCTGCATTACCTTCCTTAGAAAGTAATGCGATGACTGTTTAACAGTCACTTTCAACCACTACATGCATTTTAAAGTATTATTTTAATAATATTAAGTATCTTAATTTATTTTTTTAGTGCACTCAGTACCCTAAAATATTTTTCTAATAAAACTCAGCAATTTGACATTTTTTTTTATTAGCAATTGGTATCTTTTAAAGTAATTTTTTGTGCAATTCTATCGTAAAAGTATTTTTCTTAGTCATTGAAAAAAAAAAATTAGACTGCTAGATGCATTAAAAATTATCCCCCCCCCCCCATTGTGGAATTGACATTAGTTATAATTATAAGATTATTTTCCATATTTGTCAATATTTTTTCAATTTACTTTATTAATGATCCTTCAACATAATCGAGTAAGAAAAATATGGCAAGAATTAAAAAAGATGATTAAGGTGTTTTAGAAAAAAACATGTTATATTAAATACCTTAACCAACTTTCTTAATTTAATTAAATTAAGTAAACAAGTCTTACATTAAGGATTGAAAAGAGTACTTTATGATATTATATACAAGTATACAACTGAAAAAATACTTCAAGATACTGATTGCTACTAAAAAAATATTTTAAGGGGGCTAAGAATACTAAAAATTAATTTAAAATGCTATATGGTACTAAAAAAATACTTAAGAGTTTTTAGTGCTCTTTTTTTAGGGCGAAAAATACACATAATTAACTAATTTAATTTCCTTCCTTAATCCCTCCAAATTCTAATAATTTACTCCTATAATTAAGACTGGAGGGAGTATAATACTTGAAAAGTCTCGTCTTCATCAGACAGACTATTACTATTTAATATAAATAGCAACATCTTATCGTATAGCTAGAAGTTCTTCAATTAAATATTTTGGAGATAATAAGAAATCATAATTATTTAAATCTTATCTTAAATTTTAATTTTTGATAAAAAGATGAACTGATATTTATATGTTATTACAATATTATTTAATTTGTAAAAATAAGAAAAAATAGTCTCTATCCATAATCAGAGGACAAAGCTAAGGCACAAATGTTGCAATTCTGTAAAGCCACATTGGATCCCTAAAACTAAATGAGTCAAAACATTGAAACTATAGAACTAAATGTTCACAGTTTATATTCATTTGATCGTAATTATAAGAAAAGCAACAGACGGTGGTGATTTTTTTTTTTTTTTTTTTTTTTGAACAAGAAGGTGGTGATTTGCTAGTTAGCATTGACGTTAGTTTACATATAGATAGTAGCAGATTCGCCCAACAACGAAAACATGGGCCCCAAAACAAAATGCAAAATAGCCCAAAAAAAAAAAAAAAAACTGGAAAGGGAAAAAGAAATGCACCAGCCGGGAATCGAACCCGGGTCTGTACCGTGGCAGGGTACTATTCTACCACTAGACCACTGGTGCTGTTGACATCCATTTAGGAAATTAAAATTACCCATTTTCAAGGTAACAAAAAAAAAAACTTTTTTGTATTACAATGGAATGATCCTTTAATTTAAAATAATAATAAAAAATTGTCAATATGGTTATAGACATAACTCTTCTTGTTTTTATTGGGTTAGGAGGCAATTTTGACATGACCGTTATTCTAGTTAATTTCGACCGTCAGTTGATCAAATATATTTAGTTGACAATCTACATATCATCTACATTATTTTTGTTAATGTGAGAATTTGCCCCGGAACTATATGTGTCATCTACTTCACTTTTTTTGAGGTTAGATTTACAATTTTCGGGCAAATTTGAACCATAACAAAAATGACGTAGATGATATATGAACTATTAACTTAACATATTTAATCAACTAACAGTTATGGTTAGAGCAAAATTATTCCCTTTCTGATACTTCCAAAGCAAAATTGCCCTTTAACCCGGGGTTGTTTCTCAAGATAATCCAAGTTGAGTCAAACTAGCATGATATTGTAAACTTGCTGGTAAAAATAATTTTCCTTATATATGTGTGTGTAAAACTTGTGTTCAAGATCTTATATTTTACTAGAACAACTGATTAACAAGCACTGAAGAACTTAATTGCCATATTTATTTATAAAAGTAATGGAAGTGAAACACGAATTAAAACTGAATCCCAAATCTCAGTAATTTCAAATCATTTGTCAATATTTTCAAAATTTACCTCTATCTTTTAACTATAATCAAGAAGAAAAGAAAATGAAGGAATTAAGGAAGATGACTAAGGTATTTTAGAAAATATATATCAAATTAACTAACTAAATCAACTTCCTTAATCTAATTAGGTAAGTATATATTATATTAAAGAACAGAGAGAGTAACTAACAACTTATCCAAATTAGTTACTCATTCAATCCTAAATATAGGACGTAATTTATAGTGCAAATTACTGTACAAACTAAATCAAATAATTAGGACAAGAGGTAATAGAATTTAATATAGTTTTCAGAAATTGTCATATTACATATTAATGATTTCATGATAATTACAGCTGAATTTATTTATCTAATACGTTCAAAGATGATCATTTTGGTCCTGCTCACAATCTTGGTTTGAAAGCAATGAACTTAGTTAAATTTTCGTACAAGTTGTGTGTGTCAATTGTCAAAACGTCATTAATTGCATTTAAATAGTATCAAGACCAATACTTGTCTAGTTCATTAATTAAATAAATAATTAACAGTCATAACTAATCCATAAATAATTCTTTAATTACTTTGACCTTGCAATTATTTAAAAAATAAAATTGTACGATGTTACTCAGAAAATGTTTGTGCCGTGTGCATGCCACCTTCTTAATAAAATAATATCAAATATTTTAATTTGTTATTTTGTGTCTATCAAGGAAGATAATTATCTTGTCGGAGGTAATTGTTTGAACTTTGAAGATTAATATGGATTGCACAGAGTTTACTAATTCTCCCTTTATGTGTGCATAGTGTTACTATTATATTATCAAATCTAACAATTCTGAATCATTCTAACTGTCTTTGTACTTCACTTTGGTGTGGATTTAATTTTAAATTTACCATCTTTTAAAATAAAGCTAAATACTACTATCTTTTGATTTTTAATATGAGAACTAGTTGAGAATTGGATTTTGTCCTCAATATAATATTTTAATTCACTTTGCTTTCAAATTTATTATGTTTTCTAAAGTATATCTATTAATTACACACATTAAGAAGTTTCTATCAAATGATAGTCAAGATAAAATATATAGTATTTATGATAAACAACCTATATTTGTTATAAATAAATAACATAACTAATTTCTTTGATCTATCTAAATTAGTCAATTAACTCTTATATTAAAGACTAAAACCAATATATGTTTTTCATATATAGGAGAGATGATAAATATACAAAATATATTAATATATATTTAAGTTAGATTTTTTAAGAAAAAATCATGCACATTTCTTTAAATTTTGTTGAAAAATGTGAGAAAATATTGAAGGAATATGAAAAGAGAAAAGAATATGGACCACCAAACGCTTGGATCAACTGGTTGTGGGTTGTTCCAACTTAACCACCGATATCGTGTTTGAATCTTGGGTATGTAGCCGCGATAATTACTTAAAGGTAGTGAGATTCCCCACTTTGTGGGCCTACATTCCCATGAATCGGACTAATCAATTGCTAGTTGCATTAATCCAAAAAGAGAAAAGAATACATAACCAAAAAATAAACTCCATCTGACCCTTAATATAAAACACATAGTTATTTTCCTTAATTCTCTCATTCATTCTCTTCTTTAATTATTGTTGATGGAGTATTAACAGGGGTAAATTAGAAAAAGATTGTTAAATTTGAAAATGACTTATATTTAGAATCAAAATTGATTCTTCAAATACTTCTTATATTAAGAACCAAAGATAGTAATAATTGGGAAACTATACTTTTTTTTTTATAACGGAAACAATACTATTAAATATTAATAGTTAGTTTGATCCGATGGTGGGCTTGAAAATAAAGGTCCAAAATAAAGTATTTGGGCTTTCTTGAACTCATAGAAGCCCATAATTCATTTTCGTGGGTAGCCCAACATGAGAAACCCAAGCCTCAAACCTAGTTATTACTTATTAGTAAGGGAAAATTAATAAGTAAAATGAAAATAATGGAGCCCAATATCAAAGATCTTAGATGAATATCAACTTTAAAAATGGATGGGTGTTTGTGTTTAGCACATGAAACTCATGTACCTGTGACCTCATATACATGTTGGAAAGCCAAAGTGAGTTGGCATAGATGGTAAGGAATTTGGTCAAGTCCTAAAGGGATGTGTGTTCGATCCCCGTTGCCGTCGCCGGGACTCTTTTGGTAAGCGATCTCGTAAGTCCCTATTAAGTGCTCAAAGAGCCCGGGGCCGTGCCCTGACCTTGGTGGGGGACTGATGCCGAACCCCTCCAAAACCTTTATGTAACAAAAAAAAAAATATACATGTGGAAAAATAAAAGTTAAAAAAAAAAACAAGATTGGTATACAAATATTTTTTTTAAAAAAATCAGCTTATACTGTTTTTGCTTTTCTCCAAGAACGCTATAAGTAGACATAAAGAAATGTTGATCCTTTGATGTTGCAACATGCAACTCCAATATTTATTACAAGTCACTTGTAACTTATTCTCGCATATCAAAAAATATAGGGTTAAGAAGCAATTTAGCCAACAAACTATTACATCAGGAGCGCCCAGTACAAATAACTTCTAAGTGGACCAAAAAGACCAAAAAACTTTTAAAAATTTGCAGTTAGCACAAAAAAATTTTACTCCATAAACACCTAGCACAAAAAAGTTTTACTCTATTTTTGGTGTTGACTGGACATTTTTTTTTAAATTTTTTTGGTATTTTGGTCAATTTAAAAGTTATTTGTATTGAGCGCTCTTAAAGTAAAAGTTTGTTGACCAAATTGCTCATTAACCCAAAAATATATTAAACATATCATTGATAAAATTTTCTTTATGAAAATATTTCTTTCCAATAGAAAATTTTCTTTATAAAAATAACCAAATAAACTTACTAGTTGATGTCTTATAATAAAAGTCAGAAAGAGTAGCCATAATAACCCGCCCAATAACTCATAATTAGGCTTAAACTTTTCTCATATAAATGACTAGGACCTTGACATTGTTTTGTTTTCTTTTTGAATAACAAAGGCAAGGTCTTGTGTGAATCGGACTCTTAAGTTTCTCGTTGATATGCTTAATTCAGAAGGTGATGATGGACCAGATAGCCTGGTAGTCTTTGAGATCAAACGACTAATGAAGCTTCGTTGGCGTTTACAAATTGGCCATGTACCTCGGGAGAAGAATCAGGTTGCTCATAATTGCCTCGCGAAGGAAGGCCTTTCCAAGTCTTTATTTTATGATTCCTGTCCTTTTAATCTTCGGGCTTTGACTTTCAAAGATTGTATGGGACCTCAGTCCCTATCCTTATCTCTATTTTTTTTAGTGTGAAAATTTTAGGAAAGATCCAAGTGTAGAGCGAAATCTCCCTTCTTCCTAGGTGATACTGATGTTTGGCAGGACGAACCGTCTATTACCTTCAGGCGTTAACCTAGGCACCTAGGAGCTAGGATGTCTCCCCCAACGCCTTGACCAACTCCAGGATCGAACCCCCTTTCTTTAGTGAGAGTGTTCGACCTCTTTACTAGTTGAGTTCAAGGACCAGAGGTATCCTTATCTCTATGTTAATTCAATAGCAATCCTCTTTTACCAAAAAAGAAAAAAAATTAACAAAGGCCCTAGAAGCTTGAAGATTGTTTTGTTTTGACGACAATTTTAAAGGTGATTGTACCTTAATCTCTTAAGTTTATCCTTACCTTTATATTAAAATAAAACAAAAGAAATGTGAAAGCACCCTTTAAGCCTTTTGTTTTACATGATATTTTAAACATCAATATAAGTTGAAATTTTCAACAACAAAAAAAATGTAATGGATAGTATTTATTTTTAATTTAAAAATGACCATTGCAACACCTTATGAAATATATTCAGTATTTAAAACAATGAAGTGGTCCGAACTTGTCATT
The DNA here is from genome assembly GCA_025563575.1 of Acacia pycnantha. Classification (NCBI taxonomy): domain Eukaryota; kingdom Viridiplantae; phylum Streptophyta; class Magnoliopsida; order Fabales; family Fabaceae; genus Acacia; species Acacia pycnantha. The sequence continues at coordinate 3,748,047 of JAMWYP010000019.1, forward strand.
ACTAACAATTGGCATGTCATTTTCGTACAAGATATATATTGACTTGTTTGAAGGTTCGGAAAAAAAAAGGTTCGGATGGACTATCTATGTGTACACCCACCTTGTGTAATGTCACAGATAATGACACAAACATTTTTATAGCCACTAATCACCAGAAGGCCTCTGGAAAGTCATCCTTTACTTTTGTTCTTTCTCTTCTTTGACTTTTTCGGTTTCTTCCTCACCTTAATTGCATCTTCTTGTTCCTTCTGTATCTTCATAAATGTCTCATTATCAACCAAAGAGACAAGGGCATGGAATCTCGGGTTTGGCTATAGTCCACTTCCCTTCTTATCATCTTCTACATCTCAGCCGTTGGATTGAAATCTCAACGGTTCAGATCTAATAATTTGTAAAAATATTATTTTTAAATAATTTTTTAATAATTTATTTATATTTTTATAAATCATTCGATCTGAATCGTTAAGATTTTAATCCAACGGCTGAGATGAAGATGATGATGGGAAGGGAAGTGAACCATAGCCAAACCCTGGAATCTCACAGTTTTTTTCTCCACCACATAACAAAACCAATGGTCATTGAAAAGGTTAGTTCTAGGACAAAATATAAAATCACAATCCCTGATATTATTTCCCAAGTGTTTAGGTATGATTTCTTTTTCATTTCCCTCAAAGTCCACTTTGTGGTCCTCCCATTTATATATAGACGGAAAGACTTGTAGATAAACATGGCTAAATTTTATATCCGAAATAGGAAAATTTATTTTATACAAACAAAAAGCAACATTTCCCTGAATTAAAAACACAGACACCATATTATAAAGTAAAGTAAATACCCTTTCGAGTCCCTAACAAAAAACACGGACCCTATTTTGATCACTTACAACAAAATCGATCCTTATTCGTCCTTTTTTAGGGACTAAAAATGATCTTTTGGAAATTTGTGAGTGATCAAAATGTCAATCAATTGACCATTATTCGTCCTTTTTATGGATTAAAAATGACATTTTTTTTTTGTAGGGGACCAAAATGGGGATCACGTTTTTTGTTAGAGACCAAAAAGGATATTTACTCTATAAAGTAATACAAGCAAAGCTGCACATTTACCTAAACAAAACACGTAAAGATAGAGAACAATGCCATCAATTGCGATGCATATATTCAAAGATCATGAAAGTTTCCAAGTTTGTTTTTTCTTGTTCCTGACTTTTATTTGAAGCCAAAATGTAAATAAAAGAATGGGCATGGGTGATTTACAACCAATAGCTAATGGAATCATTACTCGCACCAAAACTCCATGATAGAGTACTACAGAAGAGGATGAAGTAGCAGTCATACTACAGTTAAATGATGTGAGGTATTAACACAAACATGCTATTTCTCTTGGGTTTGAACATTCTAACTCTATGAATCCATACGACAACTCCTCGTTCTTGGGTTCAACTGACAAAGGAGTTGGACTTCCTCACCTCAAGGAAGGAGGTTCGATCCCTGTTTGGTCAAGGCGCTGGAGGAGGCATCCTAAGGGTCTAGGAAGCAGTGGAAATGCTGGTAGAAGTGGAGGCATGTGTACTCTCTGTCCAGTATGCCCTGTGGACTGGGCTCCAAGCGCTCTGCCCTTGGATTGTGGGTGAGTCTAACCCCTTTCCTAAAATTCTCTTAGCAAAAAAAAAAAAAATAATAATAATAATAAAAATAAATCCATACGACACCTTGCAAGTTATTCTTAAAATTTTTGACAGATTAAACCAAAAAGAAACCCAAAATTTCAAGGGAGTTGAGAGAAAATTAACACAAAATGGATAAAGAAAAATCGAGTGAAAAGGGAAGTTCACTCATACTTAACCACAATGCTTCAATGAGCAACCCACACGGCCACACCCACGACGAAGAGGTTCAAGAGATAGTCATGCGACAGTGAAGAGCTTTAGCCGATGGGGGAGAGAGGGGCACCGAAGATTAGTGCTTGATTGAGGAGACACCGAAAATTGTGTTTCCTTCTCAATTTGGGGGAGTTTGAATAAGATATCCTTTTTGGTGTGTTTTTACTTTTTAGAGTAAATACCCTTTTTGGTCCCTGGAAAAACACATTTGACCCTTTTTCGTCCCTGAGTAAAAGAAATGTCATTTTGGTCCTTTTTAGGGACTAAAAAAGACCTTTTTGGGAATTTCTGAGGATTAAAATGTGCAAAAAAAATGATCAAAGGGACTAAAAGGGACCTTATTTTTCCATTTTAGGGACTAAAAGTGACTTATTTTTTTTCAGGGACCAAAAAGGGCATCCGTGTTTTTTCCAGGGACCAAAAAGGGTATTTACTCTACTTTTTACCCAAGTTCTGAAAACCAAACTGGAAACTGGTGAACCGATTAGTAAACCAATTTGGTTTGGACATCAATCCGGATTGGTATATATTTTTAAAATTGATTTTTTTATTTAAAAAAATATTTAGAATTTCATATTAATTACGGTAAATGAGCAAAAATACATATGTGCTTTACTTTCGAGAGTGCCTAGCACCTTATGCTTTTTTTAGAGCAAAAATACACACGTGGTTACCATTTTGGAGCAAAAGTCACATTCCACCATTATGTTACTGTTCACTTTAGCTCTTTCTCTCTCATCACGGTGTACAGTAACATAACGGTGGGATGTGACTTTTGCTCCAAAATGATAACCACGTGTGTATTTTTGCTCCCAAAAAAAGCATATGGTGTTGGGCGCTCCCGGGGATAAAACACATGTGTATTTTTGCTCATTTACCCTATTAATTACCATGAAATTTTTAATTTCTCACCGGTTTGACTCTGGTCTCTCACTCACTGACCCTTAACCTAAAACCTAACTGATTTAGTGGTTGATCCAGGTTTCAAAACCTTGGTTTTTACTAGGGGCATTGGCATCTTTTCACAATACATTGCTAGTTGTTTGGAGATTTCAAGGGATTTTGGAGTAATATTTTATCTTCTCAGGATTTGAGTGCAATTTTCTCAATTTAATATATCAATTCTTAAAGTTAGATAATTAATCATCATCAGTCCAACCACGATAAAATCAATTAAATCATAAACGAACATTTATAATGATTCAATTATCAGTTATTCTTAAATATTACTGGTATGTTGAGTATAAAATATATAAAAAGTCAAATTATGAAAAGCTACACATGTTATAAAATATAAATGATCTAAATGTCTACTTAGTTCAATAAGTTTTAAACTTTTTTACTAGGGCTAATCATTAAATGTGGACATTTCTCCTAGTTTATGCTCCTAGATCCAACACCATTGGTAATAAGTTGTTAATTAATCAACTTTGTTATGAAAATGGTTACTGCCAATGGCAGTAGGGCCATAGGGAATGAGCTTTGTGTGCTTAGTCACTATACTATTAAAGGGCTAAGGTCTAAAAGGGCCGGGTCTAGAGCATTTTTAGGCTTGGGGTAAGAAAAACATATGTTTTGTAACCCGACCCGAAAGCATGTAGGCTAGGGCTGGAAGCTATTTTTTTAAAATTTTTAACTATTTTTATTATGTTTTTTTTCAAAGAAATATAATTAGTAAATCACAACAATTAAAGTGATAATTTATCAAATAAATGTTGTCAACATTAAGGTCTAAATAACACGAATCATATAATAAACAAACACAATCACTAATTAATAATCAGTGAAGCATTGATGGTCTGATGCCATGAATCTGTGATGCACTAATTCATGACTGTGTGTGCGTGAGGTTGAGACAATGAGACTAAGGCAAGAGGCATGAAGTGAATGACAGAAATGAGTAAGATATGAGAGTGAGTGAGTACTAGGTAACAAGGCAGGCAAGTAGTTTCCTTCATGGTCAAACGCGGTCAGCAAGACAAGTGAGACAACTGCCAACTGGGCAAGTTAAAAAAAATAAAAATTAATGGGCCTAACAAGGCTGACTCTTTTGAGCCCTCAGCCTTAAAAGGTTAGCCCTTTTAGGATCCACTTCATTTGGAGACTCCATTTTATAGATCCGACCCTTAAAAGGCTAGGACTTAAATGGGTTCGGCCCAATTTTCTGACTCTAGCCTAGCCATGAGGGCTGTACTTGTAGATAATTAAATAAATGCAAAAGAGCACAAAAGAGAATGACAGGAAATTTATATACGTGCCACATATTCATGCACGCTTGCTTGCAAATTTCAAACTTAACCAAAAAAAAAAAAGAGGACAAGAATGGTAATGAAGGACCATGTCTTCCCGGGAATTTTGTCCTAAATAAACAAACACACCTAAGGACCCGTTTGCTTCATGGAACTTGGGAGAGGGAACGGGAACTTAACACAATTCCCCGACCAAAAACACGTTTGGCGCGCCTTTTGCGTGGGAACTCACTTTCTTGCCATCGTGCAAGCTCCTACAAACGAGGGAAAATGGGCTCCCTCAAAAAGTGGCAGGATCTTGAAACTCTCCCGGGAGAGTGAATTATTTTGACTAAAAAGCCCATGTAAAATTATAAACTAGAATCGAATCGAGCTTCGAGGTGGAAGAAGGAGTAGACGAAGAAGAAGCTTGAGACGACAACGAAAAAGCTTCAATCAAAGGAGTAGGCAAGAAAGATCAATCGAGGTACGAGTGTGAATGGCTTTTCTTTGTTCATTTTGTGTTGCGTGTGGTAAAAATGGCGAAGCCATGGGTGTACAGTGACAGAAAATTCTTCTTCTTCTTCTCTTATGTGTATGGGTTGTTGGGTAATGGTAATGAAGGAAAAGGGAGTGAGGCAGAGATGGGATCTGGTTTTGCTGGGTAATTATTGTTATTGTCGTTGTTAAGCTGTATCTGATTTTCCGAACGTCATTACACCTGCTCACCTGTTTACTGTACTGGTTGACATTTTGTAATGCAAGTTCGAACTTGACTGTTTGGTTCGAACTTAAATTTATTCTTTTCCAATTTCAGTGTGTAACTGGTTTTGTAAGTTATTTGTGGGCTATTTCGGCATATCTTATGTCTATTTTATGTCATTTAACCTTATAGTTCACATCTAATTTTACTGAGACTTGTTTATTGCTTTCTAGACTATTCGGTTGGGTCTGGTACTTGTTGGTCTAGTGCAGTAATTGTCCATTGCCACATACATGCCTAGGGTTGGTTTACCTGTTGTCCTGCTTTCTCTTCATGTTGCTTTGTAACATCAGTAGGGTTTGTTTTTATGTTGAAGTTTGCAAACTTTTCTCCTCTAAGACATGATTTGGTTTGACTCCGTCTTTTCTGTCCAATTTGCAGAACCAAAAAAAAAAATGTTTTCTGGTTTTTTTGTGGGAGGGCATTGTGGGGATTTTACCTAAGGTTCCCACTTAACCAACACTCAATTCTTCTTACCAAACAATTTATCTTCCCTCAACTTACTTATATTCTCATATCTACCAAACAACTCAACTTTTTAAAGTTCCCTCTTAATCTTCCCTTCCCTTCATTTCCCTCCTTAAATGTTCCCGGGCCTAACTGTTTCAACCCAACACAACTTTCCCCACTTTGCATACGTACCATTAACACATTCACAGCTTTAACCCCCCTCCTTCTCTCTCTATACACACACACCACACTATGGTCCTATTTACAAAAAAATTTTGAGGAAAAATTTTGGCCCTTACTATAAGTCCACTTTCAAAGTAACAAATATGATTTTTACAATTTTGCCCCTATTAATTCCAATAAACAAAAAGAATTTATTCACGTTAACTTTCAGAATCATTCACAAATAAGGGAAAAATTAAAAATTTAGTCATAATTAATGAGTTAACTAACTCTCATTGCCGGTATGTAAAAGTTAATTAATTGATATTTATAAATAGGACCAAAGTGGTATGTATAAACGGATATAACCATTGAAACACTACATAAAGATTAGCAGAAATCCAAGAAACCAAATTAAAATTAGTAAATATGTGTGAGAAGTTTTGCATCATAAAATGCAAGGACAGTTCTTTTAAGTTAAACCAAACACTCTAATATTTACACATGTATGCATGAATACATGATTGGATTGTTACTTATAATCACAGTTTAGCATACTCCTATAAAGCTAGGAACTCACGCTTTCTTTTTCTTTTTTCCCTTTTGGTTACAAGGAACTTGTAGTCATTAACTAGTTTCTAGCTTCTTACAATTTGACCATAATCCTTGTATTAGAAAAAAAAATGTGTGTTCATACACAAACACACGCGCTCCACGCATGCACAATCCAACCTAATCAATAATAACTGCATGTGATAGAAGACAATAAAGGAGTGCTCATTATTAGTAGGTTAGGACAGGAGAGCAATTTGACGTAAGATAATATCTTCACTAATTCAATAAAATAAAATAAAAAAGACAACCCGTACACAAGACTCCCATCAGGTGGGGTCTAAAGAGTGATAGATGTACACAACATTACTTCTACAAGCGGAGAGACAGTTTCCAAGACCTCTAGATCACATGGTAGCAGCCTTACCATTATTTAGGCTCACCGTCTAATTTCATTGATTCAATAATCAATCTAATTTTAAAATAATTCATATGTTTAATATAAAAATAAGCAAGCTAAATCAATTATAAAAGAACAAACGCTTGAATAAAATTGGTTTTTGAGAGGTTTTATGAAAGCAAATAGGTAGAAGGACTAATTAAAAGCAACAGGGAACATGGGAAAAATGACAGGAGCTCCATATGCATACAAAAGATTCATGCATGCTTTCTTGCATGCTTCAGAATTGAGAGTTGAGACCAAGAAAATGGATCCATGCTCTCCATTTATTTATTTTTTCTTCTCAATTACAACCACACCTAGTTATTGAGCCGGTAGAGCAAAACCGATGAGAATATTCAATAAAGTTATTGAACATAACATCTTACTTAAAATGGTATCCAATGATTAGATTATTGATAGAGTACAATGATGCTATCCGATTCATGTAGCTTATAAAATCTAGTGAGATAGAGCTTGTTCTCATCTATAACCACAGTCAGTGTTTCAACCCAACAAAATTTTCCCCACTTTGCATATGTACCTCCATCCACTAAGTTCACAACTTTAATACCCTATTCTTCTCCTCTCCCTCTCCCTCTCTCTCTCTGAGACACACACACATACAACTAGACACAAAAAAGACATGTACAACAGAGCCTTTGAAGCATGGATAAAGTGGCCTATAAAACAGTAATGCCTATAAGATATTATTGGAAACTAGATTTTGCACTCCATACAATTGAAAAATAAACTATACTATTTGAGACTTGAAAACAGCACAGCTGTATATTTCACGGTGGAGACAACCCCGTGTGGAGGGGGGCCCACTTCTACTTCAGTCACAATAATATTCAATCAGATCATGGCATCAACTCATTAGCACTAGTGTCTAATACAAGAGAGATTGGATCCTCTGAAATTCTTAAAAAGTTATTATTACGAGAGAAATTATTGCGTATGAGAAAAAAGAGGAAGTAGATCTCATACACATCTCTGTCTTTGGGTTACTCTCTCTCTTGAAGAACTTCATAATCAAGAAATCTATAGGATCTTTGCACCATACAAGTAAAATAATGTGTGCAATAATCTACATATACAGATTACCCAAATGCTAAAAGTTGCCGCAGTAGTACAAAAAACAATAAAGGTAAAAAAGCATTGAGCAAGTGTTCTCCCTTTTTTGTTTTCTTTATTTTTTTTGGGGGGTGGGAGGGTGTGGGGACCACAGCCGCAGATACATCAGTCTTGACCATGTTCATTCAGGTTGTTCAATAAAATTTCAGTTCAGCTCATCAGTGAAGGTGTTTAATACAATTGCATGGGTATAGTAAGTGTAAATTTCCACAAATATATAGACTACTCAACAAGACAAGTTACAGCAGAGATAAAAAAAACAGTAAAAGTAAAGACCTTGTGCAGCAAGATCACTAATTTTCACCATATACAGGTACATGTGATATAGAAGAGGGTAGTGGAGTACACGTGATCAAGTCAGTAAAACAATATGTAGTGAGAGAATCTTGCACTATCTGTGAGAAGAAGACAGTAGAAACTTATCAAAATAGGTCTGTCACTGGTCTCTATTAGAAATACCCACTTCAATAATTATTTCTCTTTTTGCATAACTAAGTTGTACATTATATAAACCTAAAAGTTTGTTCCCCTGGAAAACAATCTCACAAACGAGAAAATAACCATATCATCATATTTTGACAAATAGAAGGCTCATGTTGTTGGCACGTGATGTGAGTAACATAAACCTGAATCAATCCTGTAATCCTGAACTATATATATATATTGCTTTTTCTCCTTCAATTCCTGCCTGTATTGATGATCCTGAAGATGCTTCTATTTATGTTTGAAACTACGTATATGATATACATACTGAAAACACATTGAATTAATCTGTATATAAATCCCTTCATAAAAATTTAATGTGTATAAAATCTCTAGGATGAAGAATTGCAGGGATGAGCAAAAGGCGGTGTATAATTCTACCAGTACTGGCTCAGAACAACTTATCTTGTTGATGCTGCAGTTTTAAAATTTACAACCTCTCTCCTCTCATGGGACTTCGTTTCCGTGCATGCATCAGGATCCTTCGAAGTTCGCTGGCAATTTCCTGCAACATAACAGGTTTTCTTATAATTCCACTTATACCGATTTGCATACATCTTTCATGCAAATCTTCATCGGCACTTGCAGTCAAGGCAACAATCATTGGCCAACTTTGGCTTCTAAATTTCCGAATCCTTGCGGCAACTTCAAAGCCATCTAACTCAGGCATATGAAGATCCAAAAGAATGACTTGAATAGAAGATCCAGCAGGTGCAATGACAGCAAGGCATTCAAATCCTGAAGAAACTGAAGTTACGACGCAACCTAGCTTCTGAAGCAACTTTTGTGTCACAGCTCTATTTACATCATCATTGTCAACCAACAAGACTTGCAGGCCTCTGAGCAGAGAATTAGAATCTGTGCGCTCAGAGGAATCACCAGGCTCAGAGATGAATATGGAAATAGACTGTCGTAAATGAAAACAAAGAACAAGGGCCATGGTCTGAGGATAACCTAAGGTGTTTGGTACAAACCATATGTTCCCTTGCATCAACTGCCATAAGCATAAAAAATCAGAAAATGCAAGACAAGTGAGAAAAATATGCATGCCACAGTAACGCTACTTCACAGTTTCAACATCAAACATACATCAGTGGAATTTAAATTCAGTACTAATCTGCCCAAAGAATGTCAAAAGCATGAATAATCAATCAAATCATAAAAACCCATAAATAAAAGCTAACAATAGAGAATTGTCTTCCCATACTTCTATTAGATGAGTTATTTTCCAAAGGTAACATATCCACTATAGCATTCAAACCAATCATGTCAGCCCCTAAAAAAAGGGGGAACTATGCCCTAAATCCTATCATGCGTGAAAGTGCTAGTTAAGGACATTAGAACTATGGCATATTCAATTACCTAAAATCTATTTACATAACAATTTCCAGATGTTATTTCTAGAACATATTAATTCTATGAAGACAATCTACCGTTTTTCCTTCCCTAGAATGAGGCAGAACCATTCTAAATCAGGTTAGTGTATACAAATGTAATCTCTTCATTCAAAAGAGAACTTTAATTTGAATTAATATATGAAGATAGGAAAGGTGAAAAACAAAATAATGCAACTTCAATGTTTTTCCAAATGTGGGAAACAACATAAAAAATAGTTAGGAGTTGGCCATGAGAGATTTTGCTGTTGAATCCATTGCAACTGAATGACTGAAAAACTGAGCATTCAGCTAAGTATAATAAAGCGCTAATGAAGTAAGATGCAGGATTGTAATGATGAAGATCATCTGATGCACAAACAAACAACAGATTTCACAATCCTCACCTGAACTATCCTCTTGCAAATGCTGAAGCTCAATCTGACTTCATCTCTACAACTAGAATATTTCCTACCACGAACTCCTAAAGAAAGTGAACTCTCCAACTCATAGTTGCCTCTAGTGATCCCTATCTCAAATCTAATATGTACATCCCCACTAGATGAGCTTGGTCTCCAGGTTGTCCACCCATGGTCATTTCTTTCCTGACTTCCTCTTTCTGCAAGAACACGAAGTACAAGCATCCCTCCCCTGTGATTACCATCCAATAAGTTCCCAACCATATGTAGAATCACCTGAAAAACCCTCCTCTCATCACCCATAACATCGTCAGGCAAAGACTTCTCACACTCAATTTTAAAACCAAAGCCCCTGTAAACGCAAAGACACTTGGCAAGGCATGCTGCTTCTTTTATCATGGCATGTAACCCAAACGATCTCATCTCCAATGGAAATCCTCCATCATCCTTGGCTGAAATGTTCATGGCATCATTTATCCAGTTTGATAGGACATTGCTGGTTCTCAGCATCGAATCCACAATGAGTTTCTGTTCGCTTTTCAAATTCTCATCTTGCATAATTGAAAGCAAACCCAAAATTGAGTGCATCGGTCTCCTCATTCCATCACTCATGACCTTCTGAGATAAGTTTCTTGCCTGACTCGCCATCATAGCATTCCTTTGAGCCTGTTGTAGAATTCGATTTTGCTCCTCCAACTTCTCTCTCATGAGTTGGGACTCTTCAAGAATTGCAGCATGAGACAGGGCTACAGCAACCTGATCAGCAACCGTTTTAACTATTTCCAGCTCTTGATTGCTCCAATATCTTGGCTCTCCACCAGGAAGAACCAGAACCAATATTGCATAACATGCCTGCTTTACCTCAGGTGTTCCACCTTTGAAATTGCCAATCCGAAGCATCGGCATCCGAATTGCAGCCACTAGTCCTGCCTCAGAAGAATCTCCACTACTAGCAGCAGCAAGTGCTGAGGCAGGGCTAAGAATATTTACTTCATCACTTCCCTTGATTTTCACAACATCAGGATCCGTAATGGGTATAGAAAGATTAAGATTCCTCCCATTCAATTCATGAGTGAGGTTCATATCTGTTTTATCAAAATTAGGCATCCAGACTGCACAATTTTGCAAACCAAGTGTTTCAGACAGCTCCACCAAGGTGGTGTACAAAATATTATGCCTATCAAGTGACTTGCGAATCTCTTGAGTGAGCATCCTTACATGTTTTGCAGCTTCCTTCTGCCTCATAATAATACCAACCTCTCGCCCAAGTTCAGAGGTCTTTTTCTTCAGCATTAATTCTCTGACCTTCACTTTAAGAAGCAAAGGAATAAGAGTCATGAGAGTAATAGCAGTGGCACACGATACCAAAGCCGTAAGAGTTTTGAATACTGTAAGTGCCACCATCACTTGGAAAGAGTGAGGACCATAAGTCCATGCATTCAGCAAATGGGTCAATCCACATAGTACAATGAAGGCAATGAACTGAATAAGAACCCATTTGAATGGGACATTCGCACAACTGATAAAACAAAGCAACTCAATGGGTATGGAGAAGTAGGCCACAGCAATCAACAAATCACTGACTCTCTGGCACTCCAGAATACTGTCAATAGTCCACAAGCTGACCTCATCATCACAGTTACATCTGGGAAATTCATTATCTGTTGCAGAAACACATTGGAGGAGGAACAAAATTGAAAGTCCAGATGCTACTGTTTTAAACATTGATCCAATATGTTTTTTCCCTTTAATCCATCCAAAGATACAACATAGCAGCTCACAAACCTTTGAACAATAAGGTTCTCAAAGCCAAAAAAAGATCACAGATTTCTGCATGCAAGTCCAGAACACTTCAGTGCTCTATGCTTATGTCCTGTAGAAACAGTTCAAGAGGATTGAAAAATGAGTAAGATCTGAATCGAATATAACAGAACAATATGAAATCCAACAAAACAATAGGCTTAATGAAATTCCTCTCCACTGTCGTACGTTTAGTTTTAAGGTTTAAACCTTTTCCAATTGACATACCCTTTTGGGAAGGAATATAATAAACTAGTGAATAACAGTCACAATGAAGAAGACATTTTCCACAACCAAAATATAAATAAAACTATAAAATAATAAAAAGCCAAGCGTTGCTTCCCCCAACCCCAAACCAGCAGAAATATTATTTAAAAAATCGAAGTCCACCAACGTATACTAAAAGAAGGGGAAAAAAAATAAGAACCAGTAATACAGACCAAATGTACCTGCAGAAAAAGCGCCACAGTAAAAAGCAAAACCTAGATTGCAATCAATACTCCGCCTTCATCAGATCTTATCCTTGACCCGGAAGACTAAAAAACTTGTTCAAGAATCAATACGCATTACAAACAACCCATTATTCTAATAGTTCACAGCAGAGCAATCTCCAAATACCAGTGTAAACCCATGTCATCCTGCACCACCACCTTCATTGGGAAGAACAGAAATAAACCCACTTGCACAAGAAACAAATCCCAATACCGATTAAGGAAAACCCAGCAAAATAAGCACGAATCAAGGCTGGGAGCTTGAACCCGGTTCGAAGCTTTTAGTCCGTTTCTGGGCTCGACTTTTAATCGAACACCACCACCACCACACCAGGCTTCTTCTCTCTCTCTCTCTCTCTGCTATTGCTATTTTGGTGAGCGGATTACAGAATTTCTTTCCGCTACGTTTTCTACATTATTAGCTTGCTGCTTCCAGTAAGTTGTATTATTCTATTGTATGGATTTCGAAATACGAAAACAAAAACCATAAACGGAAAGAGAGAAACAGAGAGAGCGCGCCGTTGTTTTTGAGTTGTATGGGAAAAATAAAGGACGGAGGAGAGAGAAGGGACCCACATTTCTTACATGAAGAGAACTTAGACGCTTTTGAATCAAAACGTCCTCGTCAACCTAATTAATAAATACCCATCTTACATAGATTAAACTTTGAATAATGTGTCAGTAATCTTTTATACACATACTATATATATATAAATTTATATAATATACCAGATTTTATATACATACACGGGCATATGCATGCACTAATCTCAAAGGACTCAATCTTTTTTTAAAATTTTATTTATACTAAAATAATTAATAATTATTTTTATAAATTATAAGCTCAAAAGATCATCATTTGTTGATTTATTCAAAAATAATAAATTCTTAGCATAGTTTTACCTTACTTTTAATCAAATTTTGTAATTTTTTAAATTAAATCCATATCGTTATTGAACATATGATCTCTTATAATTTTATCAATCAATTACAAGGCCTTTGGTTAATGTTATTAAGATTTAGATTCATATGTAAAAAATAGTACATGTGCAGCTTAAGTGAGTCACATCATCAAATATTAATTTCTCATAGAAATTATGAGTATGAGAACAATGGCCTAATGCACTTCCCGTCCCGCATCTTATGCTCCCTCGCTGGCGGTTTGTGTCTTACAAACAAACCGCCGGCGAGCACCGTTTTTGTGCCACAGACAAGTCCGAGTGGTAGTTTGGTGTCCAGATCTTGGATCTGCGGTCCTGGTATTTTGGAGTCCAGATCTTTGAGCTATAGTCCTCTCCCTCAGAGTTCTGTCAGATGTGGCCTTCCCTCATCCTTGTGGCGAGTCCTCTCCTCTCCTTCTCCAGATCTGTAGAGGTGAGATTTATCTGTTTTGTGTTTCTTTTCTTGTGTTAATGGATTTTGTGGAGGTGTTTTTGGCTCAGGAAATAAACAGATCTGTCAGATCTGCATTCAAATCCTCTTGGTTGGTTGGCTGTTTGAACGTTATGAGATCCAACTATCATTTGATAACTCAGATCTGCTTTCTTGGGGGAAGATCTAAAGAGGTGTTGTTTGGTGTGTGGTCGAGATCACCGGATATGTTTGATCAGAGGAGTAGAAGTGTTCTTCAGGACATCAATGGTCTTCTTTCTTTTGAGGTTGGGTTTTATGTGCTCTTTACCCCAGGATGGGATACCTATTTAGCTGACTTAATTGTAGCTATTGCTTATAAGATTGTGTGCCATTTGGGGTGGGTTTTCCAACCAACACTTTCTTACTCGTCACTTCTAACCTTGGATATCGAAGAGGCCGATTTTGTCCATGGTTTTATTTCTATTCTTATATATTTAATGTACGGTGTTCGGTTAATATTGTATCCATTTTTTTTTGTTATTTGTTTTAGTTGTGTTTGTATTTATCTTTATGCATTGTACCGGTTTGCAGTATTAATATATATATCCTTTGACCCAAAAAAAGAACAATGGCCTAATTAAAAATACAATGGCCTAATTAAAAATAGTTTTTCATAAAATTATCAATTATATAAAATGAGACATTATATAAATTAAGTTCATATATATGGGGAATAGCATTAGATCGGCTAGGCAACGCAGGAAAAAACTTATAGCTTTGAAAATTGACTTTTCAAAAGCCTTTGACACCCTTTCCTATAACTTCATCCATGTTATTCTTAAGAAAATGAACTTCCCAGATAAATGATAAATGGATTGCATTGACTATGCAATGTCACAAGTGTTCACTATCAAGTTAGTTTCAATGGACATGTTGCTAGTTCTATTACTCCAATTAGAGGGGTTCGTCATGGAGACCCCCTGTCCCCATACATTTACATAATTGCTTCTAATGTCCTCTCCTGCATAATAAACTCCTTTGAGTATTCAGAAAATCTAAAAGGAATTAGAATCTGCAAAAAGTTCTCAGCCTGTGTCTCACCTTTTATATGCTGACGATTCTTTCTTTCTTTTTTTTTTTTTCCTTTAAGGGAACATATCAGAGTGTTAATTCAATTAAGGCTTCTTTGGATCTTTATAGCTTATGGTCTGGTCAACAAATTAACATATCAAAATCTACACTTATCTTCAGTCCTAATTTCTCTCATGATTAGAGAAATCATTATGCTCATTTTCTGGGTGTCCATTACTCAGATAAACTTAGGAAATATTTGTGAACCTAGGTTGATACTGGAAGAAACAAAGAGCAAGTATATTCTCAAGTCAACTAGTTTGTAGATAAAAGAACAGCAGCTTGGAAAGCTAGATTACTCTCACAAGATTCAAGATTGACATTGACAAAATCAGTTCTATCTGGAGTTAACATTCATGTTCTGTCTTGTATGAATCTTCCTTAGACCATATGCAACAGAATTAATTCTAGATGTAATAATTTCTTCTGGGGATCCAATTGCGATAAAAATCGTATTCATCTAGCTAGTAAGTAGTATATATTCAGGTCTCTTTTAAAAGGTGGACTAGGTATTCGCCCAATAGGATAGGTTAACAATGCATTGTTGGTAAAGCAAATTTGGAGAATTCTCAATGCCAAACAAGGAAACTTACTTGCTGGAACTTTGACACCTAAGTATATAGAGGTAAACGGTGTTGCTCTAGTTTGTAAGCCTTATAATTTCTCTTGGATTTGGAAAGGTATACACCAATGAGCTCACCTTATAACTGATCACTTATGTTAGAAGATTGGATTCGTGACTTCTATCTCTTTAAACCATCCTTTGTGGTGTCCCATGTAGTCTAATTCTACAAGCGATTCTTCTTTAAGATCAGTTGCAGATTTATTAGTGTATCTTCCATCTAGCTGGTGTTCAGTTAGATGGGCTCATAATTTGGTCAAGAGTGTCTATCCTCTTCACATTGCTAACTCAATAATTTAGACCCCTATCTTCTTCATGAATAACCAGGAAATGTTAATTTGGACTCTTAGTGCTTCGGGTGATTATAAGGTTTCTACTTCTTTTAGATGCATCTAATCCTTGCAGCAAAATCAAAGTGATGATTTCTGGAAGTTCCTATGGTCCATGACATTGCCTATGAAGGATATGTTTTTTGTTTGGAAGATTCTTAATTATGCAATTCCTTTAATTGATGTGCTTTCTAAGCATCATGTGCATGTCCAATAATGTGATTGTGTTTTTGTTTTCCATCAATCAAAATCATTAGAGCATTTATTTGTTGTCATGCTCCTTGTAATTACGACATTTATCAGAGTAATACATCGAAATTCAGTGAGCAACACAGGTATAGCATAGTATACTGATAATAAATTATTCTTGATTACAAACAGGATTGACTATAGAGTTCACAATACAGTGATCCAAAACACTAATGTCATAGTATAACAGTTCCAAAATAACTTTAACTAAACGGTCTATACACAATAGTACTATTAAAAATTCCAAAATAGTGTCATTAATAGCTAACCAATCCATACCCAATAAGCATGCTACAATTATCATGATTCACAACTTATAACATTTAGGCACTATCCTCAAATATTCTCAAAACATCAATGGTCAAATTCACAATTCGACCCTTAGAATCTCAACAATACCCTTTGTACATACTAAGATCAAGATTCACAATTCCTAGTCTAATCCTCGAAACATTTGACCATTATTCTCACAACTTCAACATTATTTACGAGGTCCTAATTCTATCTCAATCCTCAATCATACCCAAAGCATTGCTGATAGCGCAACATTAATCACAAAGTTCATATCTCCAAGTATGGAAATCATAATGCAAACTTAGTCACATCTTGACCTAGGCACTATTTCAGTCTACATCGAATTCAAGCTTATCCTCAATCTTTACTGTACTCAATCTAACATTCTCATGACATCCCTTAGGATCACCATGGTTCATACCTCATAGTACATTAGACATTAAATAAAAGAATTTCAAATTTCTTATGATACTTCTCAAGAGGTCACCTATGCTGAGATTTATCCCACCTAAATGCGCTTAACCTTAAGGTGCTTGTAGAATCCAAAGGTATTTGTGCTAGTACAAACCTTTATATCACAGGGTACAATTCCCTTACATATCTTTGAAAAACCTAATTTGACCTTATTTTATCCTAGAAGAGTAAACAAGTTTATGAATTTCAAGGTCTCCAATCTTATAAACAAAAGCACCTTCATAGTTGCATGCATCTTGCTTTTCCACAAGATGTGAGGTCTATCTATCACTTTTTCCAAAACGGATTCTTCTACTTTAAATTCCTACTAAGCTTTAATCATATTACATAAATACCACCAACTTGCATCATTATATTGATGGTGTGCAAAAATCTCTTGGTTCCCAACAAAGGATGGAACTCAACATAACAAGTGAGTGGTGAAATGTAACACAACAAAAACAACCAAACATGGAAGGTATGTGTGAATATTATATATTGCCACGACCAAGCTCTGATACCACTTTGTAACATCCTCCATTTTAAAATACAATTATTAATTACTAACTTAATTAAACCATTTCTTTAAAATGTTTTATACATACAGTTGAGTTTTGGATTTTACTAGGCCTATACTATTTAACTAAATATTGCTTCAAAAACTGCCAAAATATCCAAAATATATTAGAGTATGCCAAGTGAGCTCTAATGTGGCAATATACAATAATTCAACATATACTAAAAAGGTGGAAGTACTGTTGTTAGCAAAAGTAACTTAAACTTCTAAAGCCTTCCCTAATAGACCAACACGAGAACTATTACCTGAAAAATATTTGTAACCATCAATCCAACTCATTATAAATGTTAATATGTGCTTGTGAGGTGTCAAATGGAACATTTTATGTGACAAAGTACTAGATGTATAATCTACAAATTTCCAAATCACAAATTCTGTAATAAAATTTTGATATCAAATTTCATATCATAAATCACATATATAACATGCCAAGCAAAAGATTGACGCCTCGACCATCCTTATCACCCCCACCATTATAACCATTGACAGAACCCATGGGTTGTAACATAATAGGTTTAGTCTCTTTGACAAGACTGCACCAAGCTCTCCAATGATGAGATATAACTCGACCAAAGGCTATAAAACTCATATCAGACCATGGATTCCCTTTCTTTTAAATAGAGAAAGGTGTCATTGTCCCAAGGGTTGACCCTTAACCCAGCCAAAAGAAAAAGGTGATACTAAAAGCCCTGAAAATGTCAAAGTCATCCCCTGTGCACTGAGTAGTAGCGTACTATATGGTATTTTTTACACAATAACTCTCATAATCACTCCACATCCATCACCGCTTCACATCCAACCATATGCAACAATGATAAACAATCATAATCTTGGCATGTATATACGAGATTTATAAAAATAGTACATCATCTCAATAATTATTAATATAACAACATTATTTGAACTCACGAAATCATAACAAAAGTGCATTTTCCAAAACATATAATATCATAATTTTCTGCCTTAATAACCATTTAAAAAATAGTCATAAACAACATATTAACACATACAACAAGTGGAAAGTGGTTACCTCCAATTCTTGACACAAAAACTAAACTTGAGAGAGATCAAATCCACTCTAAAAATAAATATATAATTATACGTTAATAGTATTGACAAAAATACCAACTAATACAATAATAAATAATTAATTAAACTATAATTGTCTCATTTTAGTTTTCTTAGAAGAAGTGACAATTTTATTTATTCCTTAAATCATTGTTACAAATCTCATTTCTTTCATTCATAAATTTTTTTCACTAATTATGATCATTAAAATATCATCATATCCAAGATACCCAATTTCCTATAATAAAAGTTTCACCTAAAAATTTCAAATAATCATATTTGTAAACCTCAAATCCAATCCATCTATTCCTCAATATAACCTCCAATAAATGAATTATAAACTCAAATATAAAAGATCTATTATCACAAATCTAATACTAACTTATATAAGCATAACCCAATTTATTTAACAAATCTTCAAACCTCCACATACTCAAAATCATATCAAACTCTAATTTAAATTCCAAATCCCAACTCATAATTATATATAGTTCAAGATTTAGAAAAACCTAACATTTTAAACAGATAATAATACCTTTAGTAATCCAAATAAATACCTTAAACCTTATTTCATTGGTAGAAATATCCTATAAAACATAAATTCTAAATCATTTTAAATAAAAATTTAAATTTAAATTCCTACAACAACCAACTAATAAATTTAAACTGATCAAAATTATCCATTAACCATTCTATATATATATACAGTCATTTATTATCAAAACTCAAAGTTTTGCCAAAAGTCTAACCCCAAAATTCTCTCTAATCAGTACTATATTATCCTCATGAGAAAGATAAAAATATGTAGAATAACTTTCATTAAGAAAGTTTGTTGAAAAGAAATTAATTTAACTACCTAAACAATCTTATAAGATAAATAACTTACCTTAAAAACTCAATTAACCTCTTCTTCTTTTCTTCTCCCTCTCGGTCGTGCCTCACTCTCACTCCAGCTCTCTCTTGCCCTCACCATGCTCACCACACGCACACACTACACTCCCCTCATACATACACATATAGAAAAAGGAAGGGGTGCAATTATGACACCCCCCATTAGTCAAATATGCATGGGCAGCACGCACTCACTCACACACACACAACACACACACATATATAAAATAATAATAATTATTATTATTTTAGGATATTACAGCTTCACTTTACGATTTGACATCATGATGGCTCCACTCTACGATACTTCACTCGGTGCTTTACTTAGTCCACTTTGACTAGTCAGCCCCTTCGGTCAGAACCCTCCATAGGTAGCCCTTTCTGATCAGAATTCTCTATAAGTAGCCCTCTCTCTGATTGGCCATCTCTGGATGAAAGTACCATTGTAACAAGAAACCCAGATTTTGTAAGGTCCCTCTTCTTTAGTCCAGCTCCAGGCATAACCACCAACTCAACTTTCCCTATCAAGTATTTAACCCATATCTTAGGAAATCAATTAGCTACTAACACATCTACGGTTATCTGTCCCGATCCTGAGACTATAACCTATGGTTATTGAGGTTCTGATCATTCTTGGTTCCATCAAGGAACAAACTCTCAATTAGTCTTTCTAAGGGAATATTCTATAATCAAGATCTTTCCTTATTCTAGATTAGCAACTAGCAACCACCAGATACCTCATACATATCTAGTACAACATTCTAATGCCTTTATTCATTTAGCCGGGACAATATCCCAGTACCCCAATTTGTTCATATTGATTTACATGCCTAAATAATCACTCAACTATCAATTTAGATCCTTAGGTCACAATTTTATGGGTAACAATCCCTCTAGATGTCCAATCAGTTCTTAGATTCATCAACCTAATTCTGAAACCTCGACCGTATCCAACAAACATGCTAGAATCATCATAATTCATAGACACTATCCTCAATATTCCCAATGCAACAATCATCAAATTCGTAATTTGTATCTTAGAACCTCAACATTAGCTATGCTGAGAAATCATGTTTCCTTAATAATACACATCATATATACTAAGATCATGATTCACAATTCATAATCTAATTCTCAAAACATTCAGGTAACATTCTCACAACCTCAAAATCAATGATTAATCATACCCAAATAAACATGCTGATAGCACAACATCAATTCAATATTCATAAGGTTTATATTCTTAGGCATTGAAACCCTAGCGCAATCCTCAATCACATATTTAGACTTAGATTAGATTTAAGCCTATTCTTAACCTTTATTGTATTCATTCCATCTTTCTCACAGCATCCCTAAGGATCATTGCATCTAATATCTCAAAGAAATCATTCTCTATTGGTATATTCTCCGGTGTGGTTTTAGTTTCTATCTATGTCGAGAAGAACACTATGTGCTTTTGTCACTCCTTTACTAGACATTTCTCGTTTCAATTGATGAGAAAAATCAAGATCTACATTATGCGTCTTTCCTTAAAATCAAGTACATGATCCACTTACTGCCGTGGTTTCACTACACATTGTTTGCCATCAACTAATTTAAATTCAATATACACCAATACCACAAAGGGGAAAACAAATTAAATTTACCACTGGTTCATGCCACTAACAATCACAATACACTATCATAGCAAGGACCATATCTTAGTTCTGAGATTTCTTCTCAGTTGTATGTTGTAGACAATGATGACTATAGTGACCTGGCTTATGACAGTTGTAGTAGATGTTCTGCCCACCACAAGGTCTACCATGATATATTCTCCTACATTGAGAACAAGGTTGAGACACTAGGGGCTTTTGGGAAGCAGGTTGCCCAATCTGTGAGGTTCTTTCAATATTTCCTTGAAAATCAAACCTTTGTGTTTTCTTCTTCTGAGGGGAACTTTCTTGACTAGGACTACTACGGTTCATGTCGTCCTTAGACACATGCAGATCATTCAGCCACTCGTCGAATGCTTGACGAGACTCTTGGCGTTGTCGGAAAATTAACTTTCTCTTTTATTTCATACAGATCTTCCCGTATTTCCATTAGCAGGCCCTTATGTTCAATGAGTATACCCCATATCTGTTGCATTGGGTTTGGTTTAGGAGTTTGTTTAGGTTCATCATTTCTACCTCTTGTTCTAGCCATTTTTAATTATCACTATAATATAACAAAGAAGAAGTAGATATCAACACAAGGGTATTTTGGTGATTTCACACATCTTAAATACCCATATACACTAAAATATCATATATTCACTGATACAACAATTACATGAAATTATTAACAGTCATCCAACCATCCAACTACATGCCATATACAAAATATTACATTACACTACTTTTGCAAAACTTCCCAGGGAGGTCACCCATCCTACTATTTCCCTTGCTCGAGCACGATTAACTTAATTACACCGCAACAAGATATAGGTGCCAGGTACTAACTACTACGTTCCTCAACCTTAGGAAGTTGCGACATGGTATATCATACATCACTAGTGCCAAAATACAAGTTACAATCCACTGATATCACTCATATTTAGTATACATGTATCAGTCCACATATTCCTTAATATGTCTCATAAAATAGATAAATTTTTATCTAGGCCTATCTGCATCACCAAATCCTTCCTCTAGCTCTCAATTAGACCATAAATTTTGATTCACTGCTGCAGTCCCTGGTTCAGAACTAGCAGCAACCTCTAAGACAAATGATACTCATGGCTGTTCCTTATTGCCCACCGATGACCTTCCAGATTTTGTTGGACATGAGTAAGGTCTGTATACTAATCTCAGAAACACACGTTTCCTAGCATCACGCTTGATACTAGGACTGTCCGACGAAAGGAGAGGTTCTACCCTATACTCTTTTCGTTGCTTTTCCTTAAAGACAGACTATTTCATCGATTCATGCAATTCCTTGCCTTCCATTTCTTGTCATTGCATAACCAAGATATCAGTATACTATTCTGATATTACCCAAAACCACTGCTCTGATACAAAAAATGTCTCCGTAGCGCCCATACGCCATGGCATCATCACCTCAGGCGCTAGTCTTATACACTGCCTCTCGGCTTAAGGGTAGCGCCTATACGCCCCCAATGCATCCAGGCAGTTGGCTAGGCCTCCTAGCCATGTCGAGGTAAGAGCAAATCCTTTGCCACAGATCAAACTGTGAGAACCCCCAATCATGGATCCGAATTCGCCATCTGGCCAAACTAGCTCTTATACCAAAAATACAGAACAATACATCATATTGATAATAAACTAATCTTGGTTACAAGTAGGATTAACCACAGAGTTCACAACACAGCGATCCAAAACACTAATGTCATAGTATAACAATTCCAAAATAACTTTAACTAAACGATATATACACAATAGTACTATTAACAATTCCAAACTGCAGCCATCAAATTTCTACGTCTGTTGTATTTCCTTTTGAGCTTTGCCCACCATAATGACCATGTCTGACCTCGCTGGTATGTCTGAGATTCCATAGGTAGTAACAAGGGCTGGAATCTCAAAGGATCTCAGAGTAACAAATTAATCTTACAAACAAAGTATAAACAGTATATGATAGTTAATCATAAACATATACAGTCCACAACAACATTTATAGCATTCAGAAATCATATCATATGTAGCCAGATTAGCATACACATATCACATAGCTAGCCAATGGTTATCGAGATCTTTGGATCTTATGATTGCTATGTTCATTTTTTTCCATGCGAGATCTGAGTAGGGTTGCATGAAAGTTGTAAAAGGGTGAGCCTAGTTGTAAGCTCTCGTTAATGTTCATCTTACTTGCACATGTCATCTTTTGTCATTCTGTTTACGTATGTAATGTCGTGACCTAGAAACTATTTAATTATGATTTCATAATTTTATATAACTCAATTATTTTAAACTATGGTTTTGGAAACTATTAGTTTTGGTGTTTGTTTGAAAAATTCGATAAATATGCATTGTTGTTATTGGTGAAGCCCTTGTTGCTATGATTTTTGTGGTAATGGATTTGGATTAAGGGATTTAACAAGTTGATGTTTAGGCTTGTGGAAAGACTATTGTCATGTTGGACTTCAAATGCCTGAGGCCCAATTGTCTGTCAAGGGACCTTTGTACTTACTTCTGTTTTGTTTTGGAAATAGTTTATAAAATTGTTCTAATTACTTTCAAATGATTATAAAATCTATTTATCATGGAATATTCTTTCCTACCATAATATTGTGTTAAAAGATCTAAAAGAAAGCTATTGTTTTCAAAATAACCATGATAGGCGGTCCTTTAGTTTCATAAATGTTTTCTAATTGGATTTTTAACTTTCTACCATGTTAATGTTTGTTATTTGTTTTTTTAGTTCTTTATTACCATGATAGTGAACTTAAACAATGTTTTAAATGTGGTTTAGAAATCGGAGTATTACAAAATCAAATTTTAAAATTATTTTAAAAAATTAACAATAAAATCCAATCAACATAAAATATAAAATACAAAGCCTATACTATTTTCGTTGGTATATAAAGCAACACATCTCCTAATAAGTACTAACCTAGAGGTGATGTTTACTCAAGACATAAATTAAAGAGAGCTTGTATTGGTTTTTTATTATTAAATAAACAATCTCTTAACAAACTAAACATCATAATCTAATTAATGTTGGGGCCTTGTAGCTCAAATGACACTAAACACCTCCCTTAAAACTTTTTTAGATGTAGAGTTTTGAGTTTCGAACCCACTACAGAGAGATATAATGTGTGAGTTATAGGGAAAAAAAACTTTCTAATTATAATATGTTTTATTGGGGATAATTTTAAAATCTTAAAGAGAAAAAGAAATTTAAATACCTTTTAAATTTAGAAAACTCCAAACTATCCGTTAAACATGCAAAATTACAAAAAGGTGATTGAGCATCAATTTTGGATTTTCAAGTGTTGGTGATTTTATAATAACGGCCCTCAATTTTTTCATTAAAATGAAAAGAAAAAGGCATCCTCGCCAGAGCACCGTCACCTACTGGAGGTTTGGCGCCGACACCCTTCTATCGTTGAAGCTTTGGCCCCACCCTGCTAGCCTACCTACCATTAGAGCTCTAGCGTCGGTGGCTAGAGCTCCGGTGACAACTTCAGTAATGTGATTTAAATACTTTGGTATAAATATTGACAATTTGAGCTCTCAAAGTTCTCAAGTTATCAATGTGTATACCCAAGCTCTTAATTGTTATTTTGAAGTTGTCATTGCCTATACTAAACTTGTCAATAACGCCTAATAGGGTTATATCTCTATCAGGTGTCGTTGACAATTTGGGTATAGACAATGACAATTTGAGTATAACAATTCTATTAGACGTCATTAACAAGTTGAGTATTGTCAATTAACAACTTGAGCTCCTCAAGTTGTTAATATCTAAACCCAAGTTGCTAATTGTTTTATTCAAGTTATCATTGCCTATACTCAATTTGTCAATAACAACAAAATGAGATAGTTGCTAATTGCTATACTCAAGTTTTCATTGTCTATACTCAAGTTGTCAATAACGCCTGATAGGGATGTTGACTACTTGAGTGTAGGCAATGAGAACTTCATAATAGCAATTAGTAAAACACAAACAAAAAAACCCAAAAAACAAATAAAAATTCCGCCACAACCATAAATCAAATTTTGTTGGTGAAGGTGATAGAAGGGAAAAAGACAGAAGGCAATGAACCCAGACTAACATTTGGGTCTATTACATCTACACTAGCATGTAACACAATTAAACCGGCTATCATGCTGTGAATCCCATCAATTTCGATATTCTAATTCAAAAAAAGAAGAAGAAGCAAAATATGTAGTATAAAAAAAATAAACATCAATGCTAATAATTCCCCCAAAACCTTCACTAGAATTGATTCTCGTTTTCAAGACCAACTAAAAATCCTGATGGCCATAGTTAACATTATATGCAAGGCTGCCTCGCATAAGTACTAGTCACCACTCCATAGAAGTCCAACGGTGTAGCTCATGGGATTCAATGTTCGCCCACACGCTTCGTACAACAGAGACAGAAGGCTGAGCAAAGAGTAAATATAGTAAAGGTGATTAATCAAAGATTTTGCACATGGGTGCGACCGTTATCGCAACATTGAACCCTTTTGTATTAGCGAAATGAATGAGGAGGCAGATTGCGTCGCCCATGGATTGCCATAGAGGAAACAAGAAAAGCCCTGAAGTTCGGGCCTTGTGCCGCCCATGGAATCACCGTAGAGGAAATGAGGAAGGCCCTAAAAGTTTGGGTCTTATGTAGCCCATGGATTCACCATTGAGGTCCTTCAGTTTCTTCCTTCTATTGCCTTCATCCTCTTCTTGGGTTGAACGTTGATGAGAGCGTGGAGAAGAAGGAGAATGTTGGTAGTCATGAGGGTGACGAGAGTGTGGAGGAGGAGGTGGTGGAGGGTGGGGTAGAAGATGAGAGAGAAAGAGGGTGATGTAACATCCCGTTTTTCAAAAGCAGTATAAATTTTTTTTCATCAAATATCATTTCAAACTCATCAGAGTAGAGCAACGGAGCAATTGAGTAACTGATATGTATATATAAAACGCCGTAAGTCTGGCTAATTACAACAGCGGTGCAGTAACCGAGTATTTCAAAAGTGATGTACAACAACAAAAGGAAGGCTTCCACCGGAACATCAAAAGGGAAGTCTTCAGTCAGATTTTCTATGCGGACTGCTTCCCTCTCTCCTCGGTCCTTGGTTCTCCCGACCCTGACGCTATGTTAAGAGCTGAGATCCGCACCGGATCTCAGGTAACGGTTAACCTCATGTATACATGCACACATATGGGTTACAGAACAACATTAACACTACATATAAATCACACCCAACCAATGCACATGTATCGCTCCCAGCATGCAGATGTATCGCTCCCAGCCTTACAGATGTATCGCCCCCAGCATGCATACAGTTATTTTCTAACATAATATGCATTCCAACAACACACCACATATACACATACCATACTCACATCATACCACACACACATCACATACATGCATACTATATCCATCATATTAGTGTTACAGTACGCGAACGTACATACACCACATATACACATACCATAAACATAACACATACAATACTCATACTACATACATGCATACAGTAAACATCAGAGTTAGTGTTACAGTACGCGAACGTACCTCCATTGACGGTCGTCGGTATTTCTAGCGGAATATGGTACGACAGTAGGTCAAAACCTTATCAGAGATATCCTATCAATATAACAACGTACTTGTTAAGGATCTATCATTACGACAGACAGTTTTAGTCAAAATGACCATTTTACCCCTGACCCCCTAATCGGCGGAATTTCGCCAGCACTTCGTTACTTTGACTCTAATCTTCCAAAATTTTGCCATAACTCCGACCCCATCATGATTTTCGAAATTAATGACTAAAATACCCCTAACATATTATATCTAATCATACTTGGAAGATTAAAGACTAAACTAGCATTTCTACTCTAACTACCGAAAGAACTATGGAAACTTAAGACTAAGTACCGAAGAAATTACCCAGAGCTTCGCTACAAATTTCCCCGGACTCCTTCCCTTCCTTGCTGCTCCTCAATTTCGGCCTTGGCTCAAGAGGAATGGTGTGAAAAATTATGAAGAGGTTCAAGCCTATTTATAGGCAAATTGGAGTTACTATTCATGCTTTGTCAGACCGGATATCAACCGTCGGATCGCACTTGGATGAAATGGCAAGATCTTGTCCCTCCACATGTCCAAACCGTCCTCTCCCCCTTAGGTGGCAGCCAATGACATCATCTTTGATGATGTCACAAGGTTGCTTTTTGGCCTTGCACCGATAAAGTTCCCCGATCGGTGTCCGAATCGCGTAATCTTGCAAAATCTCAAAAATCCGGAATCACAACTTTGAAGATCTTTTCCTACTCATTAGAAATGTCTGGGTTAACTAAATTTTTGATCTCTTTCAGGTCTTCTCCGGTCCTGCTGAAGATTTACGGAAAAACGCGTCGGTTACGGAAATAACTTCCGTAATTATCAACTTCGGGATAAAAATCCACTGATTCATAAAATGTCCAGTTGTTTATCAACTCATCCCCAGATATCGAGTTAGGATTTATTTTCTATAGGTTTTCATTTCCTCAACTGCCCCTTTGTCCTTTTCGTCTTATTCCCTTATTGTTCCGTCGGTTTCGGAAATGACTTCGGAGACAGTCCACTCCGAGATAAAATTACACTCATCCATAATATACTCTGACCTTAGAAACCTTGTTCATGGTTTTCTAGATAGGATTTAATCTCTATCGGTTGTCATTTATCCTATTTGCTTTTTACAGAATATTCCATAGAATATTCCTTTTTATTAATTTTATATTGCAACTTGCAAAATAATATCTAGATATTATTTTGCTTCAATCTTATCCCAATTTTGAGTCCATATTTTCGGTCAACAATTCTGCCCCTTTTTTTATTTTTCGTTTTTTATTTAATTATTTAATTAATAATATATATATTTTTAATTATTTAATAATCATTTTTCATAATTTTTCCACAAAGTTTCCTATTGGTCCATACTTGTTTTTAGGCTTAAACATACCTATTCTCACCAATTTTTCTTCATATTTTCCAATTAATTAGCAAATATATTTTATGCTAATTTTAGCCATAAACCACTAATTATAGGGTTTTACATAATTATCTTTGGATTTTCCTTTGTTTAAGCCCAAATAATTAGCTAGTAATTATTTAATTAATTACCCAATAATTTTTGATAATTTTATTAATTATAATAACTCATTTTCTCACAACTATTGGACTTACATTGTTATTTTATGCTTTACATAAAATATTAAAAATCACGGGGTCAATAATGATCCCGAAATACTTTTTAATTTTTCCCTCACTATTTTCCAAGGAAATAAATCCCAAAAATTGTATAAATTAGAGACAACATACTCTATAATTTTTAATAATTATTTTATTTCCTCTAAGGATTTTTCATAATTTCCTTAAGTCATTCTATGCTCCACAAGGGCATTTTGGTCATTTCTGACACATTATTGATTTTTCCTAATTTCCAAGAAATTTTCCTTTAAAAAATAAGATAAATTTAACATTCTTTTTGAAACCACATATTTACCTATTTTCAATAGGTATTATTTCCTAATTTATGATATTTATCATAAATACGATTTTTAGGGTGTTACAGGTGAGGAGAAAGAAGATAGAGATATGGGAAGTGAGAGGTAAGGGCATTTTGGTAAAAATGCATAAACTCCAAAAACTCATATTCCTCCTCACTTATCTCTCTGTCCTTTCCTTTTGTTAACAAACCTTTTAGGGTTTTCTTAATTCAAATGGTATTTATTTGTCTTCTTCCCAATTTTAAAAAGTTTACCTAGTTTGAACTATATTCATTAATAAATACAAAGTTACCAATTAAGTCTTTACATTAAGGATTGAAAAGGGTAATAGTTTTGATGAAGACATGGGAAGGATTTAGGGATGAGCAAAAAACCTGGTGGTACAGGAAACTCGGTCTGACCCGACCCAGTCTAGTGAAGAAAAATTGGCCCAAAGCAATATTTGGTATAACAGACCATGCTGGTCTTCTCGAGCCGGACCAAACTTCGAACCAAGGCCTCAGACCCTTTGGTCTGGTCCAATCTGGCCTAAATTTTTGTTTTTTTAATTTACTTGAATGTTGTTGGTTTTTATAGTTGCTCAATGTTGTTGGAAATTATTATGGATTTATAACTGGGTTTTAATGTTTTGTGATGTTTTTATATGATTATAGGTATTGCTATAGTCTTAATAGGTTCAAATATTGCCTCTCAAAGAAGGGGGAAAAACACCAAATAGACCTTGAACTGTCTGGACTGGTCTAGGCACTCCACTAGACTGGTCTGGTCCAACCTGAGCTCATCTAGTCCAACCTAAGCTAGGGCTAGTGTTGGACCAGACCGAACCTCGAGTTGTCTTTTACAACCTGAGGTAGACCAGACCTCGGGTTGTGGCCAAACCCGTTTTGGTATAGTCCATGATCAACCCTAGAAGGATCATTTGGATAATTTATTGTTTTTAATAGCATATTGCGATAATTAAAAATTATATTTGCTTTTTAAGGTAAAACACTCAATGCTTTATTTATTTTGTATAATTTCAATTGCTCTAATTAAACTTGTAAATGTTTTACTAAAATTGTTTTTTTTTTGTAACACCCCAATTTACTGACAATTATAATAACATAAATCTCAATGATTTTAATAAATAATTACTGAATTCTAAAGTAAACATCATTGAGAAGTGTTACCGCCGCACTTGTACCGGGACAAGTGCAAGGCTACTTATTGCATTAACATAAATCCAACTGAAATAAAATGTAAAAATAAAAAATAAATAAAATAAAACTAGCTAGAAATAATCCTAGAAATCTCTACGTCGTCATCCTCACTTCTCATGCTAGCCCCAACCTCGAGAACCTGCTTCACTGAAAATCTGCTCCCCCGAATGATCGTCGCAGCCCATAATACACAAAATCAGCAAACGCTGGTAATCCCAATAAAATAGGATTTAAGTGGCTCAAATACCTTAAATAAATCAAATAAAATAATCATATAGAATTTACACCAAATATCATTCTTTATCATTTTAAATTAATTTAGACCCGGGAACCCCGCGCACCGCTTAGTAGGAGGAGAACCATGGTAGACCCGAAACCTCGCCGTCTACCCTATGACCCGGAAACCTGCCAGTCACAAATCATCAATTGGCCATAAAACATTTCGTCCTAATGTGCACACATCTTCCCAAAGTTGCTACTAGTGTCCCGGAAACCTGCCAAACACCACTTTGGGAAGAACGGATATAATCGGTTCACATCAAATACATATCGGGGGCATAAAGCCTAAAGGTTGTGTTCATCACTTTAGGAGGTACCATCCCAAAGCTATCCTCCCACGATTTTAATTATTTCAATCACACACAAAATAAAATTATCAAATTAAACCATAAAATAAATTCTCATGAGTTCCTATAATGTTCTCATAAGAAATTTTCATAACCATCATTTAAATCCCTGACTCTACTCCTTATCCATTTTACTCATGGGTTCCTATAAGGTTATCCTGAGAAGTTCTCATGACCTTGTTTAAATCCCCAGCTTTACTCATTATCCATTTTACTCATGGGTTTCTATAAGGTCGTCATAAGGAATTCTCATGACCATACTCATTATCCATTTTACTCATGGGTTCCTATAAGGTTATCCCGAGAAGTTCTCATGACCTTGTTTAAATCCCCACTTTACTCATTATCTATTTTACTCATGGGTTCCTATAAGATCGTCATGAGAAATTCTCATGACCATTATTTAAACTCATGGCTCACTAAAAGAGATTCAAGGACGGACATGGTATAATTCAATTGAGGCAATTGTATTCAATCATGTACATATATAATTCACACACGTAGGCCAAGGCGTCTAAAGCAATTGAAATTGAAATTATCAGGTGTATCCAATTCAATCCATAAATTGATCGCAAAATTTACTCACATAAACCAAAACTGGAATACAAATGCAGTGATAAGGACGGAACGCCCAGGTGTATATATATAATTGAAGCATGAAGGCCGAGGCGATATAGATTCATACTAACCTATCAATTTTCATACTTAATTCCTAAACTATATGGGGATTAGGATTACATGAATCTAAGACTTATGGGGATTAGGATTACATGAATCTAAGACTTATGTGGATTAGGGTTACCTGTCAAGATTCCTATTAACCTATCAAATTTCATACTTAATTCCTAAACTATATGGGATTAGGATTACCTGATCTCCGTCTTTGCTAGCCTTCTAGAAAACTGCTCTGATGAGAGTGCGGGAGGAGGATGCCGTAGCAGAGAAAAAGAGTCGAGCGTTTTCTAGGTTTAGACGGCTAACCTAAGTTTATAATTAACATCTAGGGTTTTAGCGATTGGGCTGGACTATTTAATTATTGCAAATTAATAAACTAATACTAAAAACATTATTAATTTCTAGATATTTTATATATTATTATTATCTTATTATTTTAATCTATTATTATTATTATTGTTATTGTTAAAAATATTATTATTATTATTATTATTATTCCTATTCTTAATCCGGGGTATTACATTTTTTGTTATTCTAGTTTTAGCAAACAGTTGATCCATATGCAATTGTTGGCAGCTATATAAAACACAATTTTATAAACAAAGTTGTAAATTTCTGGTCACTACAGTTTCTTCCAAGCATCAATACTTTGGTAAACCATCATATTTCCTTTCCAATAAGCATATAATACAAAAACCAAACAATAACTTAGCCCAACTCGGTTGGTTAAATCAATAACTCAGTTAACCATTTCCCTGACTGCTTTATTCAAGAGTTTTGTACGAATTGATTAAATTGGATTTTATATTTTTCTCATTTGTTGAGCCTGTTGTTTTGAGTATAAAAAGAAAAAGAAAATAACATCACATCATATTTATACTTTAGTAACTTTATTTTGTTAAATTATATGTGATTTATACATAAATGTTCCATTTACTTGTGAGCTGATGTGTTTTATTTAAATATTTTTTTTTTCAAAGTTATATATGAATATCTCTATATATTTTAGTTAAATTATAATATTTTAAAAAATTCAAACAAATATTTCAAGGAAAAAAATAGAATGGATGCCATTGGTGCTTCTTGAATTAATGAATATCTACATAGAGTTAGCATAGATGTTTTATATTCCCCTCCTTATATTTTGAACAATGATATTATAATATCAACCAAAAAAATAAATAATTGAATGGTAATGTGACAAGAGACATGATAAATATATCATTTCCCTCAACTTAATCAAATTCAGAGGGGGTATAAAATTAAAGGGTTAAGTGAACCTACCATCTTTAATTATTTTTTGAGGTACACCCAACATCCTAAAATTCAAGCCATTGATTACATTGTAGCCCAAAATTAAATGATAATAAAACTATCAATTGAAGTGATAAGCGGCAAAACTTTTATAAAGAGGATAATACAAGTTTGAGTCCTATAAAATGCACTATTAGTAGGAGAGGAGAAAAATATTTATGCTTGAAGTCTCAAAAAATGATTACTCTCAAGTCCAAATTGATCTGGGGATAATCTTTAGGGAAAAAGATAAATAAATACCATTTGAATTTGTAAAACCCCCAGAAGCCCACCGAATTTGTAAAAAGACTAAGAGGTAACAAAGACTTTTGAGGGTTATGCAAATTCATGCAAAATGACCATAATACCCTCCTTCCTCCTTCCTTCCTCCTTCATCCTTCATCCTTGAGAGAGAGAGAGAGGTGAACCGTACCAGATCTCAGGCTCCGATCCGATCTCAGCTCCTTCGTGTAAGAATGCCTGCGAGAATGCTTAAGGCATTAGAATGCTTAAGGCATTCTCGCGCATGCCTGCAAGCATGCCTTCTCAGGTATTCGAGATTGCCTTAGGCATTCTAATGCCTTAAGCATTCTCGCAAGCATTCTCACACGGAGGAGTTGAGATCGGATCGGAGCCTGAGATCTGGTTCACCTCTCTCTCTCTCTCTCTCTGAAGGATGAAGGAGGAAGGGAGGAGGAAGGAGGGTATTATGGTCATTTTGCATGAATTTGTATAACCCTCAAATGTCTTTGTCACCTCTTAGTCTTTTTACAAATTCGGTGGGCTTCTGGGGGTTTTACAAATTCAGATGGTATTTATTTGTCTTTTTCCCTAATCTTTATCAAATAATTAAAAAAAAAATCTCTATGAGCATTAGAACAAATGATAATGTGAGTTTTTAATTATTTTATGAGGTTGGGGTCACTAGATGTGATTTTCCAGAACTACATTGTGAGACATGAGGAAAAAGAGTTGGAAACTTCCATTGGGACCAAGGGTCATAATCATGCATTTGTTTACTTCCCTAGAAATTACATAGGAAACTACCTGCTTTAATTTATTTTGTTAG
Source organism: Acacia pycnantha (assembly GCA_025563575.1). Taxonomy (NCBI): domain Eukaryota; kingdom Viridiplantae; phylum Streptophyta; class Magnoliopsida; order Fabales; family Fabaceae; genus Acacia; species Acacia pycnantha. The sequence continues at coordinate 3,781,249 of JAMWYP010000019.1, forward strand.
TCTCAGTTACATTCCCTTAGACTACAAATGTCCCAATCATTAATGGCCCACATATGGTAATTCCTAGTTAGACAGACAAGGGGAAGGGATGTGTTTTAAAATTTACATTGTAGCTTTGTATGTTATATGAATTATGATATAAGTCACACTATTTATATATATTTTTTTATAAATTTTAAATTATATATAGACTACAGTAGGTTCTATGAATTTTGCAGATTAGAGATTAGGAACGTTATATTATTTATAAATTATAAAATGTAAACTTATATAGTTGTTAAGTGTCGATAGAGTTAAAATTAGGTGCTACATGAACATCCAAGTAAATGTAAAAAATAGGGAAAATCCCATATAAATACTATTTGAATTTGTAAAACCCTCAAATGTCTGTTGAATTTGTAAAAAGACTAAGAGGTACTAAAGACCTATGAGGGATATGCAAATTCGGGTGAAATTATCATTTTATCCTTAGTTTTAAATAAATTTTAAAAAATAAAAACACCCTTGCCGGAGGGCCGCCAGCCGACGGTGGCTAGGCACCGGCCACTGGCCACCAACCACCGCTGGCTGGGCGTCGGCCACCAACGAGGGGGGTGGTGGGGTTTTGTTTAAAAGACATTTTTTTGAATGTGTAGAGGGTGGGGTTCTAACCCCCCACCCCCAACACATTCTTGAGGCTTGGGTCCTTTGATATATATATACATTAACAAATATATATATTCTTCTTAAGTCTTAACACTTTTTCAATGGTATTTACAAAACTTATAACGGTATTTACAAATTCTATAACGCCAATTACAAATTCAATAACGTCATTTACAACTTTTTTTCAAGTTTACATTTTTTTTCCTCTTTATTGCCTCTGAGTGAAAAACAAAAATGCACATTTACAAAACCAATAACGCCATTTACAAATTTAATAACGTCATTTACAACTTTTTTCTTAAGTTTACATTTTTTCCTCTTTAATGCCACTGAGTGAAAAAAAAAATGCACATTTACAAATCGTATAACGTCATTTACAATTTCAATAACGTCATTTACAACTTTTTTTCAAGTTTGTAAATGGCGTTATTGAATTTGTAAATGTGTATTTTTTTTTTTCACTCAGAGGCATTAAAGAGGAAAAAAATATAAACTTGAAAAAAAGTTGTAAATAGCGTTATTGAATTTGTAAATGACGTTATTAGTTTTGTAAATGTGCATTTTTTTTTTCAATCAAAGGCATTAAAGAAAAAAAAATGTAAACTTGAAAAAAAGTTGTAAATGTCGTTATTGAATTTGTAAATGGCGTTATAGGTTTTGTAAATGTGCATTTTTTTTCCACTCATAGGCATTAAAGAGGGAAAAAATGTAAACTTGAAAAAATTTGTAAATGACATTATTGAATTTGCAAATGGCGTTATAGGATTTTTAAATACCATTGAAAAAATGTTAAGAAGAATATATATATTTGTTAATGTATATATATATATATTAAAAGAACCAAGTGCCAGTTGACCCCAAGAATGTGTTGGGGGTGGGGGTGTAATACCCGCATATTTATTTATCTGAAATATTATATTTTGATAAATAAATGAGTTATTTCTCATAAGTGAAGTTATGATCGTAAGACTCGTGGAAATATAGTCTATTATTCTAAGTTAAATTCTGTAGGAAATCAGGGAATTTAAGGGCCAAAGTGCCAAAATGACCAAAATGCCCCTGGAAAGGGTAAATGACTTAGAAAATTATGAAAAATCCTAAAAGGCAAGTAAAATGACCAAGTGAATTAGGAGGATATATTATCCCTAATTATGGTAATTTAATAAATTATGAACTTGGAGAAATTGTATAAGAATGTCCAAAAGGTAATAAAGACCAAAATACCCTTACAAATTATAGAATAATGTAAGAGGCATGGAAATACTAAAGTTAATGCAAGAGTATGAAGGTAATGAGGCATTGTAATTAAGAAAATTATCAACAAGTGATAATTAAGTAATTAAGTAATATTGGGCTAATTACTTAAGCATAAGCAAAGGAAATTCGAGATAATTATGTAAAGCTCAAAAATTAGTTGAAAATGGTTGAAAATTAGTAAAAGTATATTTACTAATTAATTGGAAATTTTTGAGAAAAATACTTGAGTTTAGGTATTTTTAAGCCTAAATGCAAGAATAGACCAATAGGAAAATTTTGTAAAAAATTAGGTAAAAATAATTATTTAATTAATTAAATAATTAATCAAATAATAATAAAAAAAAACGAAAAAAAGGGGCAGAAAAAATAAAAAGAAAAATAAAATATATATATATATATATATATATATATATGTGTGTGTGTGTGTGTGTGTGTGTGTGTGTATGTATGTATGTATGTATGTATGTATGTATGTATGTATGTATGTATGTATAAAAGAATTTTTGCAAGTTGCAATTAAAATATAATATAATTAATTAAAGTGAAAAAGGGTGAATAGTAAAATGGAAATTAGGAAACGGATCCTATCTAGAAATCTAGGAATGGGATTCCCAAAGTCAAGGTAAAATATTAATCAGTGGGTTTTTATCTTCCGTTAGACTCTTGCGGAAGTTAATTCTGAAGCCGTTTGTGCTTTTTCCTAATAAGACGAAATAGGGAAATTCTGAGAAAATGCCAGATAGCCAAGAGGACGAAAAGGTTATGTTGTGACATTTGGAAAAGAATTGGGAATTTTCATGAACATATTTGGATTCGGTGATTTTTTCAAGAGATTGATGTTTCGAAAACAAGTTTCGACACCGGACGCGTTTGGACACGTTTTCGAGAAAGACTCAACTGACTGTTGGAGCCCTATATGAAATCAAAATATAGGTTAACTTGGACATTTCTACTAAGTGAGAATATGTTTTCAGAGTTATAAATCTAGAATTTTGAGATTTCTCCGAAATCACGCGAATCGGGTACCGATCGGAGAAATCGGTCTGAAAGCTTCTGGAAGGTGACACGTGGCCACCTCCCATTGGCCAAGACCTTTGAATTTTCGGCCTAGTGTGAAAGCAAAAGGGGGAGAAAGGGTTTTTTTTCCAAAAGTTGTGTTGGACGGTCCAGATCGCTTCTCACAAAGTTGATCCGACGGCCGAAACCCTACCACCGTTTCTATAAATACCCCCCCTCCCTTCACTTTCTTCACACCATTTTCCCTTGTTTGGCTTAGCCTAGAGGGAGAAAGAAGAGAGAGAAGCTCTGGAGATTTTTGCGTGAAGCCCTGGAAAATTGTTCGGAGATCTTCAACTGTAAGTCTTTCGGGCTTTAGTTTTTAGTTCGAAAGATAGTAGAATTGTTAGTTAGATTTAGGAAGTAGGTGATGAGATTCCTATTCTTGTTTTAGGCCTTGTTTGCATTGAAAAAATATGCAGAGGTAAAAACATATTAGGGATCGAGTCGCCGAAAAGTTGAAGCTTTCGCAGTTTTTCAAAAGTAAGGGTAGAATTTGTTAGAATAGCCTTTAATTTTTCAAGTATGATTGGATATCATATGGGAGGGCTATTTTAGTCTTTATTTTCGAAAATCAAAATGGCGTCGAAGTTCTGGCGAAATTTTGGGAAGAAAAGTAGTCAGAGTAACGAAGTGCTGACGAAATTCCGCCAATTAGGGGCATAGGGGCAAAATGGTAATTTTTACCTAAAATGCCAGTTATTGTGCCAAATCACTAATTAAAGTGATATTACTCTTATAGGACGTCGAAATCCTAGTTTGCCGCCGTTACGTTGTCCAACGTGCTTGCTGTCGGACAAACCGTTTTCCGTCGAAAGCACGCTTCGTCGAAACATCTGCGTACATCAACGAAGGTACGTTCGCGTCTCGTAACACTAATCTAGTGCTGCTCATATACATATATGTGATAGGTACATTCACGGATAGAGATTTCATTAGGGGTCACCGAGATACATTCACTGTTAGAGACTCGTTCGTGGTTACCGATTATACATACAGTTCACACGGGTTATAGAGATATTAATACCGTTAGAGTTTTCCTAGCGCTGAGGACACGACCGATCATCGTGGCACCGGTTTTTGTGCGAGCTATTATTGTGTAGGACTTATACATACCGCTTTAACGCTTATGTTTCGTCTATGTCACAATCATGCAATCATGCATCTCGCTATATGCATAAGTGATATCTTCTTTGTTATGTTTTGAATATCTGTCATCCGTATACTGTTTTATTTGAGCATAAGGTTAACGTTACTCGAGATTCAATTCGATAAATTGAATCTCGCCTATAGCTTCAGGGTCAGGAGGACCACGGATCGGAGATCGAGGCAAGCTGCACGAGTATGCTCATAGTTGGAGGGCATGTAGCACGAGTGAGCTCTGAGACGGAGATGTCATTTTATCGTTTTACGTAATTACCTATGAGAACAATAGGGTCTTTGTATCAATACTATGTTACACTATGGTTATTGTTTGAATGGGAATCAGTTACTCTTTCGCTCCATTGCTCTACTCTGATTGAAAAAAAAAAATTTCCGCTTTAGAAAATGGGATGTTACAGGGGGGGTTCGAACCCCACCCCCTACACATTCAAAAAAATGTTTTTTTTAAACAAAACCCCACCACCCCCTCGCTGGTGACCAGCGGCTCTCCGACGAGGGTGTTTTTATTTTTTTAAAATTTATTTAAAATTAAGGATAAAATGGTAATTTCACTCGAATTTGTATATCCCTCATAGATCCTTGATAGCTCTTAGTCTTTTTGCAAATTCAACAAACATTTGGGGGTTTATTGTAGGCAAAGTCAAGTTGGCTTGAACTCGATGATGCTTAAATCTATCATGGTAGTATTAAATATCATATGTTTTTTACTCTTAAAGACGATCTATTTATAAGTTATTTCCAAATTTATTATACATATAAAATACATCCTTAAAAAAATTATTTCCCCACATTAACATTAAATAAGGGTAAAAGAGAACATTTATAATAAATAATTAATTAATATAGGGCCTCACAAAAGGAACCATAAAACATATTTTTTCGCTAAATGCCTAATAGAACCGGAGGTAGAACATGATTGAGATAGGACAAGTGGCCTAAAGCTTTTTTTCTAAATAGGCATTCCTACCTTTAGAACAAGTAGGCCTATGGTTGGTTTAATCAATGAAAAATGATTCTTTTTCATATGGCGCCCGTGTCAAATCAAGATATGCAAAATCTATCATTTTTTTTATCATTACTTAATATTATTAATTTCCCAATTCTTATTAATTTTTTAAAATTATTTAGAACTATTAAGAAATATTTCACATTCACAAAAATCACTTTATTAATTCAATTTCCTTTTTTCCTACTACACTATGTATACCAAACATAACCTAAATTGTCTACCTTGTGCCTGTATACGATACACCAATCTTTAATGAAATATCATAATAAATTTGAAATTAATTAACTTTATAGAAAACAGCATGCATGATACAAAATAATTTATTGAAAAATATTTAATACGCAATTTAATTAGTCATATTCTAATTATTATATCACCAAATGTGTGTGTGTGATAGAATGTCAAAAAAGCTACATTATTTATAAGTTATGAAATATTTTAAATTTTGCATAAAAATACTCCTGTTTACTTTTTAATTTTATGTGAAACAGGCAATTGATTCTCTCAATTTTTTTTTTTTTCCATTTGTTGGTGCTTTTTCTGTTTGGTTGTACCTTTTCTGCTTTGGGTTTTTGTGGCGTGGCGGGGACCAATAATGCCTTTTCCAATTCAAAACGGGGGATTTGGGAATCCAGCTTCCCATTGTTTTTTACTTTGGGTCACCCATAACATAGTATTGTTTGCTTGTGAAATACTCCCTCCTATGCCAAATATAGGAGTGAGTTAGAGGGTTTACATTAGTAAGATTTTAATATATTTTGTTTTATAAATTTATAATTTTTCCTCAAAAAATAAAAAGGGAGCTTTTATCATGGTATTTTAACCCAACCCAGGTTAGTCAGTACTAACGGGTTTGTTTGAATTGATGTTTAAAAAGTACGTTCACATAAGCTAGGATAAAACTTATCTTACATATTTAACTTGTACACGATAAATCACGTTGGAAAATCAATTTCTACTGCTAATCTAAACAAATACTAAATTGGTGAATCAGTCCCTTGCCTTGTCCAATTAAGAATTTTGGACTTAAAGAACAAGATAATCTTGTTGATCAAAGAATTAGAATCTTAGAGCCCGTTTGGTTCAAAGAAATGGTTGAAAAGAAATGGAATGGAAATGAGAGGAAAATATTTTACCACATAAGTGTTAGGTTTGCACTAGAAAAGAAAATATATTTATAGAAATTTTTTGTTTGGTTTAAAAAAATGAGATGGGAAATGGGCCAAATGACATTTTTGCCCTTGTCTTCAACACTTTATGTCACATTTACGTCATATTTAGAGGTTTTTGTGTCTTTAGCCCGTTTTCTCAAGCACTAAAAAATTGGTTCCTACCAATTTTTGTAGGAATCCATTTTCAATTATGCAACTGAAATTTGGTTCTGACAGGAAACCATTTTCAACTAGACAGTGCGAGCCAAACGTCAACCACTAGCGAGAAAATTCAATTTTCCTTTTCCCACCTAAAATTTTTCGCAAACCAGACAGCTCATAAAGAACTTGTCCTTAAAGCTCTAATTAAGAATGACACTACTAGAGTGTGTCAATATCTTGATAAAGCCTTATTTGTATTCGATTAAGAACACAGCCACATAAGTATTCAATTGGCAAAGAAAAATCAATTTTATTCATACATAAAAATAGCTTAACAATATGCGCCTATAGATAGGCAACGAATAATTGTGACCTAAAAAAGACTCTTTAAAATTCCTAATTGAGCTCCTTTTTTTGGTAAGAAGTCAAATTTCATTAGAATATCAAATGAAGTTACATATTAAGGCTCTGCAGCTAGAAGAGGACATAAGTACAAAGATGTAAGAACTCTAGAACTAATGCCTAACACCATAACTATTTTATCAAAAGAAAATAATTCCAACAAATTCCCAATTGTCAATTCTAGTGACGTTTTCAATTTTCCGCCTTATGAAACCATTTTGTCCTGTAGCAAAAAAATGGTTAGAAGCTCCTTGGCATCCAAGTTAAACAGTGAGCATTTAACAATCTATAGCATTAATGTTTTTAATCCTGTTAGTTCCAAATTACCTAGGGTTAAAGTGCAGATTTGTCAACCAACTATTACCTGAGGAGCATCTGGCACAAAAAACAATTGAGGAAACCAAAATTACCAATCAACAATTTAAAAGTGAAAAAAAAAAACACAATTTGGTGCAGATTCACCAACGAACTATTACCTCGTCACTGTCTTGGTGTCTCCGTCTTCCATTAACTTCACAGTGTCGGCAACGTTGGCGTCTCCAAAACTTCCATTGTTGCTAGGTGTTCCACTCACCCTCTTAAACTCATTCAGCAATCCACAGCTTTCGACCGGCACGCGTCTTGCACATGGTTCCATCCCTCCGATGCCACAAGCAGCACCTGTCGTTGCCACAGCGCCTGCTCCCATGGGTCCCATCTCTGTTGGTGTTTGCCTTATCCAACAAGAAGGTTTAACCGCTCTTTTCTCCAGTGTCTCCACCACCATCCTACGCCAGTGCCTCATATTTTAACTTAATTGTGATAATTGTTTTTTTAATAGTTATATGGTGTTTTTTTTCACTTTTTAATTGTTGATTGGTAATTTTGGTCCCCTCAATTGTTTTTTTGTGCCAAATGCTCATCGGGTAATAGTTGGTTGGCAAATCTACATCTTAACCCAATTACCAATGGAATTCGAATTTTTCCACTACAAGCACTAGACTGATTGGCCTTGATAACAAATAAAAAATCTCAGAATCCGAGAAGAGCGGTCAGAGTTCACAATAATGGACCACCCACTTGAGGGTATATATTGTTGAATAGAGAAGTAGGATTTGGAATGTGAGAGATATTCAAATTTTCATTTTCCCTTGAGATATTCAAATTCAATGTGGAGAAGAAATTCATGATATTATCATTCATGAAGCAAAGCCTACTACTCAAAGTGAAACATAATCAAATGTCTTTGAAATTGATGACAGCGGGAAAGAAGATGATAATGATAGTCATCGTACTAATGTTGCTTAGTAATATGCTTCTTATATTTTATGTGAGTTATTTGTGGACAATAGTTTGCTTTAGATTACAAATCAGTGAATATGTTTATTTGTTGGATGATTCGTGTTGTTTGGATATTAATGTTGATAATATTTATTTGATAAATTAGAACTTTAATTGTTGTAATTTACTAATTATATTTCTTTAGAAAAAAAATAGAAGAAAAATAGTTAAAATTTGGAATAGTAACTTTTGGGCCTTATAGGGCCGACCTTGGCCCTGGTTCTCTCGGTCTGAGCTTTGAAAAATAGATGTTTTTCCTACCCCAGACCCTGTAGGGCCGACCCTGTTAGGTCCTAGCCCTTCAAGGGTCGGCCCTGATTCCCAGCTCTATTACAGAGGATATCCATAAAGGGGACTGCATCATTCAAAATCTTCCAAATTAAAAGAAAATCCTTTACAGGTAAAGAGATAGACTATAGGAATTTCCAAAAATCGTCATTTGGTCTTTGTTGTGTAGATGAGGAAATTGTTTTGAACCCAAGTGAGACCTTACATTCTCCTAAAGGACTGCCGACCAAATTAACTTATCTTTACCATTTAGGAAGGAGACATGGATATGAAGAATAGATCTAGCTATATGGGAATGATACATTCCTAACCAAGTTATTATTTCACCTAACTGGGCACTAGCTAGAGAGAAGATGCACTAATAAATCCGCAACTGTTCTTAAAGATAGAGAACTAGAGGATTTAGATTGCATGTGCCACCACAAAGGGTGGTTTATAGAGATGTAATTTCAATATCCCACCCTCCAACCTAAAATGATCTATGATTATGTGAGCACATTGATATATTCCTTTCCATAGAATTAAATGGTTTTTTCACCAATGAATCAGCATCAAAATCAAAATATTTTGGCTTTAGAGTTTCTGCAAGAAGAAAGCCTGCTTGGACATTGATAATTCTCCATACTCCTTTGCAAGAAGAGAATCATTTACCTTTAAGATGGGATGTATCCCCAATCCTTCTTCAAAGAAAGGCCTAAAAATATACTCCTTGCTAGCCAAATGAATTCTGTTTCTGTTTCTAGTTGATCCAAGAAGAAATTTGCACATCTTGCATCAATTTTATTACAAATATATTGAGGTAGCGTTAGACAAGAGATAACATGAAGATCAACCCCCGATAAAACCGATCTAATCAAAGTCAATATGGCTGATTAAGAAAGTAGCCTCACCTTCCAAGCCGTCGTTTGCTAATCCTTAGAGTTAGTTACTTGACTATAAACAAGATCCTTATTCCTACCTGGATCCACGCAAGTTCCCAAGTACTTTCCAAGTATATCAATATAGTGAACACCCAAAAAAATGAGTATAATGATCTTAAGAGCATGTGAGAAATTAGGACTGAATATGATCATTGATTTAGTCCTATTGATTTATTGTCCAAACTACAAGCTATAAAAATCCAGCGAAGCCTTGATGGAGTTAATACTTAGATATATTCTCTCAAAAATTAAGATTGAATCATCTGCATATACTAGATGAGAGATAGGTTAAGAATTTCTGCTAACTTTGATCCTTCTCAAATGGCAGTGTTCAAATGAATTTAAGATACAAGAAAGCACATTTCCAGCCATGATGTAAAGATAAGGAGACAGTGGATTGTTACACCACGATTTCTAAACCACATATAAACTATTGTTTAAGTACCCTACCATGGTAATAATGAATTAAAAGTCAAACAATAAAATTTACCATGGTAGAAAGTTTAAAATTCAATTAGAAAACATTTATCAAACCAATTGACCTTACCATGGTAGAAAAGAAAAGAAAAGAAACTGCTTATAAAAGACCTACCATGGTTATTTAGAAAATATTTACTTTCTTTAAAGTTTTTAGCATACTATCATGGTAAAAAAGGATAAGCTAAGAAATTATAGTTTTAAACAACAATTTAAAAAGCTAATCATCGTAGAAAAAGACAAAACTTAACAATAGAATTTCAACCCTAATTAATAGAAAGAAATCAGAACAATTTAATACGTCATTTCTAAACACAGCGTAATTCAGTACTAGGGATCCTTGACAAACAACTGTGTCATAACCCTTGTACTTACGACATTTATTATAGTAAAATAGCGATATACAGAGAGCAACAAAGGTATAACATAGTAAACTGATAATTGAAATCTTTCTTGGTTATGTACATGAACAAACTACAGAGTTCTTAATACAGTGATCCATAAACTTCATTGCCAAAATATTAAAAATTAAAAAATAAGGTTAACTAAACAAGTTTAAAGGTTCTACATCCTATTTAATGCCCAAAGTGGAGCCATCAGTATCTTGTGTTCACTGCCTTTCCTTTGAAACTCCGTCCGTTACTTTGACCTTGTCCAGAACTCGAACCCTTAGGAACATCTGAGATTCAATTTGAACCCCAAAGTGACAATTAATCTCACAACCAGCACATAAACAATATATGAAAGTTAACCAAAATAAACAGTTCACACAACCAAAATAAACAGTTCACGCAATATAAAACATTCAGAACACATAATGTAGAACATATACAACTAAATCATCATATGTACAATACATAACAATAGCGCTAGGTAAAATGAATTGGCATGTACCGGAAGTCCTCCTGCACGTCGGCCTCTTAACCGGGACATCCAACTAAAAACAATCGACTGGGTGTTAGTTCTTGGAGTTTTGATGATAACAAGACTTGAAAATGTTTAAGGTTTTGAATCAGTGATATTTGGCTAAGTCAAAGAAATGGTACTCGAGTATGGTTAAGTTGGTACTCGAGTATGAATTGAAAGAACAACAAAGTTCAGAGATGCCCAGACATTGTACTCGAGCAAGCATTTTTGCTTACTCAAGTAAGGGTATTGGACTACTCGAGTACATGGCTCCTCTATCAAAGATGTTAACGTCATTTGAGTATTACTCGAGTACAAGGTAAGTATGGTACTCGAGTATAGGTAAAGGTTTACTCGAGTATGTATATTTCAGTCTTACATTTGCTCTCTATTTGAATGGTACTCGAGTATAGTTTTACTGGTACTCGAGTATAAGGAAAAGGATACTCAAGTATTGACTGGATAATGTTTCACTTAGTTTATTCTTTTAGCGAAGAACATATGATACTCGAGCATTGAAGATTGTATACTCGAGTATGCTACTCAAGTATAGACATTGTGTAACTCGAGTATGGACATTGCAGAAGCCTCTGTTATCATTTGGTTGTGACACTACTCACTTGAGTATGGATGTTCTTTAGGAAGCTATGAAGTTATTTTCAAATGGTTACTCGAGTACTATATAAGGGCTACTCGAGTATGATTCATCAGCTACCTGAAATCTTCGTTGTAACAGTAATCGTAAATTTAAATATTATGGGTTATCATTCGTTTCTTTTTAAATCTTACTCAAACTTATTTAAATTGTTACTAATCATCTTTTTGAGTGGATTTCAAATCATTAACAAATTTTTAAGCCGTAATTAACTGAAAAGCAACTTCATGTGTCAGAGGCATTTAATGTTTGCAGAAAACAGAGCACACACACGGAATGGAAATTAGAGCAGACCAAATCATTCCTCGAGACATACCCATTCCGGCGAAATTCTCATGTACCTTCTCTGAATCAACTTCTGACTAAAAGCATGTCGACGGTGATCCAAATGCAACCAAGCCAAGCAAACGTTCGACTGTATCTAACGGAATACATTTGTGTCTAACAGAAGTTTGAAGAGTCTCAACTGCTACATTAAAAGCTCTTCAATGGTCATTAATGGAAGTTGTTATAAAAGCTCCAAGCATTCAATTCGCTAACCACTGAAACTCTGTGCATTCAATTTCAAGTTATTGTGAATTACTGTTTCATTCATTTCAATTAATATCTTCGGATATCTTGTACTTCAGTGATTATTTTCTATCTAATTTGTGAGAGAGTTTAAATACTTATTTCATTATCAGTTTAATCTTAAGGTAATAGGACCTTGAGTGTGGGTGTACGATTACAACGTATAAGGGGGAGTGAATCCTAGTGTGAAAGGATTACATAGATTACAGAGTGTGTAATTGTGATTGTGAGTTAGTGAAAATCCCAGAGTGTCTGGGGACTGGACGTAGGTCAAAGAGTTGGACCGAACCAATATAACTCCTCTGTGTTCATATTCTTTTCTCCGTCTTTGTTTCTGTTTCTCTTTCCCATCGGCCAAATCAAAAAAGTTTTTGAAATCACCCTATTCACTTTCCTCTAGGTGATATTCCACTTTCACTGGGAACTACCGAAAATTCCTCTTGTATGTTCGGTTCTTAATTGGAGGTACCCTAAGTCGCCTGAATGCAACTAGGTTAACCACCTAAAGACTACTGGTCCAATAGGCCCTATTCCTAGTTCTAACCACCGGGAAGGTACTCCATGATTTGCCTTTCCGCTCAATCGAGCCATGAGTGGTGCTGGTCCCACATGGGACAAAACAATTCCATATATGATCCAAACAAACACACACAACTATACAAAGTATGTGAGATTAAAGTTACTATCTGATTACTTTATCAAAGTAAATTTCAAAAATCTCGCCTGTTCCGGAAAATTACAAGTTCATATAAGAACACGTTATGGACAATGGTCAATACTCACTCCAACTTTAGACATTCCAAATGTCATTTAGTATAACATATCTAAACATAAAAGTACTAGACTTAGGCTATGTCCAAGGTTCCACTGTTTCCCTCATTTTCACACATTTGCTCTGATTTTCTAGAATTTGTACCAAAAGTTTTGAAAAATCATATCTCTTAGCACAAATGTTCAAATGAGGTGATTCCAAAGCCTACAAACTCCTTATTAAGTACAGTTTCAAGGAAAAATAGTTCTAGAAGCTAATCACACACATAATATTCCTAGTTCAATAAAACAATTACCTATGTCCAGATTTCATTTCCAAATTGTAGGTCATTTTAAAAACAATTCATAACTTCGTGTACACAAGTACAAATTTAACAAATGACCTATCAAATTAAAGAAATTTATATCTACATTAATCCTGGAAAATTTCATTGCATTTGTACATCATTTACTGTCCCAAAAAGGCATTTCAAAATGACTGCCCACACAAACTTTTACAAAACAAATTTCTGGCTTTTGGTACAATTCAATCACAGAGCTTCCAAAATTCCTACCAAACCTCTATTTTACATAATTCCACGTTTTGAACACAATAGAATCATCAAATTGACCAAATTTCAACTCCTTAGGTCTTCTCTGTACCCAACCGAAACTAGGACCCTTATGATCATCATCGTTTTGAAATTTACTTCGCAAACACCCTAATTTCGGTTCCTAACCACATTTTACCTTGTTATTTGAACAAATAACACATGTTTACTCACTTTAGGGAATCGGTCAGAGCCTCCTCCCTAGGGTTCCAATCAGCCATATTCACAGAAAATCAGAGAAATAACTAGTAAATTCAAGTATACCCCAATAGGCTTAGAATCACTTACATTAATCGTTGTTCGATAAATTTCGTAAGATTCCTCTCTTCCATTGGCTATACAAGTTTCGGAAAGCCACCCAAAGATTCTGAAAAGATGAAATTCCCATGATCAAAGAGTAGGAGAAGAGAAGGACTAGGGATTACAAGTCTGTAGTGCGAGGAATTACCTTGGTTTCGCGGAGTTTGCTTCCTCCTTCTCCTTCCTTGTTTCCACAGCCTTGAGAGAATTTTGGGAGAGTGAGAGACAATGGAAATGAGAATGAATAAGGTAAAATCTGTTTAAAACAATTCAAAGCATGTTTGGGGGTGAAAATGACCATTTTGCCCTTCAACCGTTGCGTAATAATGAATTGTGCCATTAGTTGTAATTCAATCAAATTTCAACCTTTTCTTTTGCGATTAAATGGCCAAAATTATTGGGCCATTTTTAGGAAAATATAGACCCATTGATTGGCTTACAACCCATGCTTAAGTTTCCATAAATTTTAAATAATTATGAGACTTATGGCACAATTTCGTAAAAGTCGCAATTTTAACCTTTCTTCAATTTTCCCCATAATTCCTAATAAATTCCTTCAAAAAAAAAAAAATTCATTCCTTTTGGGAATATTTAACACTCTAAAATGTAGAAAATAAATATTAATTTCATGTTTTCTATTGGTACTAACATATATCTCAAAATTTTCGGTTTTGGCAAAATCGGGTTATTTGGGTAAAATTGACCCTTTAGTCAAAATTCACCATTTCTTTTCACCAATTACATATACATCACTTAAGGAATTTATCATAGCAAATTTTGGGATATTGCAAACTAGGTCTTGGGCATATGAAGCCCAACATGACAATCTTCCTTCCACAAGCCTAGACAACAACTTATTAAATCCCTTAAATCCAAATCCATTATCACAAAATCGTAGCAACAGGGGCTCTGCCGAATAAAAATTATGCATTTTATCGAACATCCCAATCAAACACAAACCAATGGTTTCCAAAAATCATAGTTCACAATATTCGAATTATATAGAATTCTCAAATCATAATTAAATAATTTCTAGGTCATGACATTACATATGTAAACATAAATGAAAAATGATGACATGTACAAGTAAGAGGAACCTTGACAAGAGCCTACAACTACACTCACCCTCTTACAACTTCCCTGTAGCCCTATTCAGTTCTCACCTAAAAAAGAATAACCAATGTTACCTTTACTCCAAGCTTATTTTTAATAATACTTGAATGCTTCCAATTTGCCAACACTAGATAATTTAACTTCACTACACCATTATTATACAATTCCCTCATCAATCAAATTGCAAAACAAATAATCAATTTAATTATATAGACTTAAAATCTCAAACTCTACCTTTGACTTTTAAAGATCACTTATAATGACTAAATCTCCAATCTAATATCAAATCATATCTTTTCCAAATCTTAATAACTCATTTGAACTAATAATTAACCTACAATAATTCAAATTGATCAAAATCCCCAATTTCTACAATTTAAAGTTCCAACCAAAGTACTCATTTTCATGTTACAAGCTTTAACAATATTTTAAACCAATTAAATATCAATTATACGTCCAATAAACAATACTCAATTATTAAACTCAAATTTAATTGGTTGTAAATAAATATTCTGTCATACATAACCACCCTCTAACATTCAAATCCCAACCCTAAATCTCTTAAACGTAATAGAAAAATTATAAACCGACTAAATATCAATACTTATTCACCTCTACAATCCTATGGTTCCCATTTGTTGAAAATCAACACTTACTCCAAGCCCTAATCTTTAAATTTTCTTTGTTCCCAGCAAAATTTGTACTTTTAAAAAGCTCCCAATGAATAGAAAAATATTTGTGGAATAAGTACTAAGTTTGGTAAATTTTATGAGGACGAAATGGAACTCAAAAACATCTCAATTCTCCGTTAATATTGGCCTTATCTTCTAAACAACAACTTCGATTGAGGCGATACTTATTTCATATGAAACTATACTCCAAATTAAAAACAAAGAAACCAATATAAGGCTTAAATAGTTTTAGGTGAAAAAGATAAGAATTTCGGAAGTTGGAATTTCTTGCATTATTCCATATTAGGTTCAGTAATTTGAATATATATCCAAAATCACAACTCTAATTGAGATGAAACTTTTTAATATTAAACTAGACTCAAAATTTGATTCAAAGACGCCATGTTCAAGCTCAAAAAGGTTTTGATGAAAGAGGTGTGAATTTTGGAAGTTGACGCTCAAAATTCAACCATTGTTCAGACTAGCAGTCACTATTTGGATAATAAATTTTATAAGACAATGAATTTAAGAGTGATTATCATTTCATTAGAAATTAGACTTAAATGGCTTTCTAGGGATAGGTCATTTTCCTAATTTGGACTTAAAATGGGTAGATCACTCGAGTGATGAAGTTATGTTCTGACATAACTTTCAATGCACCATAGTGAGCCAACTGGTGACTTGTTTCAAGATGGAGCATGAGCATTTGAGTGACCCTATTTGCATTCACCACTATCACATCACCGTAGTGAACCAGACAGTGATACACTATGCTCTTCTGAAAATCAAGGAAGATTACTAGGGTGACCCCTCAAGTGATGACACATCACTGGCATATCACCATGGTGATCTTGGTTGTGATGTTCTGCACAATTTTTATTAACGTCTCGAATTTTGTAATATCCTGAAAACCTCACTTATGATAAGTATCATATTGAGTAAATAATACCTATTGGAAATAGGTGAATATGTGATATCAAATTTGTAGGGGAAAAATCTCTTGAAAATTAGAGTGCCAAAATGACGAAAATGCCCTTGTAGGACATAAATAACTTAAGAAAATTATGAAAAATCCTAGGAGGCAGTAAAATAATTATTAAAATTAAGAGAGTATATTGTCTCTAATTTTGGTAATTTAATAAAATATAACCTTGGAAAAATAAAGAGGGAAAAGTCAAAAAGTATTATAATGATCAGAATGTCCCCGTAATTTCTAAAAAAAATGCAAGAGGCACAAAAGACTAATGTCAGTGCAAAAGTTGTAAGGTAATGAGTTGTTCTAATGAAGAAAATTATCAAAAATTAGTGGGTAATTAATTAAGTAATTATTGGCTAATTATTTGAGCTCAAACAAAGGAAAATTCAAAGATAATTATGTAAAACCCTATAAATAGTGGTTTATGGCTAGAATTAGAATAAAATATATTTGCTAATTAATTGGAAAATATGAAGAAAAATTGGTGAGATTAAGTAATTTTAAGCCTAAATATAAGAATGGACCAATAGGAAAATTTTGTAAAAAAATTATATAAAATAATTATAAAATAATTATTTTATATATTATTAATTAATTAAATAATTAATTAAAACGAAAATTAATAAAATAATAATAAAAAGGACAAAGAAATCTTAAGAGGATAAGATGATAGGATTTTGTAATATAATAATATTATATGAAAAGCAAACAGGATAAATGACCACCGAGAAATTAAATCCTATATAGAAAACCATGAACAAGATTTCTAAAGTCAGAGAAAAATATTAATGAGTGAATTTTTATCTTGGACTGGGCTGTTTCAGAAGTCAATTCCGAGATCGGTGGAATATTCAGAGAATAAGACGAAATAGGGTAATCTGTGAAAGAGGCAGATAGTCACAAGTTGGAATTTGAAGAAAATAAATTATAACTCAACATCTGGGAATGAGTTGAGAATTTCCTGGACATATTTGGAATCAGTGAATTTTTGTCCAGAGGTTGACGATTCCGGTAGTTTCTTCCGTAACCGGCACGTTTTTCGAGAATCTTCGGCAGGCCCGGAGAGGACCTGGAAGGGATCAAAAATTTATTTAACCCAGAAATTTCTAATGAGTAATAAAATGTCTTCAAAGTTGTGATTCTGAATTTTTGAGATTTTCCGAGATTACGCGATTCGGACACCGATCGGGAACTTTATCGGTACAAGATCATAAAGCAAAAGCATCACATCACATTAATTGATGTGACAATCTACCAACCAAGGGGGGGAGGCCGGTTTTGGGGCTTTTGGAGGGCCAAGATGAAGCCTTTCAAAAAAGTGTGATCCAACGGTCCAGAATCCGTCTGATAAAGTGTGAATAGTGCACCAGATTTTCCCTATAAATAGCAAGCCCCTCCCTTTGCATTCTTCACACCAAAAATCACTTCTCTAGTTGAAATTTCCTAGAGAGAAGAGAGAAGGAAGAGCTCTGGAGAGGGAAGGAGTCTGGGGAATTTTGCGTGAAGCTCTGGGTAATTTTTCCGGTCTTTAGTCTTTCGGTAGTTTTAGTAGGAATGCTATATAGAGGCGAAATTACGGCGATTAGGGGAATAGGGGCAAAATGGTAATTTTTACCTAAAATGCCCGTTATAATGTCAAATATTGATAATAGTGATATTATCATTATAGGATATCCGTAATCTTGATCTGCTGTCGTTACGCTGTCTGACGTGCCGTTATCAGCCCGCTGTTTCCGTCAAAAGTGTAGTTTCCGTCAAAACGTGCCAGAAGTACCGTATATTGTCGACGGAGGTACGTTCGCGTACTGTAACACTAGCTCTGATGATTGTTGAATGCATATATGTGATGATATGTTGTGTGAATAGTTTTGGTGCCGAAGGCAATGCTAGTCTATGTAGGTGCGCCTTTTAGTCGCCGTAAAGTCGGTGAGGCCCCAATGATAGACACTTACCTGGCCATTCTATTCAGTGCTATATGCACCGTGTCTATGGAACCGTACTTAGATGCACCGTGTCTATGGAACCGTACTTAGATGCACTGTGTCTATGGAACCGTACTTAGATGCACTGTGATCAAGGAACCGTACTTGGATCACTATTACAGTTTTTACGGGTTATTGTTATGATAATGTTGTATTGTTTTCCTATATGGATCATTGCTGTGATTCTAGAAATATCTGTTACGCATATGTTGTTTATAAGTATGAGGTTAACCGTTACCTGAGATCCAATGTAGTAAATTGGATCTCAGTTATAGCTTCAGGGTCCGGAGGGCCGAGGGCCAAGGAGAGAAGCAAGCAGGCCACGTAGAAGATCCGGTTGAAGAATTCTTTCTGTTGTAATATACTTTTGAACCACACGGTTTAGTACTACTGTTGTATCTAGCCAGACTTACGACATTTTATATATATACATATCAGTTACTCAATCGCTCTGATGCTCTACTCTGATTATTTAAAATGATACTCTGATGAAAATAAATAAATAAATAAATATATATATATATATATATATATATATATATATATATATATATATATATATACTGCTTTTGGAAAATGGGATGTTACAAATTTATTCGAAACTCTTCCAAACTCATTTAAATCTTTATTATCTTGATCATAATCAATCATAATCATCACTAATCAAGTTTATATGAAGATTATAGGTGATTAAATTGGATCAAGCTTCAATGACCAAAAAGCAAATTTTGTCAGAAGTTCCAACGGCTACTTCCCACATAACATTCTGAGAAGCTCAACGAGAAGAATATGCTCAATGATCAAATACTCTTCATCAATCATAAATAGAAGAATCATTCGGAACTAAAGGGGAGAGAGCTTATGCCTTCACCGTCAATATGTCAAAATTCTCCCACTCATATACTCTCTATCTCTCAATGATTATATAATTTACTTTAGAGAGTGATTATTTGTATTGTGCTTCAGTGTTCTTCTTATTCGCTTCTAAGAGAGAATATTGATTGTAATCTATTATCATCAAGAGAGGTTGTATCCTTACGATATGTAAGGGGGAGTGCTTGCCTCATGAGAGAATTGCAAGTGGACTCATAAGTGCCCAATCAAACTTGTGGTATTGTAGTAGTTCTCAAGTACCGAGTTTAAACTTGAGGGAGACACTGGATTGAAATCTTAGGAGGAGTCTGTGGACTGAATGTAGGTTATTAAGTATTGGAGTGAACCAGGATAAATCATAGTTTGCATCTTCTTTTCCCTTATCTCTTATAATTCTTGCATTAGTGATTGACATATTTTAGTGTGCATTTATAGTTCATTATTTACATATTCATTGCTTTCATTAAGATGCAAAAAGTTTCTTAAAGTTTTTATCTTACACCAAATTCACCCCCTCTTGGGTGTCAGTCAATTCTAACATAATCAACTATCAATCAATTATATCCTTGAAAACTTGTACAAATGAGTTGGTTTAGATCCACCAATCAATAAATATATGATACTGATGATTATTTCATAATATTTCTTGATTTCCTTATTTTATGTTTGTTTATATTTGCTTGATTAAGAAATCATATTTGGAAATGATTTGATTAAAAAAAATACTTAGAGGTCAATATCTGGGAACTTGTTTGTTTGTTTTTTTTTTTTTGAACAATAATATCTAGGAACCTTTCATTCTATAGAAAGAAAGAAAAAGGAAGGACATTGCAAATTTGTCTTCAATAATTCAAAATAGAAGTTTGAAAAAGATACAATACTAAAGGGGCAAAGATTAATCAGGTTTTAATGATGATAACAATAACTAAATCAAAAGAAAACGAAGAGATAAAAAAATTATCAAGGAGAGGGGCTTGAAGATCATTGAACACAAGGGGAGGAGGCTTGGGAGATATTTGTCAACGGAAGAGCCTACGGTTCATTGTTGTCAAACTCACGAGTTGACTCTCCGAGTTTACCGTTTTTACGTTTCTACCTCATAAAAACGAGTCGAGTTAGTAATAAATTCGTGCTAGTCATAAACTCGGTTAAACTTACAAGTTTATACACCGAGTTTACCGTTTTTACGTTTCTAGTTTACAAAACCGTGTTAACTTACTATTAAAATCGTGTTAACTTTTTTTATTTGATCATACTTAACGGCTTCATATAGAAATTTTGTAGAAATTTCTTTATTAAATATGATAAATGATGAATGTTGATGGATTTAATTTCAATTATTTGGATTTAAAATATATTTAAATCAAATTATTGTCATTTTTATATTTTAATTATTTAATTATACACTATTATACCTATTTAATAATAAAAGTAAACTCTTACGAGTTTACGATACGAGTTTATGTCATTATCACGAGTTTGCTTAAACTCGTGAGTTTGACAACCTTGCTACGGTTCCTCCACGGAGAGATAAAAAATTACCGGTAGAGACTCTAACTTACATATTCCAGATTCTGATTTGATCTCTGTTTATCATTTTCAATTAATCACTTTAGATTCTGATTTAATTAGAGATAATATAGGAAATCTGACCAAAGACAATTTAGTCTTTCTATTTTAATGTTTTAAGTTTTGGACCTTCAAAATAATTACCATTTTTATGGTCCTTCTTAATAAATATTATTTTTCTTAGGTCCTTTATTATAATTTTCCCTTGATTATTTATTAATTTTCTTAATTGCATGTATTTATGATCCGTGCTACAGAAATAATGGTCTGTTTGTTTATGTTTTCTATCCCCCCCCCCCTCAAAACAGTGTTATGAAATCAATCAATCATCAACTGTATCATTGATGGGTCAATTTAAATCCACCAATCAATAAATCCATGATATTATTATTATTTCATAATATTTCATGATTCCCTTATTTTTGTTTATGTTTGATTGATTAAACAGAGGTTGAATTTGAGTTTAATAGAGTTTATGTTTTTTGTGTTTTTCCTTTACTTGCAAGTTTTAATATTTTGATTTTGTTGTAGTATCAAGCTTCTAAGTTTTTTCCCTTCATATCCAAAAACAATTTTAGACATTTTTTCGTTTTTCGTTGTGTTATAAGACCAAAGCGAACGATCAATGATGTTATAGAATGAGATCTTTTAGTTAATAATCTATCTAAAGATGTGATTTTTGATAAAGCACAATGATGTCGTGAGATCCATGTAGCTGACGTCAGCTAGTGGAATAAGGCTTTGTTGGTATCGTAATTGTTATTGTTATTGTTATTATTGATGATGATGATGATCAAATTAATACCATTTAACTTTTAGTGTTGATGCTACATTTTATTTATATATATATCTTTGCATATACTACACTACTATCACAACTAACACTTTCAAATATATCTTTGTATATACTACACTACTATCACAATTAACACTTTCAAATATAATACTCCCTCGTTCAACACATGGAGAGATATAACTTGTTAATGATTAAATTATGGGGAATGGCTCATAATTCATTTGGTGAATTAAATAAATAGATTTGAGTATATACAATTGTACCCAAATTTTGAAGTGAATAATAATCAACCCAATCCGTTAAATTATTATTAAATTAATGAACTGAATCAGTAGACTCAATATCAATGTAATTAATCACCCCTCGTCTTTGGGTTCAACTGACAAAGGGGTTGGACACTCTCACCAAAGGGAGGGGGTTCGATCCTAGAGTTGGTCAAGGATCTGGGGGAGGCATCCTAACTCCTAGGTGCCTAGGTTAACGCCTGATTTCGCCCTGCCCTTGGATCGTGGATGAACCTAACCCCTTTCCTAAAATTTGTGTATCAAAAAAAATATCAATGTAATCGGTTAAACGGAAAATAAAGGAATCATTATCCTCTTAAACAAAGTTTTAAATTTAAGCTTTGTAATTTGCAAATGAAAAAAAAAAAAGTAAATACCCTTTTTGGTCCCTGAAATAACACGCGCTACCCATTTTGGTCCCTGAGTAAAAAAATGTCATTTTTAGTCCTTAAACAGTAAAAAAAAGATCCATTTTAGTCCTTTTAGTCATTTTTTGTGGGCATTTTAATCCCTCACAAATTCCCAAAAAATCATTTTTAGTCCCTAAAAAGGACCAAAATGATATTTTTTTTTACTCAGGGACCAAAATGGGTAGAGCGTGTTTTTCCAGGAACCAAAAAGGGTATTTACTCAAAAAAAAATATGTTGAGAAAATAATCCCATTTAAATATAATAATTAATGTTCAAATATAATTTTGTAATATGTTGAACACCAAAATAGTCATAAAAGCTCTAGAGTCTCGACATCTTTTGATGACTTTTTTCTTGACACAATATATAATTTATTCCTCATTGAGATTTTTGCTTCAAAAAGTTGCCTTTTCTTCACCCATCAAATAGGCCATTATTCTCTATATGTGTATTGAAAGAATATATTCTCAATTACTTTCTATGATAAATGCATGTATGTGCCTTTACAGGTTTCAAATCATTTTCATTTAAATATTTTTTCCTCATTATTTATAAGAACTATATATTGCTTAATGAATAATGAGGATAGTGAAAGTGAACTTTCATTATGAGCCTTTCCTTTTGTTGCTGAGAATTCATAATCTTGACCTAACTTCATTGGAATCCATTGATTTCTATTCACAAAAATAGTCCCATCCTTTCAACTTCTCATTATGCATTAGTAGTTCATAGGTTACAATCTCCACTACTGTCAAATCAAGTTGCTTTATATGCTTTGCAAATATTTATTATCTTAAAAGTGTCCTTTATAAATAATAGAAATATATTGATCTTTTTTCTTTCTTTTTTTTATGGGTTGACCCAAACCATTGGACTTAGAATCATTATCTCGACAATGATTGGTTCGATTTTTCAGTAACTTGATAGTATTATTTTAGGTAATTAATACTACTGTAAGTTACGAGTTTACGATACAAGTTTTTCTTTTTGAGTTTACGTCACTCTCACGAGTTTATTTAAACTCACAAGTTTAACAACATTGATTGTAACTATATAGTATCATTTTAGATGTAATTAATAAGTATAATGATATAAAGATATAATTTTTCTAACAAATTTAATGATTTAACTAGGTTGGGTTTATCTCGTCATCCCTCATATGACGGTGAAATATCACCTAGAGGGGAGTGAATAGGTGATCTTAACAAACTTTTCACAAAATAAACTTGAAAAAAAAATATCCAGAGTAAGGGAAGAGAAATGGACACGAAGAGATTTATACTGGTTCGGTCTAATACTTTGACCTACGTCCAGTCCCCAAGAACACCTTGAGATTTTCACTAACTCTTCAAACACAAGTACAATTACCCACTCTGTAACTTAAAATGATCCTTTCACACTCGGACTCACTCCCCCTTACAAGTTGTAATCGTACACCCTTACTTAAGGTTCCACAACCTTAAGTTTGAACAACTGAAATAATGAAGGTGTTTAATAGCTCCTCACGAGTGAATAAAATATGAACACTGAAGTACTATGGGTATCCGAAGATACTAAAGATTATTGAAGTAGTTGATCACAATAATACAGAAATGTGTATTTCGTATTCTTGGATGATGTTGAATTGAATCAGATGGGCTTTTATAATGTTTGTGATTCATGTTGCGAAGATAGCCGTTGAGCCATTCTGTCTCTTGGATTTCCAACGTTGCTCTGTATTGAAGGATTATGACCGTTGCATCATTTAGTGTCTTCCCTTATTTTGTGCAGGGAATCGTTCTGAGTAAAGGCCATATCGAATACTTCCAAATGAGGGACTTCATCTTTCTTGACTAATCCTCTGTTTGACGCGTGAGAATAAATGCTCTGATTTTCTGTCTTTTGTCAATCAATGGTTGATACCTGAAACCCACTTAAGTAGAATGATTAGAAATAGAAATTAACGAGTTTGAATATAATCATTAATAATGGTGTTTCAACATTTATCAGAAGGAAATCAAATCAAAGATAGCGTATGAGATTCTGTTCGTAACGTTTGATGCTCAAACAATGTATATTTTGTTGCTCGGGCAAGCCTTTCAGAAAAACAGAATTCCTCGCTGATGCTCGGGCAAGCCTTTATGTTTGCTCGGGCAAGCTCTCTCAAAAACAGGATTTTTTCGCTGATGCTCGAGCATGCCCTCATGCTTGCTCGAGCAAGCCTCAGGCAGAGGCGAGAATGAGTGCTTCAGCGATGCTGCTCGAGCACGATTTTACCTCTGCTCGAGCATGCCTTTTACTCTGCTCGGGCATGACTCTTCAATTCGCAAATTCTTACTTTTGGCTCGATGATGCTCGGGCATACCAAATGTTATGCTCGAGTAAGCTTCTGTCTTTGAGGTTTCTGATCATATGCGAATAAGTATAATACTCTCCAATACAAAGCTCATCAAGTCTTCTTTCCAATGCAAGAAGAATCAGCTCCAAACTCATTGTATTTCGTCCATTATCATCAGATGATTGGAGGTGTTCTTTACCAACGTTTTTGCTACATTCTGAACTGACCGTCAACTTTCGAGGGCCATATCTCCCTGGTATGAAATTCGTTTTGGTTGGTTAAACTCTTGATGGAAATCCCTTTGAGTGTTCTTTCAAATGGCACCGATTTCAACTCAATTGGATTTGTAGTTTGTGAGATATACTCAAAAACTCGAGGCTTGGTCAGCACTATGATGGTGATGTCACTGTCATCTTCAACAATTCATATCTCTCTAATCTGACCTCCTTTGGATTTTAATCTTATGCGACTAGGACCGCTTTGGAGTCTAGTTTCCAAAAAAATTGGTTTCACCTCAATCCGATCTCTGGTTTGGGAGATATCGTCAAATTACTAGTGGTCGCCTGAAACAGAGCTGAACAGAGTAGCTGAAAAAAAACGTTCTTGCTCGAGCACGGAATTTCCTCTGCTCGAGCACCATGCTCGAGCATGCTTTTGGTCCTGCTCGAGCATAACTTTGGTGTGCTCGAGCATGACTTCAGGAATGCAATTATAGCTTATTTTAACCCCGATTTGAGTCATTCCAACTTCCATTTGATCGTGGAGACTTCTAGAATCAATCTAAAATTTTGTATAATGATTTTCTCATTCCATCTAACAAGTTCTTCTTTCTTTCTTCTTCTCTTGATCATTTTCATAATTTAATTCTTCAATATCTCTTCTTCTTCTTGAACTTGACATTCTCTCCAGTTTCTTCTTTCTAAAATCTCTTATCTCCTTCTTGATTAATCTCTATAATTCTTCTTGAACTAATCTACATTAAAGTTAGTCAATGTAGGAGATAAAAATATTATACAATCTTTTTGCTCTTAATAATGACATCTATATAAGACATCATCAAAACTAATCATATCCAACATCATAATCTCTAGATCATATTCATCCAATCAATCTAAAAAATTACATTATTACTTTAACTGTTCTCACATATTCCCAATCAACGGCCCAGATGAGGCTAATGAGGGATATAAAGAAAAAAAGATAAGGAGAGAATTATCTTCCTTAAAAGTAACACATTGCCTTGAGGAAGTATGTGGATATTAGGTTATGCTCCAAACACCTTTTTATTTTTTTAATGATTTTTTTCACTATTTGAAATTGAATTGTCAATTTCCTGCCTAAAATTTTGTTCAAAGTAATGTATTTTTATGCATTGCATAGGAAAAAATGTAATTAAATACTAATACTTTATGAAACAAATATATTCAACAATTAAAAAATTCACGAATTTAAGTTGTAATTAATGAGTTCAAACATTAATTAAGTTGTAACTTTATACAAATTTGAAATGGATGGATCGAACAAAGCACTCATCATGAGGTCCCCAGTATAAGAAGACATAATGGAATTCATTTGCGTGAGAAAGACTGAAAGGCTGAGATATGGTTAGAAAATCACTTAAAAACTAAATCTTTTAATGGTGTTTATCACTACTACAAAATAGGGCTACGATGTCGTATTTTTTAGACATTTAACATCCTATTTCCACGGGGCGCCTATCAAGGGGGCGTAAAAAAGTACAACCTACGGCGTCTTAAAAATATTTAGAACTCCATAAGTCTCTTTTTTTAAAAAAAAAAAAAAAAAAAAAAACCCAAACAGGGGTTCAGACAAAGAACTGAGAATCAAAACAAATATTGTAAAAGAGAATCAGAGGAAAATGGATCTAATAGAAATTCCATATCACAGATCAAGCTATATCGTAAAGGAAAAAGGAAAAAAAATCCATATAACAATAAATTCCAGATCTAGCGGTAGATCAAGCGAGAGCACGGACAGAGAACTGAGAGAAACACAAGATCTGGAAGTTTGAACAGTTCGGCGTCGTCGTCACCGTTTATAGATCTGAAAGAAAACCAAATCAAGCAAATAAATAACCAAAATCAAAGTCACCAACCGCAGATTTGAAACCGCCGTCGCAGATCTAAAGGGGAGTAAAAAAAATTGAAGTCACCGTCCTTAGATTTGAAACCGCCATCATAGATCTAGAGAAAAAGATGTCGCGGATCTGAAATCGAAGTGCAAGAAACTGATCTTCGCGTTCACCGTCTGCAGATCGCCATCAATGTCTACGGTCGCGGTCTTCCGTTGCCGTGATAAAGCTGCAAAGAGAGCTGAGAGAACTCTTCGAACCGAAAGAACTTGCGTGTGCTGAGAGCTAAAAATAATTTAGGGTCCACTTTTGGCGTCTAAGTTTTAAACTTAAACGCCAAAAGTGTCACGCTTTTGGCGTCTAATTTTTAAAATTAGATGCCAAAAGTACTGTCAAGGCTAATTTTTGACATATTTTGGGCGCTAGAGTCCACTTTTGGCATCTAACTTTTAAACAGACGCCAAAAGTGTTACTTTTGGCGTCTAAGTTCAAAAGTTAGACGCCAAGTCAATTTTTTTTACATATAATTACAAAAATGTCACCGCCTTCTTTTTTTTACTTCTGTTTTTTAAAATAAGACGTCAATTAGGGAAGTAAAAGTCATTTTTTATTGTAGTATTATAAATCGCTTATAATATGTTGAACTTGAATTAAGAAAAATATTAAATATTATAAACTCTATCTTAAAATTTAATAAATTTTCAAATTTACTCTTATTTAATATACATCATACATTATTAGAACATAGTTCAAAATGTAAAAGATAAAAGATAAAATTGTAGTACATTCATATGTAAAATTTAATGATGTAATCTATAAATAAATAAAAATATTTCTCTCTTTATCTTATAAATAGGATAAGAGGAGTATTCTATTTATAATTTTTTAAATTTTATTTTAACAATAATTACCATAAAAAAATCTTAGTTAAATAATGATGTTTAACTTTAAAAATAAAAACTTCAAAACTTGAAATAGATAGACTACAAGAAAGATAGTCAAAGTTGCTGAAAGAAATAGTTATGTGATTTACGGAAGGAAAAATCTTAGGGGAAAAAACACGAAATAAATCAATAATGCTTTATTTCTATATGGGAGAATGATAAAAAAAAATGTCTGGTCAAGCCTGAAACGTTTTTAAATCTCTACTTATTATGTAGGTCTTTGAATAGGCTTTAAAAATTAGGCCTTAAAGACTTTAATTATGCTTAAAAGCTTATAATTTAAAGCCTACAATATTATTTAAATATAATTTAATTCTTATAATTTAATAAATATAAATAAAAATTAATTTAAGACACTCCTTAGGCGAAACGCCTGCTTGTGTACCGTGATCATACCCTCTCCTGAACGCTTGACCCATAAGCATACAGGAAGGGCACACAGATCCTATATCAAACCACCGGACCTTCAATAGGCCGGACATCTGAGTTCTACACCAGAACAGTGGCGCCGACCGTGGGGATCAATAAACTTCTATTCCCGTGACCATGAGGATAAGCACTCGTGCTTCAGGCCAAAGACAATCGGAGGCGGATCAAGCGGGGGACAACCGTCAACCACCGCGTCAACCACCCCGTAATGAGCAGCCGATTAACCAGTACGATGGAGACCATCAGGAAGGAGAAGATCGGCTTTCTCAGCCGGAAGAACCATTGATTCCCAACAAAGAACGACATCAAAAGGACAACTGTCCGACACGGAGTCCTCGGCTCCACGAAACCAAGACCGTGGACCACAGAATTCCAGTGGAGGAGGCCGGGACATCCCACATGCCGAGCCGGACTTTCGATCTCTTCAAGCCGGGATGCTTGCGATAATGAGACGGGTGGACAACATAGACAAGCGCCATACCCTTCACTATCGGCGAGCGGAAGAGCGGGAGAAAAGGCGGACCCACACCCTTTCCCGCGAGGACTGGGAAGATAAAACTTGGAGAGAGGACGACGATGACGAGAGCTCGGCTCGTCGCACTGACAGGCGGAAGGCGGAAACCGTCGACAGCGGGAGGGCCAATAGGAGGAACCGAACAGGGATGAAGAGGGTCGACCTCGGGCGAGGAACCATCGAGGTGACGGGACGGTTCCCAAGTGGTTTCCAGCGACGGAGATATGTCGGCCAAATGCACAATAGCTTTTCTCCAAGGAGATCCGAACGCCCGATTCCCTGAGAAGCTGAATTTGGGCGAGTTGACAAAGTATGATGGCACACAAGACCCGACGACTCATTTAGAAGACTTTGACGTTCACATGTCGGTTAGAGGTCTCAAGGAACCAATTGTGCCCCGGATCTTCGCCGCGACGTTAAAGGGGCCGGCGTTGAAATGGCTTCACACTCTTCCCTTTGGGTCGATCCACAACTTTGAAGACTGGCCGAGGCCTTTGAGTTGCACTTCGCGACTAGCAAACGGCAACCAAAATCCCAGTATTCTCTCCAAAATCGACAAGCGCCGGGAGAGCTGCTCCAAAGTTACCCGGACCGCTTCAATCATGCGGCACTGCAGTGCGCGGACTTAACGAAGACGTACACGTTCACTTATTGGTGGACGGCCTCGATAAGGAGTCCCGCCTGGCAGAATCCTTTTTAAAGGAGCGGGCAAAGAATCTCAACGACTTCATATCTCGTTCAAAGAAGTACTTGGACGTCGAGCAGATGCGAATGGCAAACAATCCCAATTCGAGGCGGGACCAAGATAGAACCTCCCCACAGGGGTCGAGACTTCTCGACAACGGGAATAGGGATTCCCGGAGAAGGGGGAATGAAAGCAAGAGCCGAGGTGGCAAATTTGATCAGCGGAGCAAGTACGAGAAATATTCGGCCCTGACGGTGCCTCGATCTCAAGTTTGGAAGGAGGTAGCGACGACCGAGATGAAGAAGGTCGATCGGCCTCGTCTGTCCTACCGAAGATCCGGGATAGACCAGTCTAAATATTGCTCGTTCCACGATGGTCGAGGTCATACAACCGACGAATGTTACGAGCTCCGGATGCAATCGAACGATTTGTTCGGGAAGGCAAACTTCAACGGTGACGTCATAGAGCATCAAGGAAAAGGTGGGAAACGAAAGACCAAGAACCGCAGTAGGACCCCTCCTCGAAAGTTCAAAAGCGGGAAGATAAACGAAAGGCTCTGAAGCCGATGACGAATTTCCGAAGCGGAATTCGACCGTAACGTAATCAGCGGAGCAATGGGCGGTGGCGGTGATACTATAAGCCAGCGAAGGAAATACCTTCGAGAAGTCCTGTCCGTCAGGGACCGACCTAAATTCAAGGAACATCACACTGAGGTAGCACGGCCTCCTTTGTTTTTCACGAGAGACGACCTCAAGGACGTTGTCCCCGGTCATCAAGATGGGCTAGTGATAACCGGACGATCGTCAACCGCCGAGTCAAGCGGATATTTGTGGATGCCGGTAGCTCGGCCGACATACTAAGTCGGGAAGCGTTCAAAAGAATGAGCTTGGACCGGGACGACTTAAAGCCTTGCAAGACAACCCTCATCGGGTTTAATGGAGAACAATCTCGTCCGAAGGGGTTTATCGACCTCAGGTTCACCCTTGGAGTCAAAGACGCCTTTAAGTCCGAAAGAGTGCGGTTCATAGTGGCCGAGTTCGTTTCACCTTATAACATAATATTGGGAAGGCCAACCATCCACAAGTGGGACATCTTTGGTGTCCACAAAGCATCAAAAGCTCAAGGTGATAGGCAACCAAGGAACCGTGGTCACGGTGAATCGGGGATCAAAGAGAATCTCGACGGTGCTATTTTGAAACCGTGAGAATTGGGGAGGCGGATCTTCATCGCAGCCCCAAAGAATCAGCTATCTGGACCATCTGGACCGGGATTCTCCAGCACGAAGAAGTTATCTTGTGGAATTAGACATCCGAGACGATGAGGCTCGCCTGAACCGGCGGGAGACCGGAAGATCCGTGATCGGAGACCCTCTCCGACCACTAAAATTGGCAAACACCTATCTTCCGAACTTAGAAGTCGGTTGGAGGGATTCTGAAGGAAAACAGGATGTCTTCGCACGGGATTCATCTCGTGTACTGGAATAGACCCAAAATTTTGTTGTCACAAGTTAGAAGTCTATCCGGCTCAATCCCAGTGTCGCAGAAAGAGGAACCACGGACCGAGAAAAAAGGAAAGCGGCGGAAATTCACATCCAAGAATTGCTTGAAGCGGGATTTATTCGGGAAATACAAGATACAACCTGGTTATCAAATGTGGTGATGGTAAAAAGCCAAATGGGAAGTGGAGAGTGTGTACCGATTACAAGAACTTGAACAAGGTATGCCCAAAGGACTCCTACCCAATGCCAAACATCGACCAACTGGTCGACAACGCCTCAGGATTCCAGCTCCTATCCTTTATGGACGCGTACTCCGGATATAATCAGATAGCGATGTACCCAGAGGATCAGGAAAAACAGCCTTCATTACTGAAAGAACTAACTATTGCTATAATGTCATGCCTTTCGGATTGAAGAATGCGGGAGCTACATATCAAAGGATGATGAATAAGGTCTTTGCAGACCAGATTGGCCACAATGTGGAAGTGTATATAGATGACATGATCGTCAAAACCTTGGATCAGCAACGTCATATACAAGACCTGGAGCAGACATTCGCCAAACTCAGAACCTACCGAATCCGACTGAACCCGCCAAATGTGCTTTTGGCGTCCCAGCTGGAAGTTCTGGGTTTCATGCCGACTAACCGGGCATTGAGGCCAACCCGACAAATGTAGGGCGGTGATGGAGATGAAGGCTCCGAGTACTAAAAAGAAGTTCAACAGCTTAACCGGAAGATTGGCCGCCTAACTAGGTTTTTGCCAAAATCGGCGGAGAAGGCTTTACCCATGTTCGAGCTCTTAAAGAAGGAGGCTTCGGTGGAATGGAATCCAAAGTGCGATGACGCATTTGAAGACATAAAACAATGTCGGCCAACCTCCCGTCCTCTCAAAACCTCGGCTGGAGCCAATTCGACAAGTCTTACATAAGCCGGACCTAGCGGGGAGGATGACTAATTGGGCGATAGAACTCTCCGAGTTCGACATCACCTACGAAGCTCGCCATGCAATCAAGTCACAGGCGTTGGCCGACTTCATCAGAGAGCTCACCCCGACTTCTAAGTCCGATGAGACACTGGCAGGCGAATGGAAGGTGTATGTCGACGGATCGTCGAACACGAAAGGAAGTGGAGCCGGAGTCATTATTGAGAGTCGAGTAGGGGTTACAATTGAGCATTCGTTGCATCTCAACTTCCCAACTTCGAACAATCAAGCGAGAATACGAGGCCTTGATAGCGGGCTTCTTCAAGCCAAGGAAAATGAGGCCACAAGAGTTAAGGTTTTCACCGACTCCCAGCTTGTGGCGGCTCAGATCGAGGGTACGTATCAGGCTAAAGGCCCGCTAATGGCCAAGTATCTCCTAAAGGCAAAGGACTTGATGTCAGGTTTCGATGAAGCAACTGTTACTCACATTCCCCGAGGAGAAAACGCAAGAGCCGACATTTTATCCAAATTGGCAAGCACTAAGCGTGCCGGTTGTCATCGCACGGTTGTCCAGCAAAATCTCGAAGATCCGGTATGCATGATGGCTATTTCGGTCGAATCGACCGGAAAAAGCCGATAGAAGACTACCTTGAACGTGGACTCATCCCGCACGATGCAATGGAAGCAAAAATGTTGATTCGTGACGCGGCCAAGTACACAATGGTGGAGGATCAACTTTACCGAAAAGGATTACATTCTCCCATGCGGAGATGTTTGAACCCAAATGAAGCGGGGTATGTCCTGGCCGAGATTCATGGAGGGGCCAATGGTCAACATATGGGGCTAAGGCGCTCGCCCGAAAAACCCTTCGAGCGAGCTATTGCGGCCGACGTTGGAGGCCGATTCAAAGACCCTTGTAAGACAATGTGATAGTTGTCGAAACATGCCGAGTTATTTGGGCGCCCCAGTGAGCTTCATTCCATCACGGCCCCCGGCCATTTTACAAATGGGGTATGGACATTCTGGGGCCATTCAAGACAAGCACCGGCAAGCTGCGCCGGCTAATCGTGGCGATGACTATTTCACCAAGTGGATTGAGGCCGAACCTCTCACAACGATCTCCTCGGCTCGCGTGCGGCGGTTTGTTGAAGTTAATATAATTACGCGCTCGAGCACCAACGAGATAGTGTGAGACAACGGAACTCAGTTCACTGGAGTCGGATTTCGTGACTTGATTTACGAATACGGAATACAGCATCACTTTGCTTCCGTGGAACACCGCAGTCCAACGGCAAGCCGAGGCCGCCAATAAGGTCATCCTTGATGGTTTGAAGAAACGTATGTTGGAGGCCGACACCTCTTGGGCCGATCAACTACCTTTTGTCCTTTGGGAAATCGAACAACCTGCTCAGACATCCACCCAAGAAACTCCTTATAGGCGGCCTACGGTTGTGAATCTATGATTCTGTGGAAATAGGGATGATGTCTTGGCGCGGGAAGAGCATTCTATCACAAGGTGAAATTGCCAATAGTGAGGCGTTAGCGATAGAGTTGGATCCGCCGATGAGGCCCGGTCACCTCCCATTGTCGGGATATTGCAATGAAGCGGTGATCGCGGCTCGTTATAACAAGAAGGTTAGACCAAGAAGATTCCAGCCCGGTTGCTTGGTACTTAGAAGGGCCGACATCGGGAACAAGAACTCCAAAGACGGCAAGCTTGCAGCCAATTGGGACGGACCTTATCGCGTTCGAGAAACTCTGGAGAAAGGAGCTTACATTCTGGAAAATTTGGATGGAACCCCTATCAAGCGAACATGGAATGCGGACAAATTAAAGGCATATTTCAGTTAGGCTTATCTGTTGTTTTTCTTAAAGCATCGTTTTCCATTATGTTCTTTATTCAACGTTGACCTGCTGGCTTTTCCCTTCGCAACAATTGTTGTGCCAAATATGAATGAAACTCTCGTTCGAGGGTATCTATTGAATTCCAAACATTGTCTTTTTCAAGATTCAATTGTTATTAGCTTTTCAGCTGAAGAAAACACGTCTGATAGCTATCGCAGCCCAGACACGCTAATTTACTCCGGGTATCAATAGAAAATGTCATGCCGACCACGATCGAGTCAAAATGCTCGGACGCTATCGGGACAAAACCGAACCCGGGCGGTGGCAATTTTCATTTACCTTTGGATGACCGGTTACTATACCAGAATTTTATAAGACAAAGTGCAAACACTAGCACTTTAAAACATTATGGTCTTATGACCAAAAAGCGCGTTCGCAGATTCTGCTTACCTTCATGTGACCTTGGCCAGGTCAACCGCGATAACTGGTAAAGTTATATTCTTATACGATGCATTATGGTGGCTAAGTTACCATCTATTGTCAATCGTAGCCAAAAGTGGCCATATTGGCCAATCTGTTCAAATAAAGTCATTACCGGTAAAACAACCGGATAGATTATACAAGTTAAAAAGAGAAAGAAAAAAGGGAAATCAATCCGTGTGCTTGGGGGCGGTCGAGACTTCCTCACCCTGCTCAGCCTCAAGCACGGCCGCATCGCCATCTATCCGGGTCTCGGAACCAGCAGGAGGTTCCACATAGGGGACAATCTGCCCCTCAGTCACATAGGACCGGAAATGATGCCCCGTAGTGTTGAGCTCGATCCCCGGGTTCAAAGCCCGGATCTGGGCAAGTGAATTCTCAAACGCCTCCACCACTGAACCCAGTAGCAACTCCTGCAGCCGGGTTATCTCCGCGGACAGATGTGTTGAGGACGCCTCCCCCTCGGCTTTTATCCTGTCCACTTCGGCTCTGAACTCGTCCTCTCATTTGTCATGGCTTTTAAGCGCTCTTCGCTTCTAGCTTGAGCCGCCTTAAAGCCTTCAATTATTACATTGGAGTCCGCCAAGAGCCCCTCGGTCTCTTTTAGTCGAAACTCCACTTTCTCACTGGACCTCACGAGCACGGAACTCGTTCGAAGCGACTTGCCATTGTTTGAGCTTCGTCGCGGTGCGTGCGGGCACGCTTCGGCTCCGTGGCGCCTCCGCATATTTGTGGTGCGGGGTGAGAAACGATTGGGTCAAACCAGCACCCTTCAAGAAAGCATTTCCCAATGCCTCGGACCTCTCGTACGTCTACTTCCCGCAAGGCCACTGGCTCTTGATAACGGGCAGGAGGCAGGAGTGCAACGCTGAGTTCCTCGGTTATACCCTTACTCCACAAATGTGAACGGGGAATGACGGTGGAAGGACGAAGGGGAACCGAGGTATCAGGCATGGAGAGGGGCTCGACGTCGGTCGACTTTGGAAGCGGCGATTTCGGGACGGGGAGGCTCGGATAGGAGAGACAGTCGACTTCGGTTCGGGGCTTGGACGACTCCCGACCTTAGGCCTCTTTGGCTCGGCCCGCCTCGAAGGCTCTCCGAGCCTTCGACTTGCCCAACTCCTTGGCCGACCTCTTTCTCCCCTTGGCGGCGAGCTCGGGGATCCCGAAAGGTATTGAGGCTCTTTCATCTTAAGACACGTACGAAACACATACAACATGTTAGCTACTAGGAAAACAAAGATGATCAATACAATACTAAGACGCGGAACAACGCCGATGTTAAATAACAAAAATGCCATACTCGGCCCTATTGGACCGCTCCACCTTATAGGCGCTAGGGGACACATTGTGGTGATCTTGACACCAATACAAGTTAAACTCCCAGTCGACCTTTGGAGAGTCCGGCCCTTTGAGGAACCAAGGAGTTGTACCAGTCTTAGCGACGACTTTGAAAAAGTTGCCCTTGAAGCGTTTGAAAGAGTCTGAGGCCAGGGTAAACAAGCGCCGATTGGCTATTCCCGAATGGAGGTCCAGCCCTTGAGCTCCGGCGGTTCCTTCCCGAGCGAGAGGTGTGGGGTTGAAGAAATAGAAGAACATGGAAGTGGTGCAAGGCGGTCCAAGGCTCATGCAAAACCACTCAAAGGCAATCGAGTAACCCCATCCATTGGGGTGTAATTGCGAGGAGCTATACTAAGAAACGAAGGGTGGCCATTTGAAACTCGGAAAAGGGAATCGAATCCCAAGCCCGGTGATATAGTCGGCATAGAAAAAGAAAAAGGAGTTGTGGCTCCCCTCCCTCACTGAGCACACGAGCTCTTCCTCTTCGGGAGACAAAGCGAGTAGGTGTTAGTATCTCGAAGCTGGAAGACCTTCCAAGTCTTCCATGGTCGGCTTCGACCGATAGGATAACACCTCTCGGGTAACCCAAGGGAATTGGTCAATTAAGTCTTGTGGGGGCTAGCGCGGTTGGCGTTTCAGTTCTGACTCAGCCGCGTGAGAAGAAGAAGACGACGCCATTATACCTAACACAAATAAAAATATAAGAGATCAGAATCTTCCTAGCATACCCGATGTCAATAATTGAAGGCGAGACTCTACAGTTGTGGTAAGATTAAAATCCAAGTCAACAGGACTCGGCGATATTGCTTGAGGAGCCGGGACCAAATTGTGTCGGCACGAGCCCAAAATTAAGTCGGCTGTGGAGGAATCCCCACAAGAAATAAGTCGGGAGCACTCATACAAGCAGTCGTAGCAAGGCCCGATGTAGGAATCAACCTCGGCCCTTGGACCCGAGCTGGCCACTTTGTTAGACTGGCTATTCGGAAGGTCGGAGAAGTTGACACATCGAAACTCGGGTTAAACTCCCTCGGATTAGGAAGAAGCGGGAAGGAAACATTCGGACTTCCCTAACCGACGATGCATCGTCTCGGATTTTCGTCGGCCCACCACCGAAGTTCTTCCCTTGCCTCCACGATGATCGGTTAAAGCAACGGTTTGCGGCGTTGGACGGGAAGATTCATCGCCCAAAGCCACCAACGGCTTTTTCCCTTGACGGTGTGGCGTAGTTCCGCCGATTCTTCGGGGTCATATTCTTTATGTCCTTTGACATGGGGAGCCTCTACTAAAGGTATTAAGGAAAAGGAAACGACTCACTCGAAAAACAGGGGGAGTTTTGCACAAATGAAGGAACTGAAAACGGGACTACGCGAAAACCCACTCAACAAGGGAATTTACCCAGAATTTCAACTAAATACGGACGCAATCTCACAGGGAAACGGCAGATCAGAGCAAGAACAAAAGAAAGAGGCAAGGAAACAAGAATACCTACCTAGAATATGGAGATGATCGAGGAAGTTGTGGAACGAAGATAGTTCACGACACGAGTTATCCTTCGGAGAGCGAGAATCGTCGGGAGAGAAGTTCTTCAAAGCAACGTTGATAAAATAACAAGGAAGGAGACTTGGCGGGTATAAACCTTTCGAAACCCAATCGACGGGGCAAAAGCGCCTTTTCCATCGGTCGAAAGGATGACGTGACCTTCTCATTTAATGCGCGTCATCGGGCATTAATTACGCCAAAGCCCGTATAGGCCAGCACCCCCTCAATTCGGCTTCACGACAGTCGAGGGACGCCAGCTGGCATAGGCAAATGATAACGTAGAAGAGAAATCGACAGCCAAGATCCGGGCACAAGGAGCAGGAGTCACAGTCAGTTATCCCGGCTTGCTCGTTAGGCTAATCAGCCTCTGAGAAAGGACCCACATTTGGAGTCTTCGACCGTGCAAGAAGCGAGCCCGGATGGTCGAAGAACAACAAAATTTAAACAAGCATAACCCGGACCACATGTCTGGGGGCAATTCAACCAGAAGACTTGTAGTTCCGAGATTGCTTGAAACTCTGATAGACACCTTATCAAAGTAAGACGGGGGGCAGCTCCGATACAACTAGAGGATCCAGCAACATGTTCACCCCGGTTGACCAGATACCCGGACAACCCGGCTGGGGGCAAGGACATCATGTTACTTCGCGATCAACAATGACTCAGACTTCAACAAAGACTCGAACTTTCGTTCTTCAAGCGAACATCTAAACTCGGCTGCACAGACCCGAGCAACCGAGTTTGGGGCAACTATTACGGACCTAGCCTAGGCCCATGATCTCACCGGCTAGTACAGGGGCAACCCACCATCCGTGGGACCCGGCCATGACCTTGGACACGCACCCACGATCCCGGACATGCACCCACGATCATGGATATGCGCACACGATCCCGGACACGCACATGACACGTACGGCGTGGCGCCCAAGGGACTAACTAACCGGTATACTCTATATATACGAGAGGAAGGAGACGGGCGCCGAGTACATTCATTCTAAGCCTTGACTTATCTACATACGATCACACGGCACACACAAGACTCCTTAGGCGAAACGCCTGCTTGTGTACCGTGATCATACCCTCTCCTGAACGCTTGACCCATAAGCATACAGGAAGGGCACACAGATCCTATATCAAACCACCGGACCTTCAATAGGCCGGACATCTGAGTTCTACACCAGAACAGAACCCTATGGTAATTTAATAATTGTCTTTTTAAGTTAAAACAAAAAATGATAAAAATTTAAATACAACAATAATATAAATGAAATTATATTTTAAAAGGTGTAAACAAGCAAAGTCTAAAGGCTTACAGGCCAGGTCTAAAGACTTATAAGTCAAGCCTTTACAAAATAGGTTTAGCCTATTTACATATTTAGACATCTAAATAGGCCTTAGTCTAGCCTATTTACTAAACAACTAAGACCAGGCCCTTACCAAGTCGAACCGTAGGTTGCATGATAAGGGCCTTGTGTATTCTCACCCCATTTATAACTTTTAATTCAACTTTTCAATTAAAAACATATGGTTATGTCCTAAAAATATTCTTTCATATTTTTCGCTCCTTTTCATTCACATTCTCCTTCCTTTTTTAAGCATACCATTATTTTTAATGTTCAGCTGTTCACTACTATTTTTTTCCAACAAAGATGTAATAAAAAGAACTTCTTATCAAATAATACTCACTTCCATCATAAATGTAAGTCAAAATTCACTTTGCCTCTCAACTTTATAATTTTCTTAATCTCTTTCTATTAATTACACATATTAATTAATGAGATTTACTATCATTGAGTAGTTTCTAAAAGTAAATGATTAAAAAGAGTACTTTTGATGAACCAACACAAGTTTTTGTTAAAAATACTTAACTTATTTTCTTAATCCCTGAAATTAATTATTTATCTTATACATTTAGAATTAGAGGATGTTTAAAGGAAAACACATCTATATTAATTATATATTTATTTAAAAAACATATTTATTTTGTTTGAATTTGATTGTAAATGCTCCACATTATGGGGACAAGACAACATACATGATGGCACGGGAAAGTCAAAAAGCCACAAGTAATGCCAAGACCTTTTTCTCATGTTACTCGACCAATGCAAGATTCCCTTCATCCAATTTTAATTTTAATTTAATATTATTAGATAGTTACTATTAAATATACTAACATAATAAATAAGACCATCACAATATGTGAAAAATTAATTATATTGGCACTTGATTAATTTAGAAACAAGTTGAATTTGATTATATATGTGAATATCATGGCATTAAAATTCAACATGTCTTAGCTAACTAGATCCATGAACCAGTCACTTAACCGGTTCGATCAAGTGTTTTGGATAGATTAATCAGGTTGGAATTTATATTCCTTTTTATTATTATTAAATTTAAAATAGTAGTCCATCATATTTATACTTTAATAATTTTGATTTTATGTGTGGTTTTATATATAAAAATTCTATATACCTGTGGATTAATGCTTTTTTTTATTCAAATATTATTTAAATTATGATCGTTGTGTCTTGAGTTAACCTTTATTTAAACTATTGACCTTTGAACTACTGTTTTGACTGGTTTATTAATTGTAATTATAGCCTGAATTTAAGTACTTTGGGAAACATAAAACTCCCATTAGAAATTTTATATACGGAGAGAGATACAAAAATAACCTAAACCTGCCAATTCTAATTCTGGACCTTGAATTGATCTAATCACTTGAAGTCCTTTAAGACTAGTTTGAGATTAAATTTTGTAGCAAAATAACCTAAATGCCCTTAATTTAAAAAACATGAAATGTTTAATAGGTAACAATTTTAACTTATAAATGGAAAACAATTAGGACAATGACAACCAATTTCGATACAATTTCTTGTTAAATATTAATGATAATAACAATTAAATAAGTAATAACTTTAATTTATCGTATTACAACAACCATAACTAAGGATATGACAATTAGTTTCTCTAAGGATAATTATATCATTTTTTTAAAAAAAAAATTCCAGAATACTTCAAATTACTTTATAAAAATTAAATCATTTTAAAAGGTAATTTAAAGATTTCTATATTTTGATAGTTTTTATATATCTTTTTACCTTCTATTTAAAAGGAAGAATTAAAAAAATCAAACCATACATGACATGTGACACTCACTAAAAATAGAATGGGATCAATTAATCGTAACCACATGCTTATGTGGGACCCTTGTGAATGAAGCATATTTAATGTAGTCTATGATTATTTAATTAGAATATTAAATACTGTTTAAAATATGGCACGCTCTGTTCATTTCTAATTCCTTTCACATTTACATCCACGTGTCACGCCACTTGTTGCATTCAATGAAATAAAAGAGTTTATTTGAGATGCATGAATTCAAAATTGTTTTTTACTCCATCTAATATTTAATATATGAGCTAAATAATCAATTTACATAGTTTTAGAAGATTACACTAGTTATTGGTAAAAAAAAATTGTGTTAATTTCCTTAAAATACTTTCTTTAATCATTTATATTAAAATTACTCCTTAATGAAAATCCCTTATCATGCACAATCAATAGTTATAGTTTAAGGAAAAAAAAAAATTCATAAATTAAAGATATAAAAATAAACTATTATATTATATTTAGAGTTAAGGTGCAAAAATACATATATGGTTTTTCTAAAAGCACGCCCAACACCAAATACTTTTTTTAGATGCAAAAGTAACTACATGGTTATAAAAGTAGGGCAAAAGTCACATATTCCATTAAATATAGATGACGTCTGTTAGATTAAAGTTAACTCCGTCATCTACATTTAATGTAATATGTGACTTTTGCCCCACTTTTGTAACTACGTAGTTACTTTTGTACCTAAAAAACACTTGGTGTGTTGGATGCACTTTTGAAAAAACCACATGTGTATTTTTACACAATTACCCATATATTCATGACCAAGGAAAATCTCACTTCTGCATTAGAAGTATCTATGTTGATGATTGGTCTCAATTTTAACAATGTGAGTCCGAGGATGATTGGATTCATGATAGTACATCGCTTGATCTCTACCAAGAAATTGTTTTTTTTTATACAAAAATTTTAGGAAATGGATTGGATTCACCCACAATTCAAGGGTAAGACGCTTGGAGCCCAGTCCACAGGACATACTGGGTTAGAAAGTACACATGCCTCTACCTCTTCCCAGCGTTTCCACTACTTCATAGACCCCTAAAATACCTCTCAGCGTCGTGACCAACTCCAAAATTAAGTTTTGACCATACATGCATGTTTGTTGTATACTTGTATCTCTGTTCATCAACTTATTACAATATTCCTTGTTGGACTTGGTCCATAAAAATTAAAATATAAAATTGTGATAATGTGGACCTTTAAGAATAATGGGCTCAAGCCCAATACTAACTATTCTGTTTAAGCCGATATGCAGAACAAGAAACGAAGAAATTGTGCCAAAAAAAAAAAAAGAAACAAAGAAATTTCCCCCTTAACTAATGTTTATGGGATAGGTTATTCTGCTTCTGCCTACCCTTATTTTGCCTATTTTTGTCTACCCCTCTCAATACCATTAAATTATAATCTCATCTAACAATGAAAATTTGAAGGATAAAATAAACCCTTTTACTCTTTCATCTCTCTCATCGCCTCACACCCTCTCTCTCCTCTGCTAGCATGTATGAACTTCTAGATATGTTTAATTCCATTTTATTTCTTCAATGATAAAGAAGGAATTTTCACGTTCCCACACTTCCCCCAAAAATATGTTTAATTCACCTGCAATTCTTGGATCTGTGTCAAAGAAGCCTGTACACAATCAGAATAGTGCCGAGTTCATTGAGCAGAGATTAGTATGATTATTATAAAAAACATTAAGCAACTAAATATCCTCCGAAGACAATTGTTTCTCCAATCGTTTCTCCAATCCTCTCAAAAACCCAAGATTCTTGCAAATCACAAAAATGTTTGAGGAAATCTGTTTTCTTTTATTATGCGAAAATTAAAGCTGAGTTCATATAAAGCTACCCAGAAACTAAAGAAAAAGAAAATAATTTGAATCAATTGATCCTCCTTAAGCTAAAATTTAAATTTGAAGATTACGCACATTGCTAATTTCGGATAAAGAAGTATAATTCCCAATTTTCTGATTTGAAATTAGAGGGGAAAGAAATCGTGTTGTATAGAAGCAGCCAGATCATGAAAGCGAGACTATAACATTGAAATGGATCACTCAAAAGAAGAACATTGTTTAATTTGTTAAGATTCAATGAGCAGCATTTACCACTTCTTCATATCAGCATGGATTTTCTGAAATACTCTAGTGATCTTTCTTAATTTCCTCATTCACTCACCTCCTTGATTTTTATTGATGATTTTTTTTTTCCTTACAAAAAGAAAAAGAAGAGAGGAAACCGAGACCCATGGGAATTTCTTAACAAAAAAGGAACCCATGAATGATAATGCCTCTTAAACACCCTCATGAATCAATCAATCATATTATACACACACACATATTCAATAGTGCTAAAATTAAACTGCTAAAAAGTTTCAAGATTGATGAACATTAAAAATTCTCTTAAAAATTTGTTGTATAATTTAGTCTAATATTTTAAAAACAATAATGTCATTGATTTAAAAATTTCAAATAATCAAACAGCTATATATTGGAATTAGTAGATGGGGCTTGAGTAAAAATTCTAGTCAAACTAAATCAATATATACATTAGAAAATAGGTGAAATTTATATGATTTTAACTTAATTTAGAAGATATTTAACAATTTATTCAGTATGTGATGATCCTTCAAAATTAACAAATAATTAGCTCAACAGCCATCTATCGCTTATTATATATGCAGTTCTCTTGATATTCCTGACTATTTCTCTTCACCAAGTGATAAAAAATAGGTCATATATCATGAATGGAACAAAAATAGTTTTAACTTATTTTTTGATATAAAATTCGCGCTAAAAAATTGACCCAGTCAACAATGTTTTGAAAACAGGAAAAAGTGGCAAAAATAAAAATTTATTTTGTATGAAATAAGAAGCTCAAGTTTGCTCCGAAAAAAAAAAATTGATAATTTTTTTTCGGATAACTGAATTACATAGATTAAAAAGTTACTTAAAACCACCCTTATATATAAAGAATACAAAAAAAATAATGCATAAATGATAAAATTTAGTGACAGAATTTGAAGATTTCATCACTAAATCAATTTAGTAACTAATTGATTAACAGTTAATTTCATCACTAAATCAATTTAGTGACGCTAATTCACTGTTTTTTTTTTTTTTTTGTTAATCAATGAGGATAAACAGATTATACTAAAATTTTGAGACATGCTATTAGTATTTCTTGTAAGTAGAAATAAAGTTTCCTACCACCTTGATATAAGGAGGGACTACGTAACAAAAACAATACATAAAGTCTCCGTCACATACACACAATAACGTACAAATGTTCAGCTCAAATCCTACAGCCATTATAATAAAGATCTTAGTGGTACTAACGCTGACTCTAATGATGCTCACGTATAACCCTAACAAGACAAATTAAGGAGAGTGCATGTTAGACAAAAAGATTCAGAAAAGCCTTAGTAGAAGCAAAAACCCAACATGAATAATGACAAATAAGGCAACAAAAGAAGGAACAACAGAAAGAGGAACACGTCCCTTATCTTTTCTCAGGACCAACCCTTCAATGATAGGGTAGTTCACAACAACAACATATGCCGAAATCAAAATCTACACCAACATGTCTTCCAAGTAGTTTCCTTCACAAACCACAATCCTACACAGTCCTCCGATGAAGCACGAAACGTTGATGGAGAGAAACACAAGCATTGGGACCAGAAACATGTGTGTGGTTCTGAAATCGAACTTGTCCATTTGGTACAACGTTGTTTTTTGATCTTTGTCGTCGTCTTCTTCTTCTTTATTGGTGAGCAAGAAAGTTGATTTCTTGAGATTGAGAGTGTTAAGGATAGCATTGAGAAATCCATAAAGGTGGCATGAGGTTGACCTGATCATCCACATTCGCTGTTCGTTTATGTATTTGTGGAATGAGCCTCCTGTTGTGAGTACTTCTTGCAAGTGTTTGCAATGTGCTGATAGAAAGATAAAGGCAAATATGAAGAAGTATGGATCTGAGACCTGTCACACCAATAAACAAGAAAATCATACTAGTGAATTACATAGAAATTGTTCAAGATTATATAGACAGTACTTGATGCATTAACAAACTAATATATTTGAAGTTTGATATAATTTTATAAAAAAAGAGTCAACCATGTGTAACACAAAAAGTTAAGACATGTTAAAATATGGGAGCTGAGAGAGACACAAAAATACCTCCCAAATTTGCAAATCCTAATTCAAAACCTTGAATATAATGGCCTATCACTGTGAAGTCCCGAATTACTATTCTAAGATTAATTAGTAGCAAAATTAATTAAATGTACTTAATCTGAAATAACAACAGCTTAACAAATAATAACTTTAAATTATAAATGACAAGAACAACTAAATTAAGCAATGACAACTAATTTCACAAATTTCTTGCTAAATATCAATGACAACAATAGTTCAACAAGAAACAACTCTAACATATTAAACGACAATAACATCTAAGGTAGTGACGACTAATTTCACTTATGGCAATTAGATCATTTGAAAAAAAAAAAAAAAACCTTAATTCTAGGATGCTTCCTAAGGATTTCATAGGAATTAAGCCATTTTGAGAGACTATTTTGGTATTCC
The DNA here is from genome assembly GCA_025563575.1 of Acacia pycnantha. Taxonomy (NCBI): domain Eukaryota; kingdom Viridiplantae; phylum Streptophyta; class Magnoliopsida; order Fabales; family Fabaceae; genus Acacia; species Acacia pycnantha. Next base: position 3,825,936 of record JAMWYP010000019.1, read on the forward strand.
TACATTTCGGTGTATGTTTGTAGGACAACACCATGCTGCACAATGCTAGCATAGCGAACAAGCAATACCTATAATATGTAGATAGTTAATTAGTTATGATAATTGTTTGTTTTTACCTTTGGGTACAAGGGGATTCCATGTAGGAGGCAAAGTTGAGGGATAGTGGCAAGATAACAAATGGGCAAGCAATAAAGGGGAAAGATTGTCATTTCTGCACAACAAAACCTCTGAAGTAGAGACATGTTACAGGGGCCATAAATGAGTGGGCAAAACTTGCTCAAAGCAATCTCAATCAAGCCAGAGCTCCATCTTGTTCCTTGAATCAACAAATCATTCAAATTTGTAGCTGCACTTCCCATAAACTGTGCCTTTGGAGGATCATAGAACACTGATCTCCAACCATTACAGTGCATGAAGAACCCAGTCACGACATCTTCAACTACACTAGCATACAAGAACCCAACCTATAAACAATATATATTAGAAAGCAATCCGAAATATAATGTCCTCTTTTGGTTCTTAATATAAGATACAATTAACTAATTTGATTAGATTAAAGAAGTTACTTAAAAAAAGGGGCAGACCAGTACACAACTATACCCCCACCGATAGATACTCTTTTTAATATGTGCAATCAGAGGAATAGTTTGGGAGAAATATTATGTGGATCAAAATTACATTTGAGACCAAAGCGAAACCCCAACTAGATCTTTCAATTAGGACCAGAGGGAGTGTTAATTAATTAAAATAAGTTCGTAAAGTATACTCACTGTATTATTGTGTGCGTGTAAATCCAGAACAAAATTCGCATAGCTGTGTAAATGAAACAAAGAATGTAACAAAGCAAATATGTATATATATACACACACCTCTTGACCCCATTTGCTGCTCGTTTCATAGTCACATGAAGCCAACAACTTAATATCTTGTTGTAACAATGCATGAGTAGTCCCATCAACCAAATACGGTGTGTAGTTTTTGTATAGAGATTTGATGAACTCATTGGATGAGCCAAATTGTTGTTGGAGTTGAACAAGGTCAATATTATCTAGCATTCAAAACAATATATAATTTCAAATTAATCAATGTATAAATACTCATAGTTTGGCCCTTGAAATTAAAATGTAGATCTATTCTACTACAGAATGAACAATTCAAATAGAACAAATCTAAAACATAACACATGAATAAGAAGAGCATGCATCTTTGGTTTACCCTTTAGAGTTTTTTTGACCCATTGGAAGCCTTAATGAAAGAGTTTCACGATCTACCTTCTTTGGATTTATTTTTGTTAAAGAACTTGTACTTAAATGATCAAAGTCTCTTTCTAATAGGATAATCATTTATTGGTTAAACTATTCGTAATTACCAACCAATTTTCAAAATATAATGCGCGCGTGCGCCTTTTTCTCATTCACATACCTTTAAAAGTACTGTAATTTCCCCACAGGGCAGCCCTTTTTGCATAAAAGCAAGTACCACACAACACTGGTCCTTCAAGGCCATCCATTCCTTTGAACAAAACCTAATCAAACCAAACAAATGAAGATTAAGTATAGGATTATGCTAAGCACATACACACGTACACATGTAGGGTTGATATATATATATATATATATACACACACTTAACTTTATATGCAGATCTGAGTTGAGAATCATATATATCGTTGGTGGTGATACCACGAAATGTTTGAGGGAACTGAACAAAAGCAAGAGAAGGAGATATGTTGGGATCAAGGTGAAAACACATTGCTTGCTTCGCTGAAGTTGGATCATTGCAGATCATGTCACAGTCTAACACCAGAAAGTACGGAGCATTGCTCATCACACCTGATACTCGCAGCTGAAACAATACAATACAATGCATATATTTGCAGAGAAATTAATATGTCTGCAAAATTGTAATAAGTATGCAGTTGAGAAAATATACGTAATATGTTCAAGGTAGAATATGAGTTAATAGTGAGATTTTGATTGTAGTCATGATGATCAAAGTACTGAAAAACGGGCTGGTTATTGAATTAGTTGAAACAGTGGTATAGTTCAACCGAAATGAACTGAGGTTAAACCAGTGATGATTAAAATAATAATATTCAAAACATTCATATTTGATCATTAAAAAGTAATATTTAAATAAAAATTATTAATCCATAAGTAAATGGAATATTGTTCATGCTCAAACCACCCATATAATAAGGTTACAAATGGGATGGAACTAGCGAGCCGCTAACTCCCACTTATAAGGAAATATTTATGCCATTAGGTTACATGGTTATGGCACAAAATATAGTTATTAATTAAAGTACAAATATGTGGGACTACTATTTTTTTTTTCTTTTTTAAGAAAATTCAAAATGATGTCATTTCAGGGTTATTATAATTTTAAAAGAAAAAGATAAGAAAATACCATTTAAATTTCAAAATCCTAATTTAGTGGGTGTCTATAAGAATATAGGCATGTATTAACTACATTTGCATACCAATTGTTCACCATTCATTTTAATAAAAAAATCACTTTTTTAAAATTTTGAAATTCAAGTGGTACTCCTTTCATCCTAAAATAAGATAGAGTTGAATTTTTTGAAAATATTAAAAAAACTAATTAAATTACTTTAAATATTTACATTTATCATTTTTTTTCTCCAAACTATTTTGATTAACTTATATATAAGCTAAGGATACATAATATATGATATGTCCTCCATCTATCCAAAAAAGTCAACCTTGTTTTATATTTAAAACCAGATAGATTATTTTCTTGTATTTTTCCCTAATTTAAATTATACTTTTTTCTTAAAAAAATTATACCACACAAAATGAAACATATATAAGAGTATAATTTATTGGTCATTGTCTTATGTAATGTCATAGAAATGAGAGGCTTTTTGGATTTTATTAAGATATACCAAAACATTGAGGGCCCCAGCCTTGAAATGGTGAACCTGAGAGGTCCTTTTTTCTCGACGAACATACACCAGCACTGGCAATTTCAGTCTCGCCGATGCTTCCTCTGCAACCTTTTCTTCCATCACCTGTCTCATCAAACTCTTCTTCTTTCAGTCTTTATCCACACAACAATTCCACACACAAAAAATCTCAAAATTACTTTGAAAATTAGCAATGAGTTTCGGATAATTAACGTGTAAGTCCCTATAATTTCACTTAATTTTCTTATCATGTTTCTGTAATTTTTTATCAAATTCTTATAATTTTACATATATTAATCAAGTTTATGTTTTTTTCCCTTTTTTATCATATCTTTAATTTGCAATTTCACCTGATTTTTATTTCATTTTTGTAGTTTTCTTTCCTTTTAATTTTTATCAGACATCTAAAAATACATGCACCCAACTAAAATTCGAGTGAAACTATAACAACGTAATAAAAAAAATTATAAAGGCTTAATTAAAAATAGGTGGAATCATAATGACCTGATAAAAAAAATTTAGAGAAACTTAATTAAAAATCAATTGAAACTATAATGACTAACTAGTAGATTAGCTAGTCCTCGTCATAATCCTCGTCATAGTCCTCGGAACTCTCCTGCCAACTGCCAAAGAACATCACCAGTTGGCTGCCGGAGACACCATTGTCAGTGACAAATAGATAGTGGTAAAGTTTGACTTTAAACTTTGGAGCTCTAATTGGTTGCCCAAAAAAAAGAAGAAGAAAAAAAACCCTGTCCCAACCTGGTCATATATTCTTGTGGTAACGATGATGAGGTCCAAAGTTCAAACCCTACTTCTACAACAGCAAGCTGTGGGCCGGACGGCAACCAAGCATAGAGAGAAATTATTTTTTTAAGAACATTTTGATAAATATTATTTAAACTTAATCTATGATCAAAGGAAATAAAACTTTAAAATAATTTAGTGATTTTAAAAGAGTTGTTTCTATTTTAAATTGTTGTGGGGACCTCTGACAATTCTTTTCATAACTTAAAAAATTAAATATAATTCTACCTCGATCATAAAGGGGTGATCTTGACTAATGCCAGAGACAGAGCCGTCGTCTTGTATTGTAATTCTCATTATCTCTGCTTTAAAAGCCTTATATTTTTCCTGCCACCAAATTAATATCCGTATTAAATTTATTAAAATCAAGATATTCTTTTACAGGTTAGGTATCTCATAAAAAGATTATCAGAGCAATTTTACACATGAGTTTTTCCCCAGGAGCGCCCAGCACCACGTGCTTTTTTCTGGAGCAAAAGTACACACGTGGTTACGTTTTGAGAGACCCCACCACCGGCGGCCGACCACTGCCGGCCGCCGCCGGTGGTGATGGTTGGCCGGCCGCCGCCGGCCGGCGGTGGTGGAAGGGTATTTTTAGTTTTTATTATTATTTAAAACTAAGGGCAAAAGGGTAATTTTCATTTAAAACCAAGGGTAAAAAGGTAATTTTCATTTAAAACTAAGGGGCAAAATGGTAATTTTCTTTTTTTCCTACCATCAGCGTCCACGTCAGCATCCACGTCAGCGTCCATGTCAGCGTGTCAGTCCAAATAAGCGCCACGTCAGCGTTCCATCCAAGTTAACGGTTGACTAACGGTCAACTAACTGCCGTGGTGCTGGGCGCTCCTAAAATGTAACCACGTGTATACTTTTGCTCCAGAAAAAAGCACGTGGTGCTGGGCGCTCCTGGGAGAAAAGCTCATGTGTAAAATTGCTCCTTAACCCTATCATAAATTCAGTAAATGTCAAACATAACGAACCTTGATCATCTGCTTTTCTGCAATAAACTCAATATCTTCATCGTCGTCGTCGTCGTCCATCTCAGAAAAGTATTGCTTAAGACAACGGCTCTTCAGTCTGTATCTTCTGCAGAAGGGAAGCCACCACCTTGCAAAGCTCCAAGCCGCCCTCAGCCCACCTAAAGTCAACGGCGAACCGCCATCGTCGGAAACATAAACATGAAGCTTCTCCGGTGGGTAATCAAGAGCCATGGCAGACAACACAGTGTTCATGACTTGCTCAGTAGGCTCCTTAATTGGGTCTGTAGTACAAATGAACACATCCAAAGGAGGAAGCTCGTCGTCGTTCTTCGGCAATCTTTCCGGGAACGCAGTCCGGACAACGGGACGCCACCGGTAGCCTATGCCGAGGAACCAGATGAAGGAGAGGATGGTTTCTGAGAAGAAGATGAGAAGGAAGGGAAAGAAGGGGATGGTGGTTTCATGGAGGAAGAAGGAGGAGGCTCTGTAATAGAATAAGAAAGCTAAAGAAGTGGAATGGAGGAGAGTTTGTAGCCTGTTGATGAAAGCTTGAAGCTTCTGGACATGGCAGCGGTTTAGAGGAAGAGAGTCCTCCATTTGGATACGATTACTCTGGGGTCAACGACGATGAGTCTGTCCCTATTTTATAATTTGAGAGAGAGAGAGGGAGTGGGGATGAACTGAGGGACAGTGGCTATCCAAAGGTTAGCTATTATACAGGTCTAATTTAAATGGTTGAGATTTAATTTTTAATTAATAATTTTTAAATACGAAATTTTTTTTTTTAAATTAGTAGTTAAAAAATTATGTTTATTTTAAATTCTATATTTATTAAAATATTTTTTTAAAAACATAAAAAAAAAAAAAAAAACTTAAATCTAGACGGTAAAATTGAAAGGAGTACTTAGTAACAATCGGCCCTTTTTTTCCGAGATACGATCATACGAACGAGGAGGGAGAATTTTTTTTTTGCTCAAAGAGGAGGGAGAATTACCACAAGGTTTTTGTGTGCGCGTTAGTCCTAAGCAATGGCGGACCCACATAGTTGATAAGGGGGCAAGTGCCCACCCTTAAATTTAGGTTTTTTTTTTCAAAAAAAAAAATTTAATACCCACTCTGGTCCTTATTATAATGTACCAACTAGTAAGTTTATTTGATCCTTTTTATAAGGGATTTGCTCATTCCCAATGAGCATTAATTATTATTTTCCATGTATGCCCCTAATAAATAAGGGTAGTGGATGAGAATAATAATTAATATGACATTAGAGTTTAGTGTAATTAGTAGGGGTACTATTGGAAGTTACTTAAATTGTAGACTAACTTTATTGACTTTAACTGTTTTTATTGGTTTGCGAGAATTGTTAGTTGGTGTCTTATAATAAGGACTAGAGGGAGTACATGTTTGAATGATTGTCCACCTTTAAATTAAGTGACCACCCTTAATACATCAAAATTGTACTTCGTAATGAGATGAGGGATGAATGGTTGAATGACTGTTTAGTGCCTTATATTGAAAAAATATGTATTTGATAGAATTGATAATAAGACAATTACGATGGAATTTCAAAAAATAATGCTAGAAGGATGACATTATAATTATTTTTATTGAAATATACTTGTTATATTAAAATATATGTACTTGAATTTATTGAGTATCCACCCTTTATTGTAATTTATGTAGCTGCATTTATTTCTAACAATACTTAGCCTTACTTTTCTAAATGACAGGTTCGTAAAATAATTGTCTCTCTTATTACATCATCAGTATTCATTTGATTTCATAAATATTTTTTTGATATTTTTTTTCTTGTTTATATTCTTTTGTTTTTTAATACATTTAAAAAATTTCATAAATATGTACTTGAACCCCCGTATCCCCCGCCAATTATAACCCCCTTCTGTAATTTTCTGGGTCCGCCACTCCTAAGTAAATTAGGATCGGAGGTAGTATCATTTTTTATGAAAAAATTTGTCAATGCATGCTCCTAAGTTATTATAAGATTTTCGGGTAATTAAATCTCTGTTGTGAGTTGTAACATTCTAATTTTTATATTAAGATTTAATTACAAGTGAGAAGAAATTAATCATAGCATATGAATTTGTCGTATAATTATCAAGATAAATCTTTTTATTTAAAATATGATTTATAAAAATAAATGAGTGAAAGTAATAATATTTTATTATTATTTTTATTTGTTGTTGTTGTTAATAAAAATAAAAAGAGAGAAGAGAAGATAAAATAATACAAATAAATAATGGCTCTTTTCATGGTAATTTTCTCCATTAAAAAAATTAATATATATATACACGTGAGCCGCACGTTGACTTGGAGAGGGGGTAATTCCACCGCCCTCTCTACTTTTTATATATATAGCGCGGTGTGAGTGTGAAGTTGCATGTGTATGTGTGTTAGGTGTGTTAGGAGAGAGAAGAGAGCTGGAGAGTAAGCCTATGTTTGGTTTAAAGGAAGGTTAGGGGAGGAAGGGAGTGGAGGATAATTTTTGATCAAATTACCCATGGTAAATTGTAAAAATTACATAACTTTTTATATCGTTTTCCCGCACATTAGTTTTGAAAGCATGTCACATCATGGGCATATCTGACTTTTTACACTAGGGAGGGGCACCTCCCCCCTCCCTCACCTCAAACCAAACATAGCACCTCCAACCAAACATAGCAACACCCCCAATTTCTGGCAGTTATGATAACGTAAAAGTGCAATGGTTTTTATAAATAAATACTGAATTCCAAAGTAAACATCATTGGGAAGTGTTACCGCCGCACTTGTACCGGGACAAGTGCAAGGCTACTTATTGCATTAACATAAATCCAACTGAAATAAAAATGTTTAAAAAAAAGAAAAAGAAAAAGAAAATAAAACTAGCTAGAAATAATCTTAGAAATCTCTACGTCGTCATCCTCACTTCTCACTGCTAGCCCCAACCTCGAGAACCTGCTTCACTGAAAATATGCTCCCCCGAATGATCGTCGCAGTCCATAATACACAAAAATCAGCAAACGCTGGTAATCCCAATAAAATAGGATTTAAGTGGCTCAAATACTTTAAATAAATCAAATAAAATAATCATATAGAATTTACACCAATTATCATTCATTATCTTTTTAAATGTATTTAGACCCGGGAAACCCTGTCTGCCAGTCTGTTTAGTGGGAAGAGAACCATGGTAGACCCGGGAAACCCTGCCAGTCACAATCAATCAAATTGGTCATCAAAATATTTCGTCCTAATGTGCACACCTCTTCCCAAAGTTGCTACTAGTGTCCCGGGAAACCCTGCCAGACACCACTTTAGGAAGAACGGATATAATCGGTTCACATCAAATACATATCGGAGGCATAAAGCCTAATTGTGTTCATCACTTTAGGAGGTACCAACCCAAAGCTATCCTCCCACGATTTAAATTATTTTAATCATACACAAATTGTATTTCTCAATAACTAAATAAATAAATAATAAATAAATATATAGTATTTATAGGTCTAATATATATATATATATATATATATATATATATATATATATATATATATATATATATATATATAAAGCACGAAGGCGCATCCGGCCAAAACAATAAATTAAAAACAAAATAAGAACATACAGGTTAATTGAATGAAAGGTTTAATAGCTAAGCACGAAAGCCGAGACGCACAAAAATTAATAGTACTATATAGGTATTGAATTCAATATAACTGTGATGTGAATCCGCAAGCCATGAGTTCGAAAGGCACAAAAGGTGGTTTAACAAAAGAATCCACAAGCATCAGGAAGTTGAATGGTAGATTGTATATATAATAAATTCAGTCACAAAAATCGAGAAGGAGGAATCAATATACATTAAATCCCCTAAATCGAAAACTGGACGCACAGCACTTATAAGTTATAATCAATATTACATGTGAACTTTGAAGGCAAGGAACTTCACGCGCAGATCGAGAAGGAAAAAAGAATATTTGTAACCTATTCAATGTTAATTCCTACCGGGGTTAGGATTACAAATTAGGGTTACATATAACATATATATTTCATGGAATTAGCCTAAACTATATGGGAATTAGGATTACCTGGTCTCCGTCTTTGCTAGCATTTTAGAAAAAAACGCTTTGATAAGAGTGCGGGAGGAGGATGTCGTAGCAGAGAAAAGAGTCGAGAGAAAAAGAGTCGAGCGTTTTCTAGGTTTAGGCGGCTAAACCTAAGTTTATAATTGGGATCTAGGGTTTCAACGATGGGCTGGGCTCTTTAATTATTGCCAATTAATAAATTAACAATAAAAAAATTATTAATTTCCGGATTTTATATATTTTTATTATTTTATTATTTTAATCTATTATTATTATTATTATTATTCCTATTCTTAATCCAGGGTATTACATAGCCTAAGGGTATGTTTGGTTTGAGGGAAGGGGAGGAAAAAAATCTTTTGGAGGACATTGACCATTTTGCAATTAATGAAGGGAATATTCTTTTTTATTGAGAGTATATTTTAAGAATATTGAAAATTAACTATGGACAATTTTGTAAAGATGGGAGAAAAAAATTCTCTCTCAGCTTTCCCTCCCCTTCCCTCCCCTCAAACCAAATATACCCTAAGAGAGAGGAACGAATAGGGAGGGAAAGAAAGAGAAAAAGAAGATGTTACTTGAGTTTTATTTTTAATGTAAGTTATTTATTTTATAAAATTATTTATGTAGTTAAAGTAATTTTTTTTCAATAAAATTTTTTCATTAAAGTTATTCTATACATATATTTTTCTTTCTAATAAGAGTAATATAGTACTGATTAGTGAAAATTTTGAGGTTAAAATTCTGACAAAGTTTTAAGTTTTGATTATAGATGACTATATACTTGTAGAGCATGATTAATAAATAATTTTAATCGATTTAGATTTATTAGTTTGTTGTTGTAAGAATTTTAAATCAATTTTCTATTTTAAGGAATTTAGGATTTATGTCTTATAGGATTTTCTACTAATTAAATAAGGATTAATGCATTTATTTGGATTACTAAAGGTATTATTGTCGGTTTCAAAAGTTAGGTTTTATTAATCTTGAATTATATATAATTACGAGTTGGGATTTAGAGTTTTAATTAAAGATTGATATGATTTTGAGTATGTGGTGGTTTGAATATTTGTTAAATAAATTGAGTTATGATTAAGAAATTGAGATTTGCGATTGTAATACCCTGAAAATCTCATTTATGATAAGTATCATATTGAGCAAATATTGCCTATTGGAAATAGGTGAATGAATATATGGTCTCCAAGACCTTGTGGTGAATTTTTAGGGTAATTACTCATGAAATTAGAAAATGTGCAAATAGGTCCCTAAAACGTTTAAGAATGTGCAATTAGGTCCCTAAATGCATTTACGGGTTATATAATACCCTGTGAAAATTATAAAGAGACAAGAAAATATTCATTTGAAATAAGGAAGTATATTGTCCCTAATTTAAGTAATTTATTAAATTACTACCTTGGAAAAATAAAGGGGGAAAAGTTAAAAAGTATTATAATGACAAAAATGCCCTCGTGAATTATGAACTAATGCATGGGACATAAAATACAAATGTCAATACAAAAGTTTGAAGATAAAGGGTTATCTTAATTAAGAGAATTATCAACTAGTGATAAGAGAGTAATTGAGTAATTATTGGCTAATTACTTAAGCATAGGCAAAGGAAATTCATAAATAATTATGTAAAACCCTAAAATTTGGGGTTTTTGGCCTAAAATTAGTATAAACATATTTGTTAATTAATTGGAAATTTTGGAGAAAAATAGTTGAGTTTAGGTATTTTTAAGCCTAAATACAAGAATGGACCAATAGGAAAATTTTGTAAAAAAATTATATAAAAAATTATTAAATAATTATTTTATATATTATTAATTAATTAAATAATTAATTAAAACGAAAATTAATAAAATAATAAGAAATAAGGACAAGAGTTGGTAAAAATCATGGTGCCTTAACTTGCAAGTTGAAGTGTAAAATTGTATAAACAAGTACAATGAATAGTGATCAGATTTATAGGAAACGGATCCTGTCTAGAGTACCAGAATAGGTTTTCCAATGTCGAGTAAAATATTGATCGGTGAATTTTTATCTTCGATTAGCCTTTTCCTAAGTTGATTCCGAGGTAGGTAGAGCATTTTCCTAATAAGACGAAATAGGGAGAAATGCGAGATAGTCACATTTTAAAGATTCGAAGAAAATAAATTCTAACTCAACATTTGGAAATGAGTTTGAATTTATCTGGACATATTTGGAATCGGTGAATTTTTGTCCGAGAGATTGATGATTCCGAAAGTTCTTCCGAAACCGGCACGCTTTCCGTAAACTTTGACCGACTTTTGGAGCCCGGATGGAGTCAAAAATTAGTTTAGATTAGATATTCCTAATGAGAAGGAAAGGGGCTTCAAAATGGTAATTCGGATTTTTGAGACTTTTCCGAGATTACGCGATTCGGACACCGATCGGGAACTTTATCGGTACAAGTTCATAAAGCAAAAGCATCACATCACATTAATTGATGTGACAAACCACCAACCAAGGAGTGGAGGGCTGGTTTTGGGTATGTGTAAGGCCAAGATGAAGCCTTTCAAGAAAAATGCGATCCAACGGTCCATAATTCGCCAGACAAGATGTGAATAGTGCTCCCAATTTTCCCTATAAATAGGAGGCTCTTCCTTTGTAATCTTCACACCAAAAACCATTCTTCTCTAGTTGAGCTTTCCTAGAGAGAAGTTAGAGAGAGGAGCTCTGGAGGAGGAAGGAGCCTGGGAATTTTGCAACAAGCTCTGGGTAATTTTTCGGTCTTTAGTCTTTAATGCTTTCGTAGTTTTAGTAGTAATGCTAGATAGATCTTTAGCTTTATTTTAAGTATTAAATTCGAAAATCATGGTGGGGTCGGAGTTCTGGCAAAATTTTGGAAAGTCGGAGCCAAAGTAACGAAGTTCTGGCGAAATTCCGCCGATTAGGGGTATAGGGGCAAAATGATAATTTTTACCTAAAATGCCCGTTATAATGTCAAATATTGATAATGGTGATATTATCATTATAGGATATCAGAAACCTTGATCTGCTATCGTTACGCTGTCCGTCGTGCCGCTGTCAGCCCGCTGTTTTCCGTCAACGTGCAGTTTCCGTCAAATCGTACCAGAATTTCCGTATATCGTCAACGGAGGTACGGACACGTACTGTAACACTAATCTTGTGCTGCTTAAATACATATATGTGATAGATACGTTCGTAGACCGATATACAGACAGTTTTTATACGGGTTATGTCATAATAATGCCGTTATGTTTTCCTAGCGCTGAGGACACGAGTGGTATCGTGGCACTGGTGAATAGTGCAGGCTGTTGTTGTTGTTGTTGTTACCCTATGGGGCCTTACATATTGCTATGTGCTTATGTTCTGTCGTCATAATGATCATGCATCTATTGTATGCAAATGATATACTGTTGTATTAGCTCTTGAATATCTGTTGTCTGTATATTGTATTGTTTGAGCATGAGGTTAACCGTTACCTGAGATTCAATGCGGTAAATTGAATCTCAGCTGTAGCTTCAGGGTCCGGAGGACCAAGAACCGAGAGCGGGAGAAACAACATGACTAGACCGAATGTCGGGAAAGGGAAGGCACCGATAGACGGAGCCATAGAGAGGAACCAAGGGGCAGAGTCGTAGAAATGCACCGGTCGAGGCAAGTGCCGGAAGAAGATCATCAGAGCCAAATGTCAGGCATGGGTCTAATGAAGTTATTTCGAATAGTTTGGTGCCGAAGGCAAGGCTAGTCTACGTGGGTGTGTCAATCAAAGGCTTGGTCTAGGTTGTATAGTTACTTTTTGTGAAATGTAATTGTACAAAGCTCGTATATTGTATCACATGATTATTCCTTCGAGAAATTTTTAATATACCAAAGATACGCTCGTCATCGTCATATGTCGAGGTATTTTTATATCAGGTTACTCATATATTGTCCAAGTTTTTAGTACATTGCTCTCCGTTTCCGCGGTACTCTGAAGTAGCACCTCAAGTTTTGTTTGACTTTTATAAAAACAGGTGTCATCCGACACGATTTATTATGCTACAGAATTTGGGGTGTTACAGCGATAATAGATATTTTGTATTCGAGGTTATAATTCATTTATTGGAGGTTATATTGAAGAATAGATAGATTTGATTTGAGGTTTATAAATGAACAAGATTAGGTGAAACTTTTATAGGAAATTGGGTATTTTGGATATGATGGTATTTTAATAATCATAATTAGTGAGAAATAATTTATGAAGAAAGAAAATAGGATTGTAGTAATGAAAAGATAAAATTGTCATTTTCTGAGAAAACTTAAATGAGACAAATATAGTTTAATTACTTATTTATTATTATATTAGTTGGTATTTTTATTAATGCTATTAACAACGTATAATTATATATTTAATTTTAGAGTGGACTCGATGTCTCTCCAGTTTAGTTTTTGAGTCAAGAACTTGAGGTAACAACTTTTCACCCATTGTACTTGTTTGTATGATGTTTGTGAGTGATTTTTAATCTATATAAACTATGTTCTTAATGAAGTTGCCTTGTGTGAGATTTTATTTTAAAATGTGACTAGTGAGATTGTATTATTGATTTAATATATCAATTAGTACTTTGAAATGGTTGTTGAGACATGAAATTATGATATTATATGTTTTGGATAATGCATTTTGTGAGTTGAAATAGTATTGTTATCTTAATAATTATTAAGACAATGTTTTATAAAATCTCGTATGGAACTTGTATATACATGCCAAGATTATGATTGTTTATCACGTGGTAGATGTGGAGTGATGATGAGAATTATGATAGATGTGGAGCGGTGATAGATGTAGAGTGATGATCAGAGTTATTGTATATAAAATACCACGTGGTATGCCACAACTCAGTGCACAATGGATGCTCTTAGGGCCCTTGGTATCACCCTTTCTCTTTGGTCGGGATAAGGGTCAGCCTTTAAGACAATGACATCTTTCTTTATTCGAAAGAAAGGGAACCCATGGTCCAATCAATGGCGGAACATAGTGATGGCCAGCTCGGGCCTTGGCCCCAGCTGGCCCCGACTGGTCTTATAAAAGTTGTTAGTATATATATGTATTTATTATATGATTTTTATTTGGCCACAAATTTGGCCCAAGCTAATTTTTTATCTTCTTTGTAATGATAATGTTTGTTTCATTACTCATTGGGCTGTGAGAGGAAAGTAAAATTCTTGTTTGATACCCAAAAGGTTAGTATCATCTTATATATTGTTTTGATTTATAATTATCGGTTATTATTTATTTGTATTTTCAAGGTTATTTGATACTATTTAGTAAATATTCCCTCTCATCCTTATTTAAGGAACCAACTAACAATTTTCACAAGTCAATAAAAACAGTTAAAGTCATAAAATTTAAGTAATTTTCAATATTATCCCTATTAATTACACTAAACTCTAATATCATATTAATTGCAAATGCATATCATATTGGAAAAAGTCCCAAGAGAATTTTTGTTGTAAATACATACATTTCCTGTTGTAAATGGTTTTAGAAAAAACATATCATATTAACTAACTTTATAAACTTCCTTAATCTAATCGAATTAGGTAATATGTCTTATATTAAAGACCGAAAAGTAATCTCTTTATATTTATTATCATTTCAGTAAATTCTCGAGGTATTAATTAGTAATGCATGATCTGGTAAATGAGTTGCCTCGAGTTGTGTCTGGCAATTAGATACTTAAGTTTAAATTGTCATTATTCAGTGGCTTGGAGGAGTTTTTGGCATGCCAAGCCGCCAAGGCAAGGCATCTTTGTCAAGATATCTGTTACAAAATATATAAGGGTATTATATCAACTATGCATATTTCAAATAGTTCCCCTTTTGTGTGGGATATCATTAACTGAATATAAAAGTAGGCAAAGTGAGTATTTTCAGTGAACTCTGAAGATCATATTTTCATAGCACACATCACATTGTTCATTGATTTTCCTCTATTGTTCATTTTCTGGCAGAAAATTTATTTTTTGGGACTGCGCAGAAGAATTTGAAGGCTTCTAATACGAAGAAAAGAAAAGAATTTGCAAATGTGTCAGGATTTCAAAATAGTCTAATTACTCCTCCAAGTTTAAAATATATGTTTTGATTTATAAATTTGTGTTTAACAAGAAAATTTAAATTAGTTAAAAGCAATAAATATGTAAAACGTGTATATTTTTTAAAATGTCCCCTTATTTACAAAGAGAATAAGTAACTGAAATAATAAATAGAAAAATGATTAAAAAAAATGTATAAGGAAAATATTAAATTTCACTCGTTGAAAGTTAATCTAGCAATAAAAATATATAAACAAGTAGAAGGAAACGGAGAGCAAGGGGGGTGGACAACTTCTCATCTTGCATATTTATAAGGATTATGTCTTATATTTCAGTGAGGCCCTTATATTGACCAGTGGGTATCGAACCTCCTCTGTATTAAGGTGAAAGCCATCGTTTTAACTAATTGTACTAATCCTCATTGGTAGAGGTAATTAATGTCACTACCCCTAATACAAAAGACAATGGCTTCTATACGGTCCGAATAAAGCAAAATATTCTTAAAACCCTTGGCCCATCACAAATCTAGCCCATTGATGATCCCCAATAGTTCTGCAATAGTCACCGGCACTGAAATAAGTTTGCAGCTGAAACCACATATCCAATTTCCCTCTACATCCCGAATGGCACCTCCACATCGGCTCCTACCATCATGAAGTACCGATCCATCTATCTCGAGCTTGACATACATGACCCTTGGGAAGTTCACCTTCACTCGTTTCCTAAAGAGCCTTGCCACCATATATAAAAGTTACAGTGCGCAACTAAATCATGATCCCAACATGCCCTGTAGAAAGAATGTTGAGCATCTAATGGAATCTGGCAATTAGCAGCATCATATAGTTTTTTTTACAATGAAAAACCCAAATATCCCAGGAAATATAACCAAACAAAATTTCTATCGCAATGTCCCAACAGCCAGAGGAATCAACATAGTCTATCACTTTCTCATTTCTATCGCAATGTCCCAACAGCCAGAGGAATCAACATAGTTTCACAATGTCCCAACATAGCCAGAGGAACCAGACTTGAACCCATAATGCATTTGTATCAGTCATGAGCTTCCAACAAAGTTTCATAGTGAAAGCTTCATTTTGCCTTCGGAGATTTTTGACTCCCAGGCCCCTTCCTTCTTGTCTAGCATTACTTGGTCCCAAGATATAAGATGCAATTTTCGCTGATTTTCTGCTTCTCCCCAGTGGAAACTTCTGGTGTATTTCTCAATATCCATGAGAAGTCCTTTACCAAGTAACGTAGTTTGCATGTGATAAGCTGTGAGGCTAGACATGACTGATTTGATGAGAGTAGCACGTCCTGCAAGTGAAAGAAACTTTCTTTTCCAACCAGCTAGAAAGCTTCTGTTGAGTTTTTGTAACACCTCAAACCCAATAGACAAATACTTAATTAAAGAATCTCATATATAGCCAATAAGGATGTCCAACATCCACAACATCAAAATAATTAATCAGTTCATATAAAACCCACACCATGGTATCAATTTAAATCCTCAAAACAGTTCAAAATAATTACAAATTAGTAAAGCAGATGCATTCCACGTATGATTCAAAACATGGAAGGAAATGGATTGATCGATGACATTTATCCATGCGGGTTCGATTTCATTTAATTAAGACAGAAATCAGAACAGAATGATTGGAGTCATTCTTTAAAAATAAAAGAAAACGTGTATATAAATACGGCTAACACTAGATATATGAATCAGTTGGGTGTTTGTCAAAAAAAAAATCAGTTGGGTGGGTTTGTTATGCCAACCTCTTGGTGAAAAGACTAACCTCATTCAGGCATAACTATCGGAAGTTTCAGGTAATGAAACACAACGAAGCAGCTCAATCTTACAAAGCCAAGCACAGAGGAGTAGATGAAATAGGAAAATAGAAATTTCCAGTTATTCGAAGAGGGAAAAACAAGATTTGAAGAATCTAGCGCTGTTAACCCTAGATCTAGAATATTTTAACAGAGAATGATCCGAATAAGGAAAGCAAGCAGCACGAGGGAGAGGGGAAGAGATAGAAAGAGAGAAATGAGTAACCATATTTGAGAAATCTTCAGAATATGCAGCAATTGAGAAGGAATGGTGTGATAGGACGAAAGCCAGATCCATCTGAATCCCAAAAGACGTCTAATCTGGAAAACAATCAAGCTATCTGTGCTTCCATTTGAAACACCGATCAAACAGTCAACCAGAATTTTAGAGTCTGAATCAATAATTATCTTCAGGAACGCCATATTCCAAGCAAGTTGCAATCCCTTTGAAAAACCCCATTCTTCAGCCGCTGTCTTTTTCTGCGCCCCCTCACCAGAGCCACCGGAGAGCGATTTGGTGAAGCCACGTCGGCTTTGGTGCAGAGCCGGAGAAAGAGACAGCGGGTGAGCCGGTGGGAGGAGAGGTGGTCGGGGAGGGATATGGTGAAGCGGCGGGGGAGGATGAGTCCGAGACGGGCCAAGATGAAGAGGAAGACTATGGACATTCAGTGAGTAGAGGGGACGAGGAAGAAAGGAAGGAACCTGGGTGTATTTATAAAAAGGGATGCGGAAGTAGAGTAGTATTACAATTTACAAGACGACAAGTTTATAAAGACCTCTGTTCAGAAATGGGCCCCTCTGTATATGCGTGTATGTGTTCATTCGTTCTGCTACCTCATCTGGATCTCTTGTCTTTCTCTCCTTAAATTAAGTCGTCCCTTTCATAACGGATTAATTTTTGGCTAAGAAAAGTTTGATGTTAACGATAATATAATACCTGAGTATTACTTGTTGACCCAAAAATATATATATATATATATATATATATATATATATATATTTATATTTATGCAACTTAGAATTAGCATTTTAAAAAACATAAATAAAGAAGATGAGACATGCAGGTATATGTCTCATCAATCGTTATAGTTCAATTTATTAAAACAGAAAAAGGCCTGTGTATGGCTATTCTGAATAATACTATAGAGTTGCTTTAAAGAAGATGATGAAGACCAGACATCTGTTTATTTTAAGGAAGATGATGAAGACAAGATATCTCTTTTGTTTTTTTAAGTATGATATGATCTGTGGGACGTAGTAATAATTTATATGAAAGCAAGCTGTCATACCAAATTAAGTATAATGATGTTGTACCATTCACACACAAGCCCACAGTTTTAAGCTGTCATACCATTCACACACAAGTCCACAGTTTTATTTTTTTTTTGAAATTTATACAGCTTATAATTTAGAAATACCCAAAAAAAAAAAATAGAAGGCTCTGTGTTTTTTTTTTTTTTGATATAAAAAAAGGTTTTGGAGGGGTTCGACATCAGTTCCCCACCAGGGCACGGCCCCGGGCTCTATGATCACTTACTGGGGACTTACGAGATCGCCTACCAAAGGAGTCCCAGCGACGGCAGAGGGGATCGAACCCATGACCCAAGGGCCTAATCCTGGATCCCTTACCATCTATGCCAACTCACATTGGCTAGAAGGCTCTGTGTTTGTTTTCCTTTGTAGGTGCTTTTCTCTGATCTGCATATAAATGGTATGCCTTTATAGAAATCTCAATTTGATCTCTATAAGATTCTTTACAAATTTTGATAGAGGTTTTAGGATTTTAGAATTTCATATAATATTTAAATGACATATTCTCAATTTTATAATCGTGTATGGTTCTAGGCTTGATAAGTATAGTTGGAGTCATACTTAGTTTTCAAAAAAGAAGACAGGTCACAGGAAGGAAAAAAAACGTCCGTGTGTGGTCTTGGGATTAAATCGCGATAATTGTGTGCACGTGTGCATTTTAATCTAAAAATAAGTTAACAAATTTTAATTATTTATTTCCATAAACTATTCCTTATTCAAATATAAAAATGTTTACCAAATCATATAAAATAAATCATTCTTTATGAAATCTTTGAACAATCTAAAAATCACTTACTATTTTTTAAGCTTAAACAAAGGAGCTCTTCATTTCAGAGTTTAAATTATTTCATGAGTAAATACCCTTTTTGGTCCCTGAAAAAAAACACGGACCGCTTTTTGGTCCCTGAAAAAACAAAAGTCATTTTTAATCCTTAAAAAGGACGAATAAGGTCCCTTTTAGTCCTTTTTGACCCTTTTTTGTGGACATTTTAATCCCTCACAAATTCCCAAAAGATCCCTTTTAGTCCCTAAAAAGGACGAAAAATGACTTTTTTTTTCTCAGGGACCAAAAAGGGGTTCGTGTGTTTTTCCAGGACCAAAAAGGGTATTTACTCTTATTTCATCCTACGAGAATGAAGAGAAGAATAAGAGAAAATGTCAAATCATGCATGAGAGATGATGTCTGGTTCAAAGCACATTCCATGTTCTCACCTCAAACCCCTTTCACCCTAAATAAATACACATGGAACTAGCCCGCTGACAACAAATTTTTATTTCAACAAGCAAAAAATCCTCCGCGCGTTGTGCAAGTACAATAACATAACAATAGTTAACAACGCCGGACTTGATGCGATGACATAGTTAATTATTTGTCATATAATTTGAAGCAGAAAAGTGTGGAATTGATTAACCTATCAATAGGTAATTCAGGACTTGGTTGAAGCAAAAAAAAAAAACCCCTGCGTGATGCGCAGATGCAATAAGATAACACCATTAAAGTGCATCTACACAAATGCAATAAGATAACAACATTAAAGTGCATCCAAACATTCAACTCATCTAAATGTTTCAACAAATTAAAAAGCAAAGATGCATATTGCAACATGAATGTAGGTTAACAAAGTAATTGTTTTTCAAAACATGAAACAATATTTCTTCATAAAAGCAAAAACCCCTTATGTTGTTATGTCCACGTCTGGTACACTTCTATAGTTATTTTTCTGAGATTCTCTCCGGTTACTATATTCATTGCCAATATGACATCTCGATTTGGCAGTATTTTCCAAGTCAAATTGCCTGCAGACAATGTCATAAAATAATTACTCCGCGGAGTACAAATGTCCAAACATTTACCATGCGGCCTACAAACATCCAAACGAAGCAGGGCTACCGGTGACTAAAGGAACATTAAGGTAACAACTGGGCAAGAAGTCATTCCTTAACATAGCTGGGAAACAATTCATTTATAACATGATCATGACTTGAAGAACAACCAAATAGGAACATTAAATACAGAAAGATTATTCATTTTACCAGGAGTCACCCACTTCGATGCCAATCAACCTCTTCATTAAGGGGAGCTAACATTCTTGCCCGCTACTTAAAAACAAAGACCTGGAAACAACAAAAATTGAACAAACTAAGAATCCATCTAATGCAAAAATTTGGAAGAATCTGAGAATAAATTACCCTTTGAGTTGAAACATTGTTGTGCTCTTAGGATAAAAGTAAAGATTAAGAAACATGTTTTTGATACTGATGGGCAGTGCAAAGAAGGAACTTGTATATTAATGAGCTAAAGTAGAAGTGATGGTTGCATGTCATAACGTCGATATATTGCTTAATCACACCCAAAAGACAATAATAAGATGGCTAATAATAGTAGTATGATAAAAATCACCCCACTCAACTAAATGAAATTAAATGATTATTCTAAACCATAAAGTAAGCTTTAATATGTCATTAAAAAAAGTCATATTGGTAATATTTCTTGAACAATTCAAAACACTCATAATAGTTCAGCACAATGATAGCAAGGTGATTTTTGGCTTGCAACTATTTGATTTAAAGAGACTCCAAAACAGTTCAGCAGCAAATATGTATGTACCTGAGTCACAAAGGGGTTAAAAATGTACCAGATACATTAAATATGCCAATCAAGTTCATTAAAAAAAATCAAAATTGAGTTCATACTAATGCCACACAGGTCCACAATACTCATAGAGCTCTTGTAATGGGAAAATACTGGAATAGGTTAGAGATAGCAAACTAAATACTCAGAATGCTTGCAATGAGAACCCCTTTGTTCTATAGGCATTTTCAGTTTTAATATGACCCGTTCTATGCAATCTGTAAAGCGCTTAATTACTCCATCATAAATCATGAAACTGCCATTAGTATTAAGTTTTTATAAGACCACGAGCTCAGGAAGAGAGACGATAAGACTTTCAAAAGCTTGATACAAATAACAATGAGCAGACATGGTAAAAGATATTGTGCACAAAATCCCCTAATCTTGGAAAGATCAAAATTATTAACACTGAATTGAAAAAGTAGACTTATTAGGAAATCAAATTATTTTTACAAAGAAAGTGCAAACTCAAAAAACATACTCACCGTAGTGTGAGACGCGAAGAAGTCCTTCCTTAACATAGCTGGGCAACAATTCATTTATAACATGATCATCACTTGAAGAACAACCAAAAGGAACAATAAATTCAAAAGGTTTATTCATGTTACCAGGAGTCACCCACTTTGATGCCAATCAACCTCTCATTAAGGGAATCTAGCATTCTTGCCCGTTGCTTAAAAAAAAAAAAAGACCTGGAAACAAAACAAAAATTAAACAAATCGAGAATCAATTTAATGCAAAAATTTGCAAGAATCTGAGAATAAATTACCCTTTGAGTTGAAACAGCGCCTTAATCTTTTGTACCAGCAAAACCAAATGAAAAAGTCACACTTACCCAAAAAATTGTCAGCAAACAAAACCCTTCAATTCTTGTGACATACCAGTCATAGAAATACCATTAGCTACTTTGCTTTGATGTTGTTCCTTTTTTTTAATCAAATCAACATGTCATATTAGCTCAACACAATACTGATGATCTCTAAACTAGCGAAGAAAAAATAACTTCAAAAAAGGAAAAGAAAAAACAATTACCATTGGCCTGTTTTGCAGAAGCCATAGATCATTTGGTCGTTAGCCGTTGAATCCATCCATTTGAGATCATCTTTGTCTGGCAATTTTTTTCACTAAGAAAGATAATTTATTATCTTTACAAAAGTCATAGTACACTTACATTGCACCACCTCCAGCAGGGCCAACTGCTTTGAATATTGACATACGAGTCATGGAAATATCATTAGCTGCTTCTCTTTCATGTTTTTCCTATTTGTTTAATCAATTGAACATGCCATACTAGCTCAACCCAAAACTGATGATCTCTAAACTTGAAAAGAAAAAATAGCTGTAAAAAAAAGTGTAGAAAAAACAAACACCATTGCCCTGTTTTACAGAGGCATCATTCCAGTAATAATGGTCTACTGGGTCCAACCAACTCACAATGCATGAAGGAGATGGAGTTTTACAATTTCAGCATTTGAATAAGTTGTAGGCTGAATATAAATAGTAGGCTTAAATAAGTGAGAGTAGTTTGGTTTTGCAAAACTCACTTTGCTTTTTAATTAAAACTGGAGGCAAACAAAGACTAATTTACTCTAATGATTGAACTACAGGGACAACAATACAGAATTGCTACAAGTCATATTGAACAGAATGAAGATACCTATAAAAACAATCTATTTCAGCTATTCTACTTGGCCTCAATCCCTCATTATTACCACTTTGCTTGGTAAGATTAAAAAAACAAATGCATTGATCTTCTGTGAGTTATTTTCATCCTCATGGATTCTGCATGGCAGAAACCAACAGTTACTAATCCAACGATGCAAAGAGGAAGATAATTGGCCACTCAAGCCTGCATCTAACAAATCTTTTTGCTTAATAATTAGGAGGGACTAAAAAGATATGCAAACATGAACAAATTTAGAAAAACTGGAAACTGCAATTTTCTGGTGCTCTCTTGGGACGTGATGATGCAGATGGAAAAGTTTAGACTAAAACAAAGTAAGATGGATTTTAGGGATTGCATTCCAAGCAAAAACATTAAGTTAGGTCATAGAGTGCCAACAGACATGTATAACCAGTCTCGTGAGGATTCTTGGAATACCTGAGATGAGAACAATCCAAGCCCTGCCAAGAAAAGCATATATGTGGAAGTAAGTACTCTGAATGCATATTGTAACATATATAATAACTATAGTACTATACTTCTTTACAATCTTTTATTTATAGAAAGGATCTGTGTGGTGGTACTCCTCAAAATCAAAAGGATTTATTGAAACAATGGCATGGTGTCTAAGTTATTTTAAAACCCCATTTCAAGAACCCAAATAAGAGAAACCTTTTGAGAAGGAGATAAGAGAAAATTCTAATCTCTTAACATTTAGTAATCTTGAATATGGCACTCAAAATTTAAAGCTGCATTATTACACTTCAAAGGCAAGAATTTCACTAGAACATCCTACAGGCCCGGTTGAATTATATCACTACAAACATTGATGTCCAGCTTTAAAGATCAAGTAATAATGCTAAAAAAAGTAAAGAGTAAGCCAACAAACTGACAATCAGAAAATTTTGCCTATGAAAAGGATGACACAAATTTGGATAATAAAATATTCAACCATTCTTAGGACGTTTTTGGACTCCAAGAAGTGTAAAATTTGGAGGCAAACAATTCACTTCCTTATATTATGAAGTGACAGATAGATAATCAGAACAAAGTTTATTCCTACTGTATGCCATATAATCAATATTAATAGTGAAATGATCAATGATAAATAAAAAATGATGTGTTACCAGATGATATGGATTAGATAAGAGATAATCTTCATCCTGATTTGAATTTCCCTCTTTTCCACTGCAATAAGTGGAATCAAAGAAATTCTTTAGACTATTCAGAAGTCAATGAATAAAAGAAGCTCTTTTGCATACTCAGATATCAGTCTTTAATATAAGGAAGGATATATGATGTTTCAATAGCAAATTGAATTATACTATCAAATGAAAAGAATTTAAACAATAAGAACAAAAACACAAAAGAACTGTTTCAAGGTGTAGTGTCATATTATGGAGAAATTAATGCTGAGAGATTTAAAATACATTAAGACTTAAATCTTAACCATAATTTATCATTAATAGAAATATTCATAATCTTATTTAAAGTTATGTGCTACATTTATAATGCATAATTTACAAGTAAGTAATATTAACTTCCCTAACATCAACTCATCTTTCATTACAACGTTCCAAGTACAACCAATTGCAAAGTTCAGGATACAAAGTCTCAAACTTTATACTTAATAGGCTATTTCTTCATGCTCACTTAAGGACACACCAGTCAATGAGTTCACACTACTACAAAAAACATGTTTAACGTCCCAAAATAAACCCAATTTACGTCCCTTTTTTCAGTGACGTCTATTGAGGGGACACAATAAAATAATACTTTTGGCGTCCCAAAATTATTTTGGGACGCCAAAAGTATTATTTAAGGCGTCCCAAAATTATTTTGGGACGCCAAAACTCATGTATAAAGTGTAATTATAACTATGATCTTTGGCGTCCCAAAATTCCATTTGGGACACCTTAAGTATCACTTACGGTGTCCCAAAATTCCATTTGGGACGCCTTAAAGATACTTAAGGCGTCCTTAGCATAGTAGTGAAAACATAGATTTTACCTGAAAACGAAAAGAAAATAAAAAATCGTAAAACGTAAAATTGTAACGTAAAAACATAAAGCGTTTGGAAAATTAGTAAAATCGTTTTAATGAAAAAAAAAATCGTAAAAATGTAAAATCGCAGTGATAAAACGAGTTTTTAACCACCATGGTCCTTAGTTTTTTTTTAAAAAAAAAACATTTTTGGAGGATGCAATCACTCATACGATTAGCATGCAATCCAACAAATCAGATATGAATCCAAGCAGAATGAAAAAACTTGCATAGCTATTTAATATTTGATTGTTTGCATTTAAAAAAACCATTTCCAATGTATAAAAAAATGAGAGATGCATCGCAGCAAAAGCCTTTTGGCACATCACAAATATGAAAATCTGTAATGTGTTATCTGGAAAATTTATATGTGAATACCAAGAACAGTATTATCTTCTAACAGAACCTCAAAAAACAATAGCTTTAGAAATGTTTTATACAAAACTACCCGAAAGTGTAACCACAAAAGTAGAAGTATATCAGAAAAATGTTCAGGAAGACCAAATATCTTTGACATTAGGAGGAAAGATCACTGTTCTTAGAACATGGCTAGAATCACAATGTCTGGATAAAAAAGCAAGAAAGGAAGCTAATATTAGTTTATGTTGTCAAAACAGCTATGACAAGGTTAATCAGTATGGTTGTACAGAAAATTTTACATTCGAGTGTTGGATTGCCGGCGAAAGTGGGGAAACTGGAGATAGGTTGGTCTTTTTGTTTTTCAATTCCTGGTTTTTGGATAGGTTACATTGGTCTTTGTAAATTCATGCTAACCTGGTAAAGCTTGATTTTTGGATAGGTTGGTCTTTCCCAAGCAAGAAGGCTAACCCAAGGTAAAGTCATTAGAATACACCCATCAAGTTCTTTCCCCGTTCAAATTGACAGAGAGCCATTTATCAAACAACCCGACAGTAAAGAAATATCTCATCTTGGGCAGGTATGACATGCTTTCAAGTGATATAAACAATTTTATTTTAATATTCTTTGACCTTATGTGTGCTTGTGTTTAGTTTTATATACACAATTTTCCACTATTAAGTTTGATAAGCACTAAACTGACTGCTGCTGCATCAATCAATTTTAGTGCACATTCATATATTGGGTTGGAAATCATGAACTTCATCCAGTGTTGTTTTAACATCAGAAAAATTTTGCGTGGTCACTTTCATGTCGTATGATTGATCTGATTTACAAGGGGATATTCTGTTTGTCCCTCCTGCAATGTGTTAATGTTGAGATGGGAATTGTTCCAATCAAGCTCACACCCTTGTGCTTATTTGATATCAACATTTGATGTAAGTGTAAACAATTAAAAAATGCACATTATACTGGCATATGCTAACTGGGTCGATATGCTTGATATACTAATGACAGGAGTTGTGCATTCCTCAATACCTTCTTCATCTAACTAAACTAAACTTTTTCCCAATCCCTTCTCAGAGAAATCATGCTTGAAAATATATTGCAGGCTCTTAGCGGGCTAGAAGCTTGAATGCCCTATTAAGCATTTAAGCCAGAGCTATGACTTAATTATACTTTATCTAAATTTCTCCTTAGAGATGCATCATGCTTAGTTTTAAAATAGTTCATTGTTTTCTTTGGGCTTTGGCTCCGTTGGATTACCAAAGGAGGAACTTCATAAAAAGTGGGGAAACCAAAAGAAGGAAAAAAAATCATTGTTTCAAACAATTCACCAAATGCAGATGCTTGATTCTGTGGTGTTTGGATTTGTCATGTTTAGATGTTCATGTTGAGGAGGACTTCAGGGGACGATCCTAGAGGGCACGCTGCAGCAATAATGACAGATGTCATATTGGATGCTGACCCTTCCTCACAAATCATTAATTAACCATAATGATTTCACAAAACCGGATTAACAAGTGATTAAGAAAAATTCGTTTCCCTTTCAAAAATAAATACATCGGAGTCCAGGGCACAAACTCTACCCACAAACTCACTACAGAAGATTAAAACTCTGGGCACAGTTATTAATCAAAGAAATATACAGCCCACGAGTATTCCAACACCAATTTCACAACAAGGGTCTACACCAAAACATTTCCTCACAGGTTCTGATTGTGGATCCACTAAAATATTATAGCGTATAAAATAAAACCTTTAGTTCAACAAAGGAACAACAGTTATCCCAAAACAGTTAAAATAGTGTTCTCAAAACATGTAGGTCCTAAAATGGCAATATATAAACTCATACAACACCAGTACCAAAAGAGGCTTACAAAGTTCACAACTATTACGCCTCTGGTTGCTTCCCTTTGCTACTAGGAGAATTAGAGGTCTCGCCTGAAAATATTGTATATGACGGGGTGAGACTTAAAGTCCCAGTAACCAAAATTAATTTATCAAATATGCAAGAAAGGAATGCAAGTCAGAGAAGCAGGTTCACTAACATATTTATAAAATCAACAACAAATAATTATTTAATCTATAATAATCAACAATACATAGAACGATCCCCACTCATCCATCCTGCTCCTCCTTATATCGTCTGGACGTGGTACAGTCTATCAGTGCTAGTATACCTGGCCAAGGTTAGCTAGTCACTTCAAGATTACTGTGCCCTCCCATGCTACCACCAATATACCGTAACAGGGAGGTGTCCGCCCAAAACACTCAACTCAAATTCCGGGCCAGGAATGAGAGAGCCGATGGGCACAATTTCACCCTAAATCTCTTCCACACAACCCAACATATTCCAAAACAGATAAACAGTATGATACTGCAATTACCCAAAAACATCATACAACATACTATTCCATATACAACATCTCATAACAAACACTATAACAACAATATTTAACAAAATTTATTGTTCCATATACAACAACCGATAACAAACATCATAACAATCTCAATAACAGTATTCAATCATATATACATATAGAATAGAATATATACTGCTTCACTGAAATAACTACATATTCAGATAAATACATCTTTTTTTTTTCAAAACACATATCAGTAGTACATATAAAATTAAGGTTTAGAAAACACCTTACAGTCCAAAACAAGCATATAAAATAAATTAACCCCGGTTACCTCAACTCCAAGCTAAACCTTATCTCGGGGAGTAAAACGTGAATCACAATTATAATTTCATATATCTTAAGTTACACAAATTCAAATAAATAAATGTATATTATCATAATAAAAACTAAAATTAACAGTTTAATCCTTCAAATTCCAAAACTAACCGATTAAAATCTCTGTAACTCTTCTATTAACCCCAAAATGAAATTTATACAACTTTTAATCGGTAAAAATATCTGGTACGATATAAATTCTGAATTTCTTGAGTAGAAAAATTAATTTAAATTCCTACAAAAATCAATCAAAAATTATGAATCAATTAAAACTAGTTGCTAATCGTTCTAAATATATAGACAGTTATCTGTTCTCAAAACTCAAAACTTTTCCAAAATCATAATCTCAAAATTTTCACTAACCAGCATGATAATATATTCATTGGAAAGAGAAAAATATATAGAATAACTTTCATAAAAGAAGTTTATTGAAAAGAAGTTGATTTAACTACCAAAATAATCTTATAAAATAGATAAGATACCTTAAAAACTCAAACCTTCTTCCTTTTCTCTCCTCTTTTCCTTAGTTCTGCGCCCTCCCTCTTTCTCTCGGCGCTCTCAATTCTTTCTGCCTAATTCTCTCAATCTCACCACCTAATACCCACACACACAGTACACACATATTTATATACAATGGCCAAAGTCACCGCCTCAATTAATGAGGCGGTGATCTAATATATATATGTTTTTTTTTTCCTTTATCTTTTCTGCCAACGTATCACCATTTTTTTTTTAACAATTTTTGAAATGGGCAAATTACAACAAAAGCCCAAACTTCATTTTAACATTTGTTACGGATTTATATAAGGCCCATATTCAATATATGGCCCAACAAGGGGCAATCCACGTGGTACAGATATGACGCCACATCACTTGGGTTTTGAGGCATAGAAGCCCACAGTTCAAACCCTAAACCCAAGGTAGCCTCTATATATAGCAGGCTAACCCTAAAGGTTCATGATCTCTTCTACACGGTCTACGCTCCGGCTAATCACATATAGCCGTCACAGAGCATACGACCACCCCCTTAGGCTATACGCCTCCATTAATCATCGAACTACGTGGACTTTGATCCCTCTTCAGGGTACGTAGGCCCTAGGAATCGCTCCTAGGTCAAGTCTCAATCTACATCAACATCCTAGCCCCTCAGGGCTAGACAATCTGTGTTCTACACTAGAACAGTGGCGCCGACTGTGGGGAACCGTAAATTTCGATTCTCGTGACCAAAGATGGTCAACCTTCCCAAATCCTAGCGGCCAAACGAACAATTGCAGAGTTTTATAGTTAGGGTTTGGGATGTCAACATAGCAAAAATTTGGGCAAGAGCGTTCATCAGGTCTCTGATCTGTTCAACCGCTACGCTTCTGTACAGGGACAAAGCCATTAGCGCAAAAGAAATTTCTTTGCTTTCTAGTGTCAACCCCAAGATGCAAAACCGAGATACCAAAGGCTACAATCGAAGTGGCCAAATCGAGAATATACAAATTCAGAGCCGGTGCATCATTAACTTGCGGGGTTATTCAGAGATCTGGAAGGCAGAGTGTGACGGCGGCAATCATTCTCTTGACGGATTTTGCTAGTTTGCAATCATTCTCTTGATGGATCTTCAGCGGGAAAGGAACGAGAATTCTCTTTCATCGCTGCTTGGTTTTTTGATGGCTGTCTTCGCGGCTTAAGCAAGAAAGACGCAGGGGCGGAGGTGACTGCCTGTCTTGCGTTGCTCGGAGCTCGCGTTCGACTCTTGGATCACGCAGGAGCGGAGGAAAGAAATCTCAAATCGTTTGCTTCGCGTGGCTGGTCCTGGGAGTTCTTGCTGGGTTTCACGGCGGGGAGAAGAAGCAGCGAAAAAGGCAGACCTAAAAACGCAGGGACCTAAACGAAAATCTCAAAAGGTTTCATACAGGGACCTAAGTGAAAATCTCAAAAGGTTTCATACAGGGACCTAAACGAAAATCTCAAAAGGTTTCATACAGGGACCTAAACGAAAATCTCAAAAGGTTTCATACAGGGACCTAAGTGAAAATCTCAAAAGGTTTCATACAGGGACCCAAGTGAAGCTCTTAAAAAGTTTCTCACAGGGACCTAAGTGAAAATCTTAAAAAGTGTCCCACAGGGACCTAAGTGGAACTCTTAAAAGGTTTTGGAGAGGGACTGAAATGCGAATTTTATTAGTCCAACGTCAAAAAGTTTGGAAGCAGAATGCAGACCCCGGTTACACCATATCTGGTTAAAACCCCGGCTCCGCATGAAATTTTGAGGGTGGACCCCGGTTACACCAAACCTGGGTAACATCCCGGCAGCTCGAGAGCTCAAACTACCGGATTGGGGGGCAACGGGCTAGGAATGGAAAAGCATGATAAAAAATAGCCGAAATTAAGGCAAACCCGAAGACAACAGTAAGTATTTTCCACTGACTGTGATTTACTTACATGTTATTAAATGCAGGGGTACATCTCGGCCAAGTCCGCGTTTCATTTCAAGCAGATAATACATCCCGACACTCGTAAACCTAAACTACCAGTGGGGGCAACTGTTACATGATATAAATATTAGGCCCATATTCCATATATGGCCCAACAAGGAGCATATTGCATATCGGGATCTGCCTGTCATAAAGGAGGATCCAATCATATCAATCATAGTAAAGAGGCCGATATGATTGTTGGGATATGCCGGCCGAGGTTAATGAGACCGATATGATCTGATCTCGGATCAATCATATTAATAAGGCCGATACGATCCCATCTCAGGTATGCCTATAAATACAGGGGGTAAACCCTAAAGATTCCCCAAACAAGCCTATCGGTACTACTGTACCAGCTGACCCTGTAATTGAAGAAACTTCTGCAACACCGCCCCATCCTGATTCAAAGTACCTTAGCCAGCCAGAGCGTACAAGGCAAAAAGCCAAAGGCAGAGTCTTCAAAGATTATGGGAACAAGGCAGTGATTCGGCAGTCTCAAGTATACAAGTGGAGCTCTCCAGTCACTCAACCCACATGGCAGGACAGCAGCATCTGGGTCTTGACGTAGATTCCAAGATTATCGATGCATTCTTCCGTTAGCTCACTGCGGCAGAGTGGGTTTTTGGTGATGGAAAAATAGTGCACGACCAAGAAGACCAGAAGCATGGTTTTCCAATTAAAGGAGCACGGACAATGATCATGGACTTGTCAGAGGAGTTCTCCCTGATTCGTTTTGCTATCTCAATCATTTATTCTTGGAGGTCGACGGCTACGCCACCAAATCTACTGACCGGAGAAACGAATTCCGTGGTTACGACACCCATAATGGACAAACAAGTTAAGGGTTACGACACCCACAACTGGAGAAACGAATTCCGGGGCACGACACCCAGAACGGACCTCGGTTACTCGTAATAACTGCATCAACTGTGATTGTTTCGATATGACAACTGTCATCGTCAATTCTAAAGTTTGCTCAAATTGCGAGATCTTATTCGTGGAGGTCAGACGGAGGACCCGGGTACACTTAATACAGTTAAAACCCGGGCTCCGGGTAAAGTTTTGAAGAGGAGTCCACCTCCAAAAGAAAAAGAAGGTGGACCCCGGGTACACTGAATACAGTTAAAGTCCGAGATCCGTGCAAGGGTCATCGAACTCGGCCTTTCAGTCAAGCGAAGCCGTCACCGTAAGCTTTTGCAACTTGGTCGCTTTCGAGACTTAGCATGAAAGAGCACGCCGCGGGCCATCAAACCCGGCTTTTCAGTCAAGCGAAGCTGTCACCGTAAGCTTTTGCAACTCGGTCGCTTCCAAGACTTCCTTAAATGACACGAGGCCGCTGTCATCAGCCCTTGTATTGACACTGAGGTCCATAAGCCCAGTAACCGACATCGAGGTCCATAAACCCGGTAAATATTTTGATGCATCAAAATTGACACCTAAGTAAGAAGGCGAATAGTCATACCGAACCCTAATCAGGTCAAAATGGTCAAAAGTGTGTCCCCACGACCACGGCTGAGCATGTGACAGTTTGCCCTTACCCTGGTTAAAATCCCGGATAACGACTTCGAACCTCGTAGCGTGGTATACTTAGACACCCCTATTCATACACCTGGTTATCTACACCAGAGGAGTACTAAGAGGACTCTAACTATTAAAGACCCTGGCCCGGTCTAGAACTTGACTATGTGCAGTCAATGCTTAAAAGTTAAAAGTACATAATGGACTAGCTACTTGAATTTTCATTCATAAGGTTAATCGTTCAAAAGTACAATAAAATTTGAAATACAAACTACTACAAAGCCGTCACCTTACGCTGAAATAAAAGAAAAGAACTTCTAGCTTGAAGGGGCTGCCTCGTCCACAGGCGCCCCGCCACCCTCGGGGCCAACCCCGGAAGCAGCACACATGGAATCCCAACAGTCGCGAGCACCTCGCCCGAATTTGGAAAGTAACACATCCTGGCAGCTCAGAAACCTGAAATACCAGGCTGGGGGAAACAGAGTGGACAACGATTTGTTAAGCGGAAAAGCGTGTTACCAATAACCGGCATTAATGCAAACCAGAAAGTTTAATGCAAGCTCGGACAAATATCCGAAATGAGCACGTTGAAGGATTTGCACAAACAGTAAGTATTTTCCATTTATTATGATTTGCTTACATGTTATTAAATGTAGGAGTATAAACCAGACAATTAGCCCGGGAAAATTGCTACGAAAGCAAATTAAGATGGATGGACGAAATCCATCCCCAGTTCGTGGGAGCCAGGTGTCACAGACAATCATGGCAGAACCAGAGGGGTGTTCCCCAAGAGTCACGCGGGGGCCACCACAGCCACCTCGGATCCTCATAGGGCGGGACACTAACCCAGCACCATGATTTGTCCGAAATTACACTTGGCCCCATATCTTCCACCTCGGACCCTTACGTCGTCAGTCCTCACCACGGCATTCCTAGGGCCGGAGGTTACCACCTCAGACCCTTAGGTCGTCGGTTCTTACCGCGGCACTATTAGGACCGGAGGTTATTACCTCGATCGCCCTCTTTGGCCGTCGGAATTCACCACGACAGTTCCCAAGCCATAGGTCGTCATCATGACACTTCACGAGACGTAGGACGCCGCCCCGGCTCATCGAACCTTGTGACGTTACCACGTACCTGGGAAATGAGTTCAACAAATCCTAGCCCGACGCAGACGTCAGGAGATGGGTAACACCTCGGATGACATTTCTAAGACAGCATACACCCCGGCAGTCCAAAACTTTGAACTACTGGGCTGGAGGGCAACTGTTACGGATTTATATAAGGCCCATATTCAATATATGGCCCAACGTTCAAACCCTAAACCTAAGGTAGCCTCTATATATAGCAGGTTAACCCTAAAGGTTCATGATCTCTTCTACACGGTCTACGCTCCGGCTAATCACATACAGCCGTCACAGAGCATACGACCACCCCCTTAGGCTAAACGCCTCCATTAATCATCGAACTACGTGGACTTTGATCCCTCTTCAGGGTACGTAGGTCCTAGGAATCGCTCCTAGGTCAAGTCCCAATCTACATCAACATCCTAGCCCCTCAGGGCTAGACAATCTGTGTTCTACACTAGAACAACATTATTACTACTTTTTTTTTCATCACAATTACAATTTAAATACACTAATTATAAGAGTAATTATTTTATAATTACAATTAAATCCTAAAAATAAAATTAGGATGTTACAGATGCTGAGTGTAAGGGCATTATTAATGCATATAAGTTCTCCTCCAGCAAATGGCCAAAGACAAAGAGGTTGCTGATTATCAAAGGCTTGTAATGGAGGCAAACAAGAAAAAGTTATTGTATCGTCTTCCCCCACAAAGTTTCACACCGTCTAAGAACAATTTGTTTGCCAAGTAAAATAACTACAGAGTTTAATATGCATAATTTATGGTATCTGAGTATCAAAAAAAGGTTTAACTATATTGTCGGCCTAAATTGTCGGAAATTGAATTGTCATTTCAGGTATCTGTTTGGAATTGACTGGGTGAGCTATAGAAGATGGACCTTCACCTATTTGGAATTGACTGGACATTGTTGAAGCTATTATAGAAGATGGACCTTCACCTAATAAGAAGAAAGAAGACAGAAAAGCAGTGTTAATGCTAGTATAGAGTCATAAAAACAATTCCTATGCAATATTTTTTTATATAAGAGAGTTTATTAGGTAATAACAATTGTATTTAGCATCATGATGTAATATACACATTGATTTGGATAAAGTTGACATTCTCTCTTAACTTGTGCTTATTTCTATCTTTGTTTTTCTGTTAACAGAAACTCTACTTCAATTACTTCCAATGATGGCGTTGAACAATCTAAAGCCTATAAATCATCACAAAGCAGAAAAAGTATGAATATTATTAAGATGAAAAGGCATTATTAAAAAAATTGTCTAATTGATACTACCCCACTAACAGAACAAGACACAAAGGACATATATTGAAACTTGCAAAATAATGCCATGCAACACACAAAACATAAAATCATGTGAAAAATATGAATTAAGTAAACTTTAAAAAAAAAAATCATCAAAACAACAAATATATTTCTACATATACTGATATATATTTTTTTTGATAATAATCTACATATACTGATCCTATTCCTGAGGCTCATTTTATAGTAATATATAAAAGCTTTTCCATGTATTGATATATATGGGATATTGCGGTGGAAAGAATAGTGTAATAAAATCAATTTCACTCTCAAGGATTGAAGCCTAACAGTCAAATATTAAGTGACAAAGCATCAATCCAAAAGTGCAGTGTGGCAAATTGTTGGCTGATGAGAAATGTCTAGTTGGCAAGTATCACATGTAAAAGAAAAGTGGAAAAAGCACTCAGCCAAAAATCATCTTTTGTCATCTTCTTCTCCTTCGATGAGCACTCCCCCAGCATCTTCCATATCTTCCATTGCTGTTTTCTTCTCTAACAAAAATCCCAAACTTCTTCAATCAACTAATGATTCATTATAGCAGAGAAAATAATAACTTCCCCACTCATTCATCAACAAAATCAAAACAGTGTTTCTGAAAAATTATCCTCGAGTCTTATGCCTGTGAGCTAGTTAATAGAATTGCTGATATTGTTGCTCCTACAGATAGCCTCCTAGTAAGACAAATTAAAGCCTTCATTTCTAGAGATTGGCCAGTTCACATCCGTTATATTCCGCGGCATTTCAACAGAATAGCAGACGCGCTTGCTAAATTAGGCCAGTCTAAATCAGATATTTTAAGCGCTTGCCCTTTGTATTTGAGTTGATCAAGAGTCTTTGTGAATTCTTTCCCCTATTAATCTGGTTTTACTGCAATGTACTCTGGCTTTTTAACCATCTTCTTATACCAAAAAAAAATCGAAACACAGTAGTAAAACAACAAACTGATTCTCTGAAATTATGCCCCTTCAAAAGCTCTCTCTTTCCCATGACTTTGCTTCCAGTTCCAGCATAAGCTATGAAATTATCTAAAAGATGTAATCTTTTTATGGAAAAAAAAGTTATTTGATCTTGCCTTTATTGCCTTCTTTGTCTTTCCCGCCAAATTGCCCACGAACATCCGAGCAGAGTTGCAGGAGTTAGAAGACCAGAGAGTTTAAAATGAGTTTTAAGAAAGTAAAATGGATGGTTAGGATTAAATGAAATGGATGGCTAGGATGAGCCTGAGAGATGGGCAGAAAATTGACCAATGAGAGAATCCTCTCCCGAGTGCGTGAGAGAGGGAAAGAGTGTCAGGTGGAGAAATAGGCAGAGAAACATGTCTCGTGAATGAGCCACGGGATTGAGCGCAGCCCGATGCAAGAATTGAATCGGCTTATGAACAGTGAAATGTGAGAAGAGCTAAACATAAGCCGTTTTTTAGATGGCTTTAGGGATAACATTTTATATATATATATATATATGGATCACGTGTCCTCCTCCCTTCATCCAAACCCACACACATAACCCATACTCTCAACTTTATCTCTCATTTTCCATTTCGGCCCATAGGCCTTCAACATATATATTTCTTATTCATTTCGTTCATGCCCAGCTATACACAAATATATGTATATTTATAACACAACAACGTTTTCCTCTTTATTTTTCTCAAATCATATATATATAAGTATGCACCTGCTGTGACGGGACTTTCTTTTGCAAAAGAACATTACAATTTTTCGAAAAAAAATCTTCTTCCTCCTTTTGCTCTCTGTAACTTTCTTTTGCTCATCATGAAATATCTTTAGTTCCTCGTTAGTGGAATTTAAATATGAAAGTGCAGCTACTTGCATGGATTCATTAACAATTTCCTGCTCCAACTCTTCAACTTTGAGCCTCGCAGCTTCTGAGGCTTGGGTTGCTTCATGCTCTTCTTTTTGTGACTTCTCCAAGTTTTGTTTTAGTTCTTCTATAAGTCTGTTAGTGCTGCACAAATCCTCAGGTAGCTGGAACTTGTCTTGTCTCAGCTCGGCAATCTCCTTTGATATTTCAAGTTCTACCCCCATACTCTTGGATCGCTGTGATACCAGATGAAGAATCTTAGATGAGAATAACTGTTGTTTATTCCGATGAGTGAAAGATTACATATATAGACAAGTAGAGAATCTAATCTGTTAGTGAGATCTAGAATTTGAAATTTGAAATTGATATCTAACAATAATCCCCTATAATCTCTCCTATAATCTCTAGGTTTAGTTAATCCCTATAATTATGGGATTCGTAACTGATTCTACACTCCCCCTCAAGTTGGACGGTAGATGTCAATTAAGTTCAACTTGCCAATTAGATACTCGAATCGGTCCTTGGGCAATCCTTTGGTGAGGATGTCTGCATTTCGTTCTTTTGAAGGTATATACCTTAGATCAACGATACCCTCATCGACTTTTTCCCTTATAAAATGTCCGTCTATCTCAACATGCTTGGTTGTCATGTTGAACCGGGTTATGAGCAATGTGAATTGCAGCCATGTTATCGCAATAGACCTTGATTGGTAGATTTATGCATTTCTTCAAGTCTTCTAGGACACGCTTTATCCATATGCCCTCACAGATCCCGGTGCTACACCACGTATTCAGCTTCAGCACTGCTTCTTGCAACTACACTTTGTTTTTTACTTCTCCATGTGACCAAGTTACCCCATACAAATGTACAATACCCAGATGTCGATTTCCTGTCATCTTGATCACCTACCCAATCAGCATCTGTAAACAGCTCTACATTTCGTTTGTCAGTTTTCTTAAATAGCAAACCACGTCCCGGAGACCCCTTCAAATAACGAAGGATCCTGTAGACTTCATTTAAATGTTTCTGTTTAGGGTCATGTGAATGCTGGCTGACAACACTTACGGCAAATGCAATGTCCAGTGCAGTATGGGACAAATATATTAATTTGCCTACCATCCGTTGATAGTTCCCTATGTCCACCGCTTTACCGAGATCTGTTTCTTCATCTATTTTATTAACCTGTATAGGTGTGTCACTGGGTCTGCAACCTGTCATTCCTGTTTCCTTTAGGAGGTCTAGTACATACTTCCTTTGAGAGATATAGATGCCTTTCTTGGATCGAGCTACTTCCATCCCAAGAAAGTATTTCATTTCTCCAAGATCCTTGATTTGGAATTCTCGTGCTAGGGCTTCCCTGATTTGATTAATTTCTAACTCGTCATCTCCAGTAAGAATTATATCATCAACATACACGGCTAACACGACCATCTTACCATTGTGATGTTTAACGAACAAAGTGTGGTCGCTCGCCTCGAGTATACCGTGTTTCTTGAACTCGAGTGAATCTGTCAAACCAGGCACGTGGAGATTGTTTCAACCCATATAATGATCTCTTTAGCTTGCAGACTTGATTAACCTTTTTTCCTGGGAACCCTGGAGGCAACTTCATGTACACTTCTTCCTTGAGGTCTCCATTGAGGAAGGCATTCTTTACATCGAGTTGGTGCAGATCCCAATCTAGATTTACTGCAATTGATAAGAGAATTCTGATGGTATTCAATTTGGCTACTGGAGCAAATGTTTCAGTGTAATCCTCCCCATATATTTGAGTGAAACCTTTGCGACCAATCTAGCTTTGTATTTCTCAAGTGTTCCATCTGCTCTATACTTGGGGGTGAATACCCATTTGCATCCAACAGCTTCTTTCCTTGAGGTAGATCTACTATATCCCATGTCTTATTTCTTTTGAGGGCCTCCATCTCTTCCAGGACAGCCTGCCTCCACTCAGGTATAGCCATGGCCTCATCAATAGTGTTTGGTACCCTTATGTAGTTATGTTGTCAAGGTGAGAAACAAACGCCTTGTATTTAGATGAAAGGGCCTTATAGGAGACAAACTGCTCAATAGGATGTCGAGTGCATGATCTGGGATTTTTCCGTACTGCGATGGGAAGATCAAGGTCAGAATTCTTTGTTACCATTGTTTCTCCTAGACCTGCCTCTGGTTCTGACTCCTGGTGAGTGCTAATAGCTTGTGACTCATTACCCTTTTTATTTCTTCGTACGTAGGTCTTACCCCACTTGTTTGTGTCTCCCCCTGGACTTGGCACATTATCAGGATTATCAGAGGTATCCGGTTTTGTATGGATAGGTGTATAGATTGGAGGTGTATAAATTGTAACTGTTTGGTCATCTTTTGGTGTCTGGAATTCGCCATTACTCTCCCCCTGAATTGCAGACATGGAATAATACGGAGTAGTTTCATGAAAGGTGACATCACAGGTAACAAAAGAACGTTTGGAAACCGGGTCATAACACTTGTATCCTTTTTGGGAATTAGAGTAGCCAAGAAAGACACAACGGAGGGCTCTAGGGTCAAGTTTGTTGGTATGATGGAGGTGAATATAGGATGTGCAACCAAACACTCGAAGTGGCGAGTGTTTTCAAGGTATGGGAGGTTATAGTATTGATGCAAGAGCTGAAGTGGTGTTTTGTAAGATAGTGGTCGGCTTGGCATTCGGTTAATGAGAAATGTTGCAGTAAGAATAGCATCGTCCCAATGATATTTAGGAACATTACTACTATACATGATGGCTCTTGCAGTTTCGAGAATATGACGATTCTTTCGTTCGGCAATGCCATTTTGTTGGGGTGT
This sequence comes from Acacia pycnantha, assembly GCA_025563575.1. NCBI lineage: Eukaryota > Viridiplantae > Streptophyta > Magnoliopsida > Fabales > Fabaceae > Acacia > Acacia pycnantha. The sequence continues at coordinate 3,864,452 of JAMWYP010000019.1, forward strand.
ATTGAGACAAGTGCTTTTGTGAATAATGCCATTTTCGGTTAGGAAGGTAGATAGTGATTGATTGAAGTATTCAGTCCCGTTATCAGTATGTAGGATCTGGATTTGGGTTTGGAACTGGGTTCGGATCATACTGTGGAAGTTGAGGAAGGTTTGATACACCTCAGTTTTATCTTTCAACAGGTAAACCCAACAGACACGCGTATGATCATCAATGAAAGTGATGAACCATTTGGATTTTGATCGGTTTGGTGTGCGGGATGGTCCCCATAAATCGCTGTGAATTATGGAAAAAGGTTTTGATGCATGGTACGGAATTTTGGAAATGAAGTACGATGATGTTTAGCCTTTTCACATGAATCACATTGAAAATCAGAAGCAATTTTATTGGAAACAAGAGATGGAAACATTTGAGACATGTAATGGAAATTTGGATGACCTAAGCGTTTGTGCCATAACTTTAAGTCACTACTCCTAGGGAGAGACGCTTTACTACAAGATTTAATCCTACGACTGTCGCTTTCATCAAGGTAATAGAGACCATCAAGCTCTTTAGCACTCCCAATCGTCATCCCCGTCAGCAGATCCTGAAAAATACAATAAGTAGCAAAGAAGTTAGCCTGACAGCGTTCATCCTTAGCTAGTTGGCTTATTGATAATAAATTACACTTCAATTTTGGGACATGCAATACAGATTGAAGAGTAAGTGTAGCAGAGATTTTGATAGAACCAATTCCTGTCACTATAGACAAAGAGTCATCAGCAATCCGCACAGTCACTCCATTGGTGATAGGTGTATAGGATGAAAAGAGAGCTCTATTGTCAGTCATATGATCTGAGGCACCTGAGTCAATAATCCAGCAATTCCCTATACACCGACCGTTAATTACAGCTAAGGCTTGCAAAAAATTACCTCTCCTGACTATTGTGGTAGTTGGTTGTTTTGTAGTCTGTAGGGTGGCTAGCATTTCCATGATTTTGCTTAGCTGATTATCTTAGGATGGTTCTTTGGAGGCTTCAGCTACATAACCTTTTCCTCTCCCTTTCTTTGGCTTCCAGTCAGCATGCTTACCATGAAGATCCCAACAGGTGTCTTTGGTATGCCCTGGTTTCTTACAATGATCACAGAATGGTCGTCCTTTAGAACCTTTGGATTCCATGGATCGAACAGCAAGTGCTGAAGCTTCAGAAGGTACATGAGTAGCAGCGGAATTATTTTGATTCTGAAGCATTGATTTGCGTCTATCCTCTTCAACACGCAAAGTGGTATAGACTTCACGCACAGAAGGCAAGGGCTCTTGACTGAGAATCCGTGCCCGAACATCATCGTAGATCACATTAAGACCTGCCAGCAACTCGTAGACTCTTTCCTCTTCTTTCTCTTTGCGGTCCTCTTTAGCATCAGCCCCGCAATGATGAGTTTTATTTTTAAGGCATCAAACTCTTGCCACAAGGCTGATTTTCCAAATAATAATCATGGAGTGTCATGTGGTCTGTTTCAAGACCACAGTTTCTTCTTAACGTCAAATATGCAGGAGCGATTCCCGACAGTACTGTATGTCTCACGGAGAGCCTCCCAAATCTCGCGGGCTGATGGAAGATACATGAAGCTCTTTTTGAGTGAGGAGGACATAGCATTTATCAACCAAGAGGAAACCAAAGCATTTTCTGACTTCCATTTTCGAAATGCCTGGGTTTCTGATTTTTGAGGCATTTCAACTTCCCCATTAATATATTCAAGTCTGTCCCTTCCATCGAGAGCAAGAATCATGGATTGAGACCATTCTCGATAATTGTTGCTAGTAAGTTTCTCAGAGACAATAAGGACGGTAGAGATGTCACTAGACCCAGATCTTGGTACGGAGGACGAGGCATCGGACTTTGAAGACATATTGACTGTGTACTAAGAAGTGCTTCAAATTACAATAAATAAAAAAATCCAGCAGTGCAAAACGTGAAGCCCAGTAACAGCCCAATCCCAATGAAGCAAAGTGACAGCCCAAACAAACTGAACAGTGGACAAATTGGATTCAGGAAAGAGACAAATGAAGCAAATAATACCCGATACACGTTGAAACCCGATAGTCCAATGGAAGCCGGTGAAACCCGATAGTCCAGGGGTGAATGACGAGTCTGGAACCTGAACAAGACCGACGCCGTGACTGGACGTGGACGTCGAGATGAAGACGATTCTGAATTTCCGATGAGGGCAATCGAAGACACCGGACTTGACGAGAACCAGTAGACGATAAGGACCTGAGTGACGAGTCACGGACGAGTGACAGGGCACTATCAGTCGGATGTTACTGGAGATGACGGAGAAGCTCGACTTGCCTTGAAGGTCGAGTGGAATCAGTCGGACGAGACTGAATTGTGATTGTCGGACGATCTTGAAGGACCAGTCGGACGAGACTTAGACAGAGACGCTCGAGACTGCAACGTTCACGAGCGGGATTTGATGTTACAGAGTCGGACGAGACTAGGTAACGTTTGAACGAGTTCTGATGATGCTGCAGTGGGCAACGTCTCAGAATTTGAAGACGTTACAGTGGGCAACGTCTGGATTAACAATTAATCTCTTCTTCTTCTTTGTGCTCTGATACCATGAAGAATCTTAGATGAGAATAACTGTTGTTTATTCCGATGAGTGAAAGATTACATATATAGACAAGTAGAGAATCTAATCTGTTAGTGAGATCTAGAATTTGAAATTTGAAATTGATATCTAACAATAATCCCCTATAATCTCTCCTATAATCTCTAGGTTTAGTTAATCCCTATAATTATGGGATTCGTAACTGATTCTACACCAGATAAATAAAATTAACAGTTACTTTCAAGATTTAACTGTCAAAGCCTCAACGTATGCATGTAATAGTGATTGTAGTAACGGTTTTCCATTATATTTGGCATAAATAATATATTTGCTTAGTGGGCGAAGAAGCACTGTTACTACACATGAAAATGTGAACAATGGGGATCACAATTTGACCAACACAATCATCAGATTGATTAATATCTAACAACGTAAGTGATACAGTGATTGTCTCAAATTATTTCCCAATCGTATTTGCTTTATTTTCACAAGGTAACCAGAAAAGCATAAGGTTTCTTTACATATAGTGCATGAAGACCCATGGAGCTCTAAGTGAATGCTGTAACATGCTAATCATAAAATGGAAAAACTTAAAAAGAAATATAGGCATAAATTAAATTCTAGCAACAAGAAGCCAGATATTAATACCTTCTAGATATTCTGAGCACGATAGGCTTTCCGATCTATGCTTCCTCCAAACCTGGAAACAGCTTCTTTGACAGACTCAATCAGCGTAGTAGTATCGATGTCACCTTTTTTCCCATTCAAGCAGCTAAAGTTCTAGGAATTCTCCTGCCTTCTACCTGAGCAGTGATTGGCTTTTCTACAAGAGAAGGGACTGGCTCTTCTGCATGAGCAGGAGGGACATCAGGTTGTTGTTCTACACGAGCAACGACATGAGGTTCTTCTACTTGAGCCGGAACTTCAGGTTCCACTTTTCTATTTCTAAAGAAATTGGGTGAAGCTTTAATGTATCCATTATTATCTGGTAGGTCAATTGCTTCAGCAATTCCTATAGGGAATCCTTGAAGTGGCATCTTTTCAGCAGTTTCCATAGAGGGTTCTGAAATTTGAACCTTTTTCCAAAATAGCAATGGAGTATCAGTAGGATCTCTAGAATCCAAGTGAGTAGTAGAAAATAAATAAGAAAAAGAAAAAAATAAAATTGCAATTCTTAGGAGTTGATAGGCTGGTACAATAAATTTAAGACATGAGGGGATCTGCATGAAGTATTTATGAGAGAATTGATATCAAACACCTAATGATCATTATTGCCTATAAGCAGCAGATGCCTTGAAAACAAAGAAAGAGAAAAAAATGAACAACAGGATTTTATTTATCATCGGAATAAACAGATGGTTGATGTCATCTCTAATCGTCAAATGCATTGAGCTGACAGATAAGGCAATCACACAAACATTACATGAAAAGGTAAGTCCTATAAATGAACTGAAGGAAAACAAATAAAATATAAACTCACCACGATCCACCTAAATAAGAAACAAAGATTAATTATGAAATGCGACAATTCCGAACTCAGATTCACATGATACCAATTTGATTTAGCATCGCTGGTAAGAAATTGGATGAAAAATACTCACGAAGATCAAAGAAACGTCAAATTAAACCAGACCTGGATTCCAGGGCGAAACAGAACCCAGGTTCAGGAGCGAAACGGTGAACCAGAGAACCAAGAGGAGGAGAAGGTTAAAAGGAGGCAGAGAAAGACGTTGGAAGCAAGGAAGGAGGAAGATACAGCGAAATGGTGCTGCATGCAAACCCTCCTTCAGGGCTTCCAACTCAGAAAAATGTTACGTTACGTCCTCCATAAAATTGGAAGAAGAAGAACAAGAAAATGCCATTCACACACGTGGTGGGATACGAAAACTTTTTCATCGTATTTTACTCAAAATTCGGCTCTAACACTCCTCAATGCCATCCACATAACATTTTAAGTTGAGATTCTTCCTATGGCTATACAATGGGATATCTTATGGCATATTAAGGAATAAGAAATTCTATCAAGTAATTGTATGTTCTTCCTTATGACACACACATGCACGCGTGCTCAAAGTGTCAGCCAACAATCGCAAGCAAGCTCTCTCTGACAGGTGGAATAGAGAAAAGTGTTGTGCCAAAGATACCATTCAGAGCATAAGCAATTGCACAAAATGGGAGTGCCTCAGGTTCATTGGTAGATAATGTTGCTGTTCTGAGTCCATGAGCACCGTCACAATTCAACAATTTAACAACATGTAAATAAGCCAAAGTGCATTGAGAAGAAAATAAAAAGATAGCTAGAATGCTGCTAATGGGGAATTGGAAATGCAGATTGCTATGACAATTGATGGCTTAGATAGATTTTCTTAGTCAAATAGGTGATACCTAGATGCAGTTGCTATTCCTCGAGCAATTGGATCACGAAAATGAAGTTTATCCAGTGTTGTTTGCGCAAAATTGGCTCCAACTAGACCAGTTACAACAACCACAGCTGCTGTGAGAGATGAAATGGCAACTGCAAGTATTGCAAAAGTTTTGAAATAGGACCCAGGTGCACATAAATACTAGTTCATGTTTCAGAATTTAAATTTAGTTGCTGTGAATATACAAGATTTTACCTTTAAAAAAATGATATAATGCTAAGGACCAACGCAAGCGTTATACATCTGGGTAGTATTGACAATGTTAAAGATGGCTCTAACCCAACTAGACGGCCAACAAGAGCAGTTGAGTACAGTGAGAATACTGCTGACTGCTGAGACTATGACAGAGGTGAAAATCTCAGCAGCATGCCTTTTTATAAGCTGAATAATAGATAAATCAATTAATGCTTAATGACTTTGCAATAAAGTAATCAAAGCAGTTCTTGAATAAATGTAGGTTGTGATTTTTTCCCCCTTGGAATAGTATCATGGTGAACTGGTATTTTCTTTTCAAAATCCTCCAACATTAAATCAATACAATGTGCTGCACAAAGCGTCCAATACAATCTCTTTCTTTTCTCCATTAACATCTCTCCTGCAGCTTTGTAATTTGCTGCATTATCCGTCACCACTTGAATAACATGTTCTGGACCATGTTTTTTCTTCAAATATTTAACTCTGATCTCATGGTAGGATGGTGGCTTGAATCCTGGACCATGTTTTGCAACTGATTCAAACATTTTAGAGAATTCCTTCGTCCTTGCCACATTGAATGGAATAACATTATTGTAGAAAAAAGCGGCAATGTCTTCACATGCTTCCTCTCTCAAATTCTTCTTGAATATGCTATTTATTGTAGCTTGAGTGCTCACTCCCCTTTTTTTAAAAATATTTTTCTCATGCCCACCATCCTCTTCACTCTGTTTTCTTTTTCCACCAAGTTCATCACCATCATCAACTTCTGTGAATGTGGTTGATTTCTTTATTAGTCTCTCTTGTAAAGACGATACAATTCCAAGCATTTGTTCTCTCACTTCCTCAGGAACAGAGCTACAAGGCCCCACATTAGTTGAAGTTCCCGCCAAATGGTGCTTGAATCGGTAAACACCTCCTGATACTGTCTTCTTGCAATAATTGCATTGAATTTTTCTCCCACTTCCATCAACTTCAACACCATGCTTCCATCCTATGTCAGTCCTATTTCCAGCAACATTTTTCATTTTAATTCCTCTACTAGAGGAGGTAGCATTAGCAATAGCATCATTACTGGCACCACCACTAGAAGCCATTTTCCAAATGTTAAACCACCACAAATCCACAATCTAATATGGACAAAATAGAAATAAAGAGCAAAATAAATAACTGAACAATCTAATATTGGCACCAACTCAACAACAATTATAAAGAGCAGCATCTAATATCAAATATGGACACCACAATCTAATATTTATATGACAACTCTGTTTACTTGATTTTAAAAAAAAAATAGAAGACAAGAAACTAATACCAAATAGGCAAATCTAATATTTGTTTGATTGTTTGACTAGTATACGGTACCAACTCAACTCTGTTAACTTATTATAAAAAAAAAACGAAAGGCTACAGAAACAGATAGGTGAATCGAGGGAATCAGGGAAGGGAAGACTGGAAGAGAGGCGAGCGATGAGACCTGACGAGTAGAAGACGATGATCGAGGGAAGGATAGAAGACGCCGACAGTGGAGACTGGAGAGAGCTGGAAGCCTGAAACCGTAGATGCCGACGCCGACCGTGGAGTGGAGTGAAGACGCACGCAACTGTTGATCGCAAAAATGGTTGTTGATCGCAAATGATGACTCACAGCGGAGAAAAGAAAAAAGGTCAGACGATTTAGGGTTTTCAGATGGGCTGAAACGGGTCAAAACGTCAGGTAATGGGCGGGTATATGGGTTTGCTCGATCGGGTTATCAGACTGATCAGGATCGGCGATCTGCTACGATTCTACGATCCGGCGATTTTGAACAGCGATCTTGTACGATCTTGCTTCAGTCCGATCTTGCCGGCGATCCAGATCGTTTTCCTCCCACAAAATCGCAATTCCGGCGATTCTACGATCTGGATCGGCGATTTTGACTACCCTGCTAAGGACCAACGCAAGCGTTATACATCTGGGTAGTATTGACAATGTTAAAGATGGCTCTAACCCAACTTGACGGCCAACAAGAGCAGTTGAGTACAATGAGAATAATGCTGACTGCTGAGACTATGACAGAGGTGAAAATCTCAGCAGCATGCCTTTTTATAAGCTGAATAATAGATAAATCAATTAATGCTTAATGACTTTGCAATGATTTTGTATTTGTATTTATATCAGGCTTCTTTTTATTATTCTTGTTGTTGTTATGATTGGTAACGTGCACAATGGGCGAGTATTAGGAAAAGCTGCTAATAACAACAGTTTGTATTCACATTTCTTTAGGCAAGGTAAAATGCTGCTTAGGCAGATTCAAGATAGCACCATAGTTTACAATTAAACACTGTTGAGATATGAAACAGTCAACAATAGAAAATGGCTAGCATGGTGAAGAGAAAATATTGAGTCATTTACTTCAGTTTTGGGATTTATTTAATGAGAAAATTATATAGTTACCTTTCTTTGTTTGAACATAGAGAAAGCAAATGAGAGAATAACATAATCCAAAAATGCATTTAAAATGTCACCAGCTCCTGGATTAGAGGATGCATTTGTAAGATAATATCCTGTGTACAACGAAAAATAAATCAAATTAACATTTGAATAGAAGAATTGGCTGGGGAAAAGAACCACGTTGTCAGAGAGAGAAGGAGGACGCTGATTTGGGTTTTTAAGAGTTGAACCTAGCTCATTATCAAGAAGTTTGATATTTGATGAACTGCAAGAAGTTTAATGAATTAGATACAAATGATTTGGTACTCAATTTGGCATCTGATGTCAAATGCTTCAAATCAGTGTTCCTAACTAGTATTGATGAAATCCAAAATGCATTCCTGCAATAAGATTGCAGCCAATGACAGAACAAGTCATGATGTAGTGAATTAGATGGTTAATTTTCAATCATACCTAGAACAGGTTCAAAGCCTAACTTGGAAAGATATCCAAAAGCCAATGCTAACAGATCTGCAGATAGTGTACAACAAATAATTGGATGGAAGACCTTCTTCATACTTGATGGAAGCCTGGAAATGAAGAGTTTAAAGAAAGGATAAACTTCCATTAAAGAAGCAGTTCATAAAAATAACGGTTCTTTACCTAAATGCTTGTAGCTTGTGACATGAGAATATTTAATTTTGGGTTTGATATTTATCCTCAAATGAACAAAAAAAAAAAAAATAGTGCAGCTAATGTACACTAAAGAAAAAGAAAACTTTTACCCAGAACCAAGCATGTAGCCCAACACATTGGAAGCAAGTAAGAATGGAAGGCACGTTCTAGCATGAGTTCCAAATGCTTCCAAATGCTGTAGGAAGAAAATGGAGATGGCTTTTCCATAGACTCAGCATCCATCATTTCTGTCTTAACAGCTTTTCTTATAGCAAGAGCTGTGAAACCAGCAACACAAAGGGTAGCCAGCCAGCCTCCAACTGCACAACACAAACAGATACCAGCATGAAATTGAAAGAAAACAATCAGTCCAACATAGACACATCAAACAGGGGGTGCCAGGTTTTAAAAGAAGATGGATCTTCAAATAAGGAAAAAAGCTTGAAGGCAAAAAGAGAAGAAAAGAAAAAGAGCTTAACTAGTAGTCAAACAACTAAGATCACTATTACAGGACACTTTTTAGTTCTTCTAGTATTGTAAGTCTTGAAATTTGATCCCTCCATTTCTTACTGAGTCAATGTTATCCTTCAGAATTTAGAAATAACTCAATTAAGTCCTATCTTCTCTGATTAAACCATGGATGTAATTTGAGCCCCTTGGACTTGATAGATGGCTGGTAATTAAGATCACTCTAAATTTTGCTCAAATTTATGAAAAAAAGGATTATAAAAGGGAGATCACTAATGACTAAACTAACGATTTCACTTGGTTTACCCATCAATCCATCATCCAGCGAGCCTAAAAGTTGAAACTGCGTCTACATAACTGAATTTACTGTAACATTAAAATCCTTCATCTTAAAATTAAGATATAAGAACTACACGATTTCATATATGTTGGAAAACAACAATGATTCAATCAAAACTAGAGGCACGGACTTGCAACTTTTATAATACTATATATGTAAGCCATGATAGAAATTCTAGTAAATAGTGACTGAACTAAATTAAAACACTAGATTTTCACCTAGGAATCTACAGACGATGGAAGAAATTAGGATAAGGCCTGGCTAAGCAGGAAAAAGCAAGCAGCTACCTATGATAAAGCCAATCTTGATGCCTGAAGCAGCTGGAATATCTTTAATAGAAAGCGGCAAGACAACCAACGATGGAACGTAGAACAACGGCAGCCATCTATGAATGAACATAAACGCCGGTTCAAAGAACTTCATCAAAGCCATATAACAGAAGGCACGGTGCAGTCAAGAACCACCAAAGCAGAAAATATACAGAACATCTCAAATAAAGCGCTCGGGAACTGAATAGAGGCAGCAAAAAAGAGTTTCTTCAAAAACATATCGATCGCGAAAAAAAGCCCGAGAGAGATGATTAAGTGAAGAACCCCAAACACCTGAAACAGACTCGATTGAAGAAAATAAAAAACAATTAAAATTTAAACCCCCTAATGTAATCAACTATCGAAGTATAGAGAGTATAGACGCACAGTTTGGCTCACTGTGGAAGTGTTCTGGCTCTCAGCTTCGTCTGATTATGTCGAAATTTCTCTGCTAATGAGACTTTCATGGGTACCCATATGGAGGAACCTGGACTTGAGTACTGGAAATGTGATGGGTATGATTGAGTTTTGCAAGAAGGATCGTTCTTACGAACTTCGAAAGACATTGACGGGAAGGGTTGGAGAATCAACGAAGACTCTGTCAGGATTGGTCTGAAATGAGCTGGGAGATAGAATTTTGGATGGTTATGACTGTGAAAGGAAACACGGTAAGAAATGGGGCGCGTGGTGGTGGTGATAGAGATCGCCATGAAAACGGTGCGGAACGGAACATGTGAAACCGGGAAAAGTGCAGATAAGAGAGAGCGAATTTTACAAAAAAGTTTTCCGGGTGGCAACTCATTTGTATATTATAATGGTTCTACAGGTCTTGAGATAAGGAAAATAGGTTTTTGACCAAAATAATTGTTTTAAAAAAAAAATTACCAAAATAAATCACATTTTTAAATTATTTACCAAAGTAATGTAGTTGGTGGCGTTTTCTGACATGATGGAATAAGATACGTAATAAACATTTACGTGATTAGGGAAATCTGTAATTAATCACGTGTAGAATGTTTACGGGACAAAATGGCGTGGGGAATTCCCACGCCATTTGTGCAAAAAAAAGGTTTCCTCACGGAACTAAATTGCGTGAGGATTCCTCACGCAACTTTAGTTGCATGAGGAATCCTCACGCAACTTAGTTGCCAGGCGTGAGATTCCCATCCTTTTTCTCAGAACGTACCCTGTGATTTTTTCCCGTGAATTCAAATTCTCCCGTGAGTAGCTCCTCTAAATTCTATATAGTCACTCGTCTTTGCTTACATCTTTTGCTCTTCACTTTGCTTTCGGCTAAAACTTTGCTTCTCTTTAGCCCTCATTCATTCCTAACTCTTCTTCACTTTGCTTCTCTTTTAGCCCTCATTCATTCCTTGCTAACTCTTTGAAAATTCTCTCCATCCACCATTCAAACGGAAAAAATGAATGAAATTCGGTCATATGTATATTATAATGGTTCTAAAAAGATGGGTCCAAACGGTATGAGCTTTGAAGGTGATAGTAGAGGAATGTATATTGTTCGAGGCATGTCTACTGAAGATTTACATGAAAAGATCCGTCGAAAGTTAAAGTTGCAACCAAATCAGGTAATATCACGCGTAACTGGTAGAGTACCTTGTGGAAACCGCAAATATGCGGGTTTTGAGATATCCGATGATGAGGATCTGGATTTATTTGTACAAACATTCGTGGAAAACCATACATCTCAATTTGTTGAGTTATATGTAGATATTGAGATGTTAGATTATATGGCTCATTCTGGTACACCTCAGCCAACACAATCAACCGTTGCACATGGAGAAGAAAGTGACTATATGCTAAATGAACTTGACAATGAGGAGGAGCAAGCGGGGTCCGTGGGTAAGAGGAGATGGATTATATCTTAAACAAGAGTTTGGGTCCAAGAGTGATGTGCAAGCCGCAATAAAACATTATTGTATGAAGGAACATCATGAAGCTCATGTGGTTGAGAGTACTACCACCAAGTTGATAATGAAATGTCGGAATCATGAACAAGGTTGTGATTGGAGAGTAAGAGCAATTAAACCGAAGAACAACAATGCTTGGGTGGTAACTAAATGGGTTGGAAATCATAGTTGTGTGAGCCAAATTCTCTCCCAAGACCATAGACAACTTGATTCTGAAATTATTCTTTGAGACCATAATAGGTATGATGTAGAATTTGCTAATTTGTGCATTTATTTGGGTTTATCAGTGCATATAACTAACATTCCTAGTGTACACTTTTTGTGCATCAGTTTTACAGACATGGTCAAGGAAACACCTTCAGTACCTGTGGTCATGATACAAGAAAGGGTGACTGGAATGCTTGGTTATCATGTTTCTTACAAGAAGGCATGGAAGGCAAAACAAAAAGCAATAGCTAAGATTTACGGTGATTGGGAAGAGTCATATGCGTTCCTGCCAGGATGGTTCGAGCACATGTTGAAATTTTCCCCGGGATCTATTTATCATATTCAAGATGGACCGTATATTGTTAATCGGCGGGTCGTTAATGGGTACCGGGTTTTTCAACTTACATTTTGGACCTTCCGTCAATGTCGCGAGGCGTTCCAATGGTGCAAACCAGTCATACAGGTTGACGGTACGCATTTATACGGTAAGTATAAGGGGACATTATTGATTGCCACCGCCCAAGACGGAAATAATGAGATCCTGCCGATTGCATTTGCAATTGTTGAAGGTGAGACTAAGGAAGCGTGGGAGTATTTTTTGTCTTCCATACGACTGTATGTTACAAATAAGGTTGGTCTATGTCTTATTTCTGACCGTCACAAAAGCATAATATCAGCAGTCGCCAATGGGATGACTGGTTGGCAACCTCCTAATGCGTACCATGTATTTTACATTCGTCATATTGCTAGCCATTTTAATACCCGCTTCAAAAACCAGGAGCAGAAGAAAACATTAACCAGATTAGGTAATATATTCCAATCGATGTGCTGACGTTTATTCTTTCCATTACTACAACCTTATACTGTTGTGTCTCTCTATCTTTTTACAGGATATGTTCCAAACAAGATACACTTTGATGCTGCATATGCCCAGTTTTGCGATTCACGGTGTGATGTGGCTACATGGATTGAGAGAATTCCAAAAGAGCAATGGTGTCGGAGTTATGATGAGGATGGAAGAAGATACGGTCATATGACAACGAATTTATCGAATCAATCAACAAGGTTTTCGGGAGCGAGGAACATGCCAATAACAACGTTGGTCAAATGCACCTACTATCGACTTGTTCGTTATTGGGTCAACGAGGGACCAAAGCACAACAAGATGCAATGACCGGAAAGCAATTTTCCGGTGTAATTGTAAGCTATGACAAAAAACGGAGAGCGTGCTACATCGATGCGTGTTCGGGAGTTTGATGTGGCGCGTACCACGTTTGAAGTTGATGATCCAGACGATACATACTCCGTGAACTTGACTCAGAGGAAATGCCAATGTGGCAAGTTTCAGGCATTCAAATTCCCATGTAGTCATGTAATTGCTGCATGTTCGGCGGTATCTCATTATGCTGAACAGTACGTGGATCCAGTATTCTCAATCTACAACATTATGAATGTTTACTCTTCATCATTTCAGCCGATCGGCAGTGAACAAGGAATGCCTCCATCTCGTGCCGCGGTCGTCGTCGACCCAGTCCTCGTCCTTCCCGCGCACGGCGAGGAACCTTTAGTTCAGGATCTGGTACACTGACTAAGTGTCCACTTGGTGCGCTAGGACCAGGCTCTGCAACTCGGCCAAACTCATTAAGTGCTCCCATTAGCTAATCACAGACCTCCTGAACCTGCGTATAACTGAACTCCAGCTGAAATTGTGGGGCACACGTCCACCAAATCGACTGTACTCCATCTTTCTGCGATTGTCGATTAAGATAAATAACAATACTGAGACAAAGTTAGGGATAATAAGAGGACATATGTAAGATCAATACGTACCATGTGGCCGATCTTGGCCTCCTGCCTCGTCATAAACCGTCTAGTGTGTGTGAGGAACCAAGTCATGTACTCAGAGTTTGGGGAAATTGGCCCCTTCGATGGCTCTGTAGTCTCGATGCGCTCATGTCGCGTGTTCCACAACTGGATGAATCTATCCATCTTGGCCTCCCAATCCTCAGTGCTCTTACCACGTAAGGTAAGATCATGAGCACCCTTAAGCTGTGCAGCAGGGCTAGGGATGTGTTGCTGCATGCCAAATTTCCGCATGCAGCGATCGGGCTGATGGTACTCAACAATGTGAAAACAAAGTATGGGGGTGTAACACCCCAATTTACTGACAATTATAATAACATAAATCTCAATGATTTTTATAAATAGTTACTGAAATTCAGAGTAAACAACCTTGGGAAGTGTTACCGCCGCACTTATACCGGGACAAGTGCAAGGCTACTTATTGCATTAACATAAATCCAACTGAAATAAAAATGTTTTATAAAAAAGAAAAGAAAAGAAAAGAAAACTAGCTAGAAATAATCCTAGAAATCTCTACTTCGTCATCCTCACTTCTCACTGCTAGCCCCAACCTCGAGAACCTGCTTCACTGAAAATCTGCTCCCCCGAAGGATCGTCGCAGCCCATAATACACAAAATCAGCAACGCTGGTAATCCCAATAAAATAGGATTTAAGTGGCTCAAATACCTTAAATAAATCAAGTAAAATAATCATATAGAATTTACACCAAATATCATTCTTTATCATTTTAAATTAATTTAGACCCGGAAACCCCGCGATCCGTTTAGTGGGAAGAGAACCATGGTAGACCCGGAAACCCCGCAGTCTACCACGTGACCAGGAAACCCCCGATCACAATCATCAAATTGGCCATCAAAATATTTCGTCCTAATGTCACACCTCTTCCCAAAGTTGCTACTAGTGTCCCGGGAAACCCTGCCAGACACCACTTTAGGAAGAACGGATATAATCGGTTCACATCAAATACATATCGGAGGCATAAAGCCTAAAGGTTGTGTTCATCACTTTAGGAGGTACCATCCCAAAGCTATCCTCCCACAATTAAATTATTTCAATCACACACAAAATAAAATTCTCAAATTAAACTATTAAATAAATTCTCATGAGTTCCTATAATGTTCTCATAAGAAATTTCCATGACCATCATTTAAATCCCTAGCTCTACTCATTATCCATTTTACTCATGGGTTTCTATAAGGTTGTCATGAGAATATATTATCGAGATATTGGTTCATTTATTGACGAACGAATATAATCATAATATGTTATAGGATATTATTTTAAGTCAAAGGAAGGTATTTTATATATATAAAGCACGAAGGCGCATCCGGCCAAAACAAGAAATTAAAAACAAAATAGGAACATACAGGTTAATTGAATGAAAGGTTTAATAGCTAAGCACGAAAGCCGAGACGCACAAAAATTAATAGTACTATATAGGTATTGAATTCAATATAAGTGTGATGTGAATCCGCAAGCCATGAGTTCGAAAGGCACAAAAGGAGGTTTAACAAAAGAATCCACAAGCATTAGGAAGTTGAATGGTAGATTGTATATATAATAAATTCAGTCACAAAAATCGAGGAGGAGGAATCAATATACATTAAATCTCCTAAATCGAAAACTGGACGCATAGCACTTATAAGTTATAATCAATATTACATGTGAACTTTGAAGGCAAGGAACTTCACGCGCAGATCGAGAAGGAAAAAAGAATAATTGTAACCTATTCAATGTTAATTCCTACTGGGATTAGGATTACAGATTAGGGTTACATATAATATATATATTTCATGGAATTAGCCTAAACTATATGGGAATTAGGATTACCTAGTCTCCGTCTTTGCTAGCCTTCGAGAAAAACGCTTTGATAAGAGTGCGGGAGGAGGATGTCGTAGCAGAGAAAAGAGTCGAGAGAAAAAGAGTCGAGCGTTTTCTAGGTTTAGGCGGCTAAACCTAAGTTTATAATTAACATCTAGGGTTTTTAGCTATGGGCTGGGCTCTTTAATTATTGCAAATTAATAAATTAATACTAAAAATATTATTAATTTCTAGATATTTTATATATTATTATTATTATTATTATTATTATTATTATTATTATTTCTATTATTAATCAGGGGTATTACAGGGGGTCACCGCCCTCCACCTGTCCTGTTGGTCAACATCTACACCCATAAACTCATATCCGGCGTCCCTATATGGCTCCCAGTTCGCCTGTACATGTCAACAAATGTGAATTAGTTTACTCTTTTGGTTTCCAAATGCCAAAGTTATTATACATACATCTTCTCGACCCATCTGGTCAAGATCTACCTGATATACAGAGAGCTGACGTTTCCACAACTTCAGTTCAACATTGTTGAACCTGCAATATGTAAATGAATAAAATTAGTGAAACTTCCTGCAAATAATAACATAATCGCTCCAATACTCCATACCTGCGTCCGTAATGATCGCCTGCGTCAGTAGGCGGTGGAATGGGAGGTGCAATGGCAGGAAATCTAGACCATGCCCATATTTGCAATAACAACAAACAACCCCCATGTCTCTAGCATTCGCTGACGTGGCCTGGCATAGCTCGCGAAACAGTATGGCGAGCTGGACTTATCACACAACAAAAATCCCCCAAAAAGGCGCATCAGGTAAGCACGTGTATACAGAAGCTGGTTTTCAACCGTTAATGAGTGCTCCTCCCAGCGGCCCCAATGACGATCAAACCAGCCCATCCTGATGTTTCCACCATTCACATCCTCTGGGGGTGGAGCCACTCCCATGTATTCTTGCATAAGCTTCTGCCCGGTTGCCATGCGTCCGACCAGTAAACTACTCGACCCTCAGTGGACAAACCTAAAATGCCCTCTACATCCTGTAGAGTAATAGTCATCTCACCAACCGGCATATGGAAGGTGTGAGTCTCCGGCCTCCACCTCTCAACCAAAGCAGTAATAAGGTATTTGTCAATCTGCACCAACATTATCCATATCATGCACAAACAACTAAAAGCGTATAATTAAATTAATTACTTAAATACTTTTAAAACATACCGGGAGTCTCTTCATGCGAGACACATGCCAGAAACCTGCACGCATAAGGTGCTGCTGAAAATCTGGTGGGAAGAGATCTGGATTATGGTTATCTGACCAGACCCCTGCGCGGCTCGCCTCACCCTCAACACATTGCAATCTCCAGTGTTCCACACAACTTGTGATCGGTGTGACTCTTGCACCTCCTCTTTAAGAACTCCCCACACTTTGGGGTCGGGCTCAATATTGCGTGGACTTCGGTCATCCATTTGACTAATAAAAATTTTAAATAACATAACACATTATTAAGTCACTAATTATTATTCTCTAAATAATAAATAACTGAATTAATTGTTTGAGTAATTAGTATTCATCTTAAGGATTATAATTAACATACAAAAGAAATAAATATTTCCCTAATTAGTTAATTTACTAATTATTAGTCTTCTATCCTAAGGTTAATAATAAATTTTAAATATTCTAATTCCATAAATTATTGATTTTAATTAATTTTTTACTCTTACATATTTATTTATTAAGCATCTATCCTACCGTTATATATTTATTAATCCTATTATTAAACAATAATCCAGCAAAAAAAATAAATGTTTAAAATCCTATTATTAAACAATAAACATAACAAAAACATTAAATGTTAATCATCTATCCTACTAGTATACATTTATTAAATATCTATAATAAATTAATGTATCTAATTAAGAGTTAAATCCAATCTTTTAAACATAGCAAAAAAATTAAATGTTACCTGTTCCAACGTGAAGTGAAGTCAGTGAGAATCAAATTGAGCCTCCTTCTTCTCCTTCTTCACTAGGTCTTAAAATTTCTTAGCTCTCTCAATATTTTTTTATATTAGGTGGAGATTGTAAGGATAAGTGTATGTGTGTGTGAATGTGGGAGAGGGAAAGAGTCCAACAATGGCGGACGGAGGAGGGAATGAGGGAGAGAGTGAATGAAAAAAACTTAAAGAGAGAAAAAGTGGGGGAGAGTGAAACCAAAAAAATGAAACAGACAAAGAAGAGGGGCTGGCTGTGTCAAACGAAAAAATGCAGGCTGCACGCCACCTGGGTAAGGTGGCGTGCAAAAGTGTCACGCCACCAAGGTGGCGTGACATTTTCTTACGCGACTTTGTCGCGTAAGAAACCTTCATGCCACCTTGGTGGCGTGAGACTTTTCCACGCAACCTAGGTGGCGCGAACCTTTCCTACGTGTCTGCCACCCGAAAAAAAAAGTGCCGTGAGCAAACTCTACGGAACTTAGCAATTACGTTTAAATCCCTCACGCCTTTAGTGACGTAAGACTTACATTGGGAAATACTTTGAAAAGAGGTTTATTTTGGTAATTATTTTTCGTCAAAAAATTATTCTGGTCAAAAACCCAAGGAAAACATTTATTTTTTAAAGCCCGGCCTGATAGTACTAGAGCCAGGGCCGGCCCTACAAGGCCTGAAAATTACTATTCCAAATTTTAACTATTTTTCCTTTGATTTGTTTCAAAGAAAGATAATTAGTAAATTGCAATAATTGAAGTTCTAATCTATGAAATAAATGTTATCAACATTAATATCTAAACAATATAAATCATTCAAAAAATAAACACATTTATTAATTCGTAATAAAAAACAAATAAATACAAAGAATATGTTTTTTTCCTTTTTTTCAAAAAATATTAAACAAAAGAATTGATTTATATATGCCCACGACAAAATGCCTTTCCCTCTTAATTTTGTGTGTGTCTGCAGATTTCTTCAGTTCATGCATGATTTTATTGACAGGTAAAAATACTTATACTTATTTTACACAAAATATATTTATAATTTATTACCTATATAATATTGTAATACAAAAGTATGTGTTTATTTAATATGAAAAAAATTCCTTCTTTAAAATTTATAATAACTAATTATGTGTTTTAATACAGAATAATAATAAACATAAAAAAATGATTATAGTTTAAACTATAAAAATCTAAACAATTACAAATAAACACATTCATTAAGTGGAAGTCTAAGTAATTAATTTTTGGGTTAAGGTGCAAAAATACACATGTGCTTTGGTCAGAAGAGCGCCCAGTAGCAAGTGCTTTTTTTAGGTGCAAAAGTGACTATGTGGTTACAAAAGTGGAGCAAAATTACACATTGACCGTTAGTTGACTTTTTCTGTATTGAAAATGATGACGTGGACGATGACGATGACGTGGATGTTAATGCTTTATGAATTATAGATCAACCCCAGATACATTTCAAAAAATTTCAATTTAGTCCCTCTATAAACTTTTAATATTTTCATTTTAGTCCCTGGTCAAAACTTACATTTTGACCAAGGACCTTCTTCTTCCTCACCGAAAGGCGGACCAGCGAGACCGAGCGATTTCTCCATTAAACATACTTCCATGTGTTCCTCCTTCCCTCTCTTCCATTCTCCATTAAATTCATTTTCCCTCTCTCTCTAGCTTGAAAATGATGCCCCTCCTATGGTCTTCAATGTTCGTGTCGTTGCTCTGTTTCTCCCATTTTCAGGTTGCCGGCAATGGAGGGAAAAAATGACAGTGAGACATAGAGCAAGGTATCATTGGTGGTGTGTAAGGTTATAGCTCAGTGGGTTCGATTTATAATTCAGGAACAGAATGGACAGAAAAGATTGGCAGAGAGAGAGAGTATTGCCACACAAAGAGAGAGAGAATATCCTAAATCCTTTCACACCCTTTTTGTCTGCATCGTCATCTTATATAGCCATTGCCTCTTCAATATCACGTTCTCTTCGTGAAGGCCTACGCACACGCAGGCTACGTCTTGGACGCTCTGGTCCAATATCTACCTCAGTCGAACCCACTCCTGCATTGGTCATAACATGGTGACGGTGGTAGTGAAAAACAGAAGTTGGAAGTTGCCGGAATCTGGAAATAATGAAAAAAGAGAATGGAGAGGAATCTGGAAGTTGCCGGAATCTGGGTGACGATGGAGAGGAAGGGTGAAATTTCCGACGGTGGCTATTCTTCTCTCACCGTCGATTCAACAAAGCCCAAGCTCTCTCACCGACGGCGGACTTGATGGTGATGGGATCATCGACGGTGGTGGTGCTCCGTTTCCTTCCCTTCACCTCTCAAGCTTTCTACTTTTTCTCAGATTCAACCCGGTGGACTGGAGAGGAAGAATGAAAAAAGCTCTGTGCTTTTTCTGCGAGAAAGAAGGGAAGAAGAAGTTGAGAATGGAAGAGAGAGAATGAGCAACAAGTGGCAGTATTTTAATGGAGAAGTCAGACCCCACTGCTACGTCAGTGTTAGATAACGGTCAACTAACGGTCAATGTGTAATTTTGCTCCACTTTTATAACCACATAGTCACTTTTGAACCTAAAAAAAACATTTGCTACTGGGTGCTCCTCTGACCAAAGCACATGTGTATTTTTGCACCTTAACCCTTAATTATTTTTTAAAAAAAAAACTACAGTTAAACGGGCCTGCAGGGCTGGCTCGAGGCCCTACAGGGCCTGCCCGATTAAGCCTGAGGCCCTACAGGGCTGGCCCTACAGGGCCAATTTCAAATTTCTGGCATATTTTTCAAGCCCGAGCCCTGCAGGGCTAGGGCTTAAACGGGCTGGCCCGATGGGCTTGGCCCGATTTCCTGGTTCTATTTTAGATACTCCTCCGCTCTGGGCTCAGCAAGTACGCGATAGGCCCGCCCAATCTTATTTACACTGCGTCCATTTAAGTCCGCCCATAAAATACCCATGATAGGGGTTGAAACCTACCCATTTAAGAACTAAATGAGTGGATTATAGGTACACCTTCGAGCTCTCTATACCTACCCGTTTAAAAATTTTAAATTTTATTATGATTTTTATTTTATTTGTGTATATTTGTATTTTATATGTGAACTCCATTACTTTGCCTCTGGTTACTTTCTTATTTATATGAGTACTATGAATTTATGCCTATTGGTTTCCGAACTCAATCTTGTCTATTTTTGGTTTTTATTATGATAACTGGATTCCAAAATGGGACTGTGGTTAAGATCATGACCTTTAATTTGTCTTAAGTATTTTTTGTTACAACATTGTCTAAAGTATTTTACTCATTGTTATTTGCCAGTAGATTTTCATGTACAGTTTTCAGAAGAAAAAAAATTAGCAAATGAAGTAATTTGTTGATGTTGGTTGCATAATGAATTAACAAGGACTAACGTTTCAGTATAATGGTCCATTAGCTTTATGGATTAGGTTTTATTTCATAAGGAGAAGAACAATTTATTTGTAGTGCATTTTGACAATATCTTTGAAGGTGATTATTTTGGTCATGATTGTGTTTTTGCATAAATGTATAAAATAAAAAGACAGTGCAGGGGTTGTGTTGAGATTCGTACACGCAACGGAAGGAATTCATCCTTTAAAATTTACGAATCTCATAGAGAGGATCTATCAAAGGCGTTTAAATCAGATTAGTCAGAACCGTACCTTTCTCACTCGTGTGCGTCTTGTTCGATCATCAGGAGCCGACTCAGCGAATCCACTCCCTCTACCGGTATCCACACCGAACAGCCTTCGACACCGACGGCAGCGTGCTAGCGCCTTCAACGTCTTAGTCTCTTTTCTTTCTCTAGGGTTTCTTTTTCGTGGCTTGTTCATATGTTTAATACGACTTGATCATTATCTTATAGGTATCTAAAACCCTAAAGGGCCGTATTAAAATATTCAAAATTAATCTCAATTGATTTTGAAATTCGAATTTGGATTAAAATAATATTAATTAAATCTGTCTAACAGATCTAATCTAATCTATTTTATTTTATCCAAATTAAAAGTCAGCTGATTGAATTTATCTTTATAAATTAAATCTGAGATATGATATCTATCTATTTAATTAAATCTGAGATACAATATCTCAATATAAATTAAATCTGAGATATAATATCTCTCTTGGAAAATTAAATCTGAGATACGATATCTCCATTTATTTTGGTTATTTAATTTATCAAATAAATTAAATACAAAAACAAATACTACATAATAATATTATTATCTATATAAATAATAATATTATTATTTAATTTCGAATATATATATGAGTAAATACCCTTTTTGGTCCATGGAGAAAAAGTACGGACCCCTTTTTGATCCCTAACTAAAAATAACTAGTCTCGTCATCCCTGGGAAATCAAAAAACATCTCACGTTAGTCCTTCCGTCAGTTAGCTCCTAACAGAGTCACTAACGTTGCTGATGTGTAACGTGAGTTGGTCCAGTCACATGCCACGTAGGAAGGCCAAAACGACGTCGTTTATATAAATACCCTTCTTGGTCCCTGGAAAAAAGTACGGACCCCTTTTTGATCCCTAACTAAAAATAACTTGTCCCGTCATCCCTGGGAAATCAAAAAACATCCCACGTTAGTTCTTCCATCAGTTAGCTCCTAACGACGTCACTAACGTTGCTGATGTGTAACGTGAGTTGGTCCAGTCACATGCCAAGTAAGCTTAATGTCTTGCATCACCATGGTCCAGTCACTGACTCATCATGTTCTCGATTGAATGGTGCAGGGTGCTTCGTTACCTTCAACGTTTTTTACTCGTTGAAAAGTCTATTCACTAATCTCACCGTTGGATTTAGAGAAGTATAAAGATTCAAAGCAGTGAACACCGTCTAACTCCGGCGCAAACCTAGGCGAAAAGCGTTGTCGTTGTTGCTTGGCTCCATCGGGTTGCGTTGATGGCGACGGCGGCGGCGCCTTGGAGTTATTTGGAGATGCCGGTTTCTTCTCAGTTGAAGAAGGCTTCTGCTCAGGCTTGGCTTGAGATTTGGGGCATCAATAGACAAGCGCGATCTCTGACAGTAGGAAAACTCGGCGCAGAGAGCATCGAATGAACTGAAGATAGACATCATTTGACGACCATAGAACTGATGGAGTTGACGATAACGTATACGAAGTTAAAGACGAAGTTATATTTGACGACCATAGACATCATTACACATCAGCAACGTTAGTGACGCCGTTAGGAGCTAACTGACGGAAGGACTAAGGTGGAATGTTTTTTGATTTCCCAGGGATGGCGGGACGAGTTATTTTTAGTTAGAGATCAAAAAGGGGTCCGTACTTTTTTCCAGGGACCAAAAAGGGTATTTATATAAACGACGTCGTTTTGGTCTTCCTACGTGGCATGTGACTGGACCAACTCACGTTACACATCAGCAACGTTAGTGATGCCGTTAGGAGCTAACTGACGGAAGGACTAACGTGGGATGTTTTTTGATTTCCTAGGGATGACGGGACGAGTTATTTTTAGTTAGGGATCAAAAAGGGGTCCGTACTTTTTTCCAAGGACCAAAAAGGGTATTTACTCTCTCTCTCACTCTCTCTCTCTCTCTCTCTCTCTCTCTATATATATATATATATATATATATATATATATATATATATCCTAGATTAAACATTGCATTCATTAAATCTTAGACATATCTAAGATTCAATAAATCTGGACATAATTGCTCGTGTTGGGCTATCCTTGTGTACGACCTTACAAGCCCACATAAAATTGGTAGCGGGCCAATACTGTACCAGCCCACAAGTCGCAAGCGACCTCTAGCAAGACATTACGACTACCCAACACATATGAGGATCGATGATACGATACTACCTATCATACAACCATGCCACATCTCTTTTGTCATGCGATAATTTGGTCAAGAATGAAGCATGGATAGTGTCAACCTCTTGTTCTTGACCATTACTTTCTCGATTCTTGAGTAGTCTAACAATTGAAATGGAAACTCCTTTCCATCGTAGTATGACCATACATTTCTCAGACTCACTCATCGAGAAGCTAAATAATATCTCTCTACAAATGTGAGGGATAAATCCAATCTTGACCATTCACATTCCTCTGCATGAAAATCACTAATCCCGATCGAAGCCTTTTTCATCACCGGTCAAAGGTGACTTTTGACTAGGTCAAAGATTAGCGACTCTCATGTAGGAATCCATGATTATCTAAGGTTAAAGGGCATTGTGACGTGGTTATACATGAGATAAGCTTATGACTTAATCCATGCAGCTTTCTCATAGTGGGTTAGTCCAGCACTTTGTACTCTTATAAGTGCCTAAGACTTTGATTTGTATCTCCATACCTTATCAAAGTCATACTGGTCTTATTTCATCTTTGCTCCCACATAAATGACCGACCAGGGACATTTAGGACAATCTTTATGATACGTCCAAGGATACAGTCATCATAATAAACATGCAAATTGTAACATCCCAAATTTTGGAATTTGGAATTTGAATATTATATGGGAAATTTAATTGTGGAATTTTCCCTAAAATAATTATGAGAATAATTATTTGAAGTTTAGGCTTATTTTTCCCTTAATTTATTTTGGGAAAATAATAATTCAATAAGGAATAAATTATGCCTAAAAATTTAAACGGTGAAATTAACCAAATGATTAAATTAATTATTTGGAAAAGTAGGGATTTATTTTCCATATAATATTTAAAAGTTAAAAAAAAGAATTATGGAAATATTGGCAAAAGATAAAATGTTGTATAAAGCCCATGTAGTACAAGCCTGATATATATATTTTCGTCACGGCCCAATACAATACTCCTTCTCATATTATTCATTTCCCCTCAGCCCCCAAAGATAGCACCAGATCAGCAAGCAACCAGCAAACCCACACCTCCCACGTCAGCAAATTCATACCCCATACTTTTCGAGACCAACAAAGATCACACCTCCCTCTACACGTCTTCCTCCTTGGACCGTTGCATATTTCTCATGTGACCAACGTTCTGCTTCTCGGACCAGGCCTCTGGTTCAGTATATAAATTATACTTCTTTAGCTTTCTTCCTTTCATACTCTTTCATTCTGTCCGAGAACGAGAGGGAAACCGAGTGTGGGGCGTGAAAGTGAGAGAGAGGAAGGAGTGGGAGGAAACCGACGTGGTCATCCTCCTCTGCATGTGCATCCAAAAACAGAGGTGAGTCCCAAATCCTTGTTCTCTACGTTTGAAACTCAAGAGTATTGGTTTCGGTTCTGCATATGCTCTCTGTTTTATGGAGTTAAAACAGAGGAAGTTCCAGCATGCTTTACATGTTTGGAATGTCTAAATAGCCATAAACCATTTAAATAATAAAAGAGGAACAAAGTTAAGAAAGGAGATAAAATAATTAAATAGGTTGCCAAGTAGTAAAGCATTTGAATTAATAAAAGGGGGGAGATGACAACGTCAGCGATGGTTGCCAACTTGCACAAATCATTCCTGAGACTTGGTAGTTAACTTATATATGCGTTTGTGTTAGTGTGTGTAGGTATATTATGTGTGTTTGTGTCAGTGGGTGCGTTGGGTATATATATAAATGTATATGCTTGCTGTCACTGATTTGGAGAAACAAGAGGAAAACATTATATATATATATAGTGTTGCAGTGGAAGTTAATAGGAAAGCTTGTTTATGATACAGATATATACCCTTAGACTATAAAAAAGAGAAGGGAAGCCCCTGGTGTGTGTAGATCACATGAAAACCTGAGAAAAACCAAAAGAAAGTTTTGCATATATAGGGATATATATATATCGCTGGCATTGCTAGTTAATTTACTGTGTAAACATAGTTTTATATATATATATTAACGCCATGTACATATTTATGAAGGAAAAGAGGAAGAGTATTGCTGTAATCGAAAACCAAGAGAAAAGAAACTCTTGCTGTCATATTTAAGTACCTATATGTATATAAGGTAGTGGTTGCATAGAGAAAAGGAAGCATGATGTCATACCCTGGAAAACGTTACTTTATGTATGTATGTGTGTATATATATTTGGACTTTGAAATGATAGGAAAAGATGGTGTTATATAGATATATGCATACCGCTGCCTTTGAAAAGGAAAGTATTTTATTAAGTGTATGTATACATATATATATACACACACATACATGGTTTTATATTAAAATCTTTTGCCTTCTGTACCATATCATAAAATAATGTAGTAATTAACAAATAGGTTGTTATTGATAAAAAATTTTAGAGGGTAGCTTAAGGCTTTGGAGTAGTATTAGAGAAACTTTAGGATAGTACGTTTTGAGTACAATATTGATAGATATTCATGTTTAATGTTTGTAGACTCTCATTGAGAACTTTGGAGTAACTCTTGTTTAATTATCTGCAAGCTAGGAAGTAACAGGTAACTCTGAATATTCTTCCATATACTTGTAAATTGTGTGTGATTGTGAGTAACTATCTTTTATTTAAAAATTAAAGGATTTGAATCATGTGTATATGTGTATGTATTATAAATTGATATTTTATATGAATTGAAGTATGATTTATTGTTACTGAACATATTTGTCATGGCGGTTGTATTTGTGATGGGTTGGAGTAAGGAGGGATTTGTATGTTGAGATCTTTTACCACGTGGTATGTCATCACTCGTGCACAGTGGATGACACTTGTCAGGGCCCCTTCTTCCATGTTTTCCTTTGGCCGGGATTGCATTGGAGTTGTGGGACATGTGACACCTCCTTAGTTGTATTGTTTTAAGGAGGGGAGCCGTAGTCCATGCTTAAGCTCTATACGTTTGGCCGAGTGTATCTTAAGTTTTGGTGAGCTTGGGACAATCCAGTCAAACGGATGAGTTTCTATTGGACTATGTGTTAGCCTATGGCTCCTGTCAGCGGTTGAGGATGGACGGTGATATAAGGGAGGCTGCATATTGCATATTGTATAATAGTACGTTTCACATTGACATATTGATAATTTATGATGGATGAAATTATGGTATACACAAATATATGTGTAATCAGCTCCTGCTTTTTGTCATATGTGATTTGCTTGTGTACGGTAGAAATTTTCAGTAGTTACTGAGATGTCGAATCTCACCCTATAATAACAATTTTCAGGTGATTGTTCTAGTAGGAAGCAAGGGAAAGAACCTATAGAGTGGGCCTTGAAGGCTCTTTGTACTCCTATAGTTCATGTTATGTCATTTGTATTTGTCATGACTATAATATTTCCGCAATTTATCAACTCTGAAATATTTTAGAAATTTATTTTGACACTGTAAATATTTTGGGAATTTTATGTTGACTCTAAAATGAATTTAAATTTGAATTAGTTATGTATTTTAATGATTTGGATGTTGATCATCATTGTTAGAGATATTTCAAGTGTTTTAGTCAAGATTTTGGGTGTTAAATTTGGGGTGTTACACAAATAATATGATAACAAAAGGAGAAATACTTTAAATAATAATAACGTTTAAAGTACAATGACTTGCCCCTAGGGCATAATTTCCAACAGGTTGTACAAATAATAAATTTTTGTTTGTCTTAATATCAGGTTTATATATAGGGGTCTATTGTTTTGAAATTATATCAACTAGTATTTATTTGGCAACTGAAGTTGCATCCTCTTCATCAAATGAATCTGAAAATGATGATGAAGCATGAGGATCTAATAGAAGCATGTAATCTCATAAATCTTTGGGCTTATAATTGTCATGATTTAGTTTGAAAGTTGAAGTTTGAACATTAAAATAGTGTTATGATGATATATGACTAAATTTAAGTTATTTTCTGCAATATGTGATGTAACATCCTCCATTTTAAATGATAATTATTAATTATCAACTTGATTAAATCATTTATTAAAATGTTTTATGTACACATTTGAGTTTTGAATATTACCGGGCCTAGAATTTTTTAACTAAATATTGTTTTAAGATTTGCCAAAATTTCCAAAATATACTAGAGTATACCAAGTGAACCTACTGTGGCAATATACAATAATCCAACATGTACCAAAGGTTGGAAGAAGAGGAAACCCAGGAAGAACATAGGTCCTTAAGGTAATGGACTTACCCTACTTGCATGTACTTGATATATTGCTTGTGTGTTAATGTGTATGATTGTTATGCTTGTGTGTTAAGACTAGATTGGTTTCCCCACACCGTTGTAGAACTTTCTCAAGGTTATGCAAGCAATCATTGTATGATTGTCCAAAGACCAAATATTCATCCATAAAAATCTCTATGGATTTTCCACCATATTTGATAATATTGCCATTATGCATCATTGAAATGTTGCTGGGGCATTACATAGTCCAAAAGGCATTCTCCGGAACGCAAAAGGTCAATAAGGACATGTGAATGTGGTTTTATGTTGGTCTTGTGGTGCTACAACAATTTGATTATACCCAGAGTATCCGTCCAAGAAACAATAATATTCTTTGCCAGCCAGCCAGTCCAACATTTGATCAATGAATGGCAATGGAAAATGATTTTTCAGGGTTGATTTATTAAGTTTTCGGTAATCCATGCATATTCTCCAACCGGTGACTGTTCGAGTGGGAATTAGTTCATTCTTTTCGTTTTCGACGACAGTGATTCCTCCTTTCTTGAGCACGCATTGCACAGGACTGACACACTCGCTGTTTGATATGGGGTATATAATTCTTGCATCTAACAATTTAATAAATTCCTTTTGCACCACCTCTTTCATGATGGGGTTTAGTTTTCATTGTTGTTCAACAGAATAGCGACACCCTTCTTCAAGGTGGATTTTGTGCATGCATAGAGATGGGCTGATACCTTTAATGTCAGCAATGGTCCACCCGAAAGCCCTTTTGAATTTATTGAGTACTGCTAGGAGTTTGGCTTCTTGTTTGCTCGTAAGGTGGGCGGAGACAATGACTGGTAGTGTCTAATTATCCCCTAGATAAGCGTATTTCAAGTTATCAGGTAAAGGCTTGAGGTCTAATACCGGTGGCACCTCTATGGATGGTTTGACTGTTTGCTTTCAGTTTTGGTCGAATTCCAGCGATTCAAACATCGTTTTCCTTTCTCTGTCAAGGTTATTGTTGTCCATAAAGCTTAAGACAGTTGCTTGGTCAATTAGGTCGCCTCCCAGTGTTAATTCTACTTCTTCGAGTGCTTGGGTGTATGACTCTTGGAAAGTTTCTTGCATCACTTTGTCCATGACATCGATAACGGAGCATGTTTTCGCATCATCGATGTACTGCATTGCTTTTAATAAATTGAATTTTATTGTCTCGTCATTCATGTTTAATGTGAGCTCCCCTTCTTGCACGTCCATCAACGCTTGTCCTGTTGCCAAAAATGGCCTTCCTATAATGATTGGAGCTTCATGTTCATCCTCACGATTGAAATCCTTCGGAAAAATGAATTTGCCTACTTTCACTAGGACATCTTGAATCTCACCTTCCGGGTGGACAATGGATTTGTCTGTCAACTGCAAAGTGGCTGTGGTGGCCTTTGCGTCACCAACTGTCAGTTTCTTGAGCATTGATTTTGGCATCAAATTATGCTGGCGTCAAGATCTCATAGTGCTCTTATTAGGGCTTGATTGTCAATTACGTAGGGAATTTCAAGACTGCTTGTGTTTGTAAAAACAAGGTGCTGCATTCTTGTGTCAAAGATATGGTTTCAAATTCTGCCAGCTGCCTCTTTATGGATAGAGCGTCTTTTAGGAATTTCACATAGCTAGGCATTTGTTCCAAAGCTCCTGCTGGAGGAATGTTAATGTGGAGCTACTGTAGTATGTCTAAAAATATTTGAAACTGCTTATCTAGGATTTGTTTCTGTAGTCCTTATGGAATTGGAGGAGGTTGTCTTATTACTAGAGATGGTCCTGGGTCGATGGTTTGCTGCAACGATGATGCTATAGCATTCCTTCTTGGTTTTGGTACGTGGTCATCTAGCGTGATGAATGATGGAGATGTTGTAGCATTGATACCCTTGTCAAATTGTTGTGGCATTAGATGCTGTTACTTTTCTTCAAGGAATTTCTCTATCGTTTCTCTGCCTTCCTCTGTAGGTTCCACACTCTAGCCGTTTTGGAGTTCTATGACTTTTACTTGTTCATTTCCGTGGATCCTGGGAGCTTCATGCTGCTTGGCAGAGGTTTGGAGGGTTTGTCGTCAAGAACCACCGCAAGTTGTTTGAATTGGTTCTCAAGGTTCCAAAGGGTCAGCTGCTGGCTTTGGATAATTGCATTGTTCTTTGCCATGTATTCCCTCAGAAGATTTGTCATAGAGGTCTAAAGGTCCGAATCACTGCTTTGCTGGCTTGCTTGCTTCGCAAATCCTGATGGGTTTGATGGTCTATTTGAATTAGGGTCGTTGGTGTTCTTGCCTCTGTTGAGATTGTTAACATAGTTGATTGATTCGGGGTTGGCGAAGCATTGAGAGTAGGGGTACTCCCCACCACAGTACACACAATTGAATTGGGCTGGTTGTATTTGTGAATGGTTGGTAGGAAGGGTCAATCCTTTAATCACACTGGTTAAGGATGACACTTGGGCTATAAGGGCAGCCATAGCATCTAACTCGCGTACTTCAGCAACAGTTCTGGACAGAGTTACCTTGTCAGCTGGCCATTGATGGTTGTTCATTGCTATTCGTTCCAACAGGTTATGAGCCTCTTCATAAGATTTCATCAGAATTGACCCGCTTGCACAGGCGTCCACAAATGAACGTGTTTGTCAATCTAGTCCCTTGTAGAAAGTTTCCAGTTAAGTCCATTCTATCAATTTGTGTTGTGGGCATCTTCTGAGAAGATCCTTAAATTGATCCCATGCTTTATAAGTTGATTCACTAGATTTCTGTCGGAAGCTAGTGATATCTTCTCTTAGTTGAGCATTTTTTGTTGGTGGGAAGAATTTACTGCCCAGGTCATTCCAAAATGTGATAGAGTTAGCAGGTAGGTTGTTCAGCCACGTCCGAGCCTTATCCCAAAGAGAGAATGGGAATAGTTTAATTCGAAAAGCACCGAGTGTGACTCTTGAAATGACGAATGAGTCGCAAGCCTCAATAAATGACTTTAGATGAAGATGAGGATCTTCAGACGGGAGTCCTCCAAATTGCCCGGCTAAATTTAGCATTTGAATCATGACACCTTTAATCTCAAAATGTCCTGCATTAAAAGTCGGGGGCGTGATGGTCGAGTTGAGCTTGGTCAGATCTAGAATCCTAAACTCCATAATGGCTTCGTTCTGATCAGCAATTGGTGGTGGTGGAACCCAGTTGGCTCCATTTATCACTTATTGCTCTCCTTGACCTTGATCGTGATTAACTGGTATATCCGCCATGTTTGCGGAGTCAAAGGGGTGACTTATTTGCTTCTGCTTCCTACGCCTTTGCTTGTAATGCGTTCAATCTCAAGATCGTAAGGCTCAAGATTAACCGAAGGTGAGTTATGCATACACTACAGAATGTACCTGGGAATCAAAAACAGAGAAGGAGTGAGCTTTATTGTATAAAACACAACTATTTAGCGATAAAGGTATCTACAGTCCCCGACAACGGTGCCAAAAACTTGTTGGTCGATTTCCTTGATAGCAAGTGAACCAGTCAAACAAGTAATAAAGAGTAAGTAGAGTATCGTCCCACAGAGTGAGATACCGATGATGATACTGATTTATGCAAATAGTTGTGTGTAAAAATAAAATATAAGTATAATTGGTTTGGGAGTTTGGTGGTTATAATTAACAAATAAGAAATTAAACAATTGATCGTAGTCGCAAGAAGATATCAGTTAAAAGATAGATTGAGTTCAGATTTCATCCTAAGAGAGACAAAAACGCAAAAAGATCAACATGCATTTACTACTTTACTTTCAAGTGTAATATCTTCTGATATAAATATTCTTCAGTGTTTATCAATTTGCTCTTTGAGAGAGTTTTTCATTTCTAATTATTAAATCATTGTAATAATCTCAAGTCGTGAGACTTTGAGATTGAGATTATCAGTTTACAACTTATAAGGGGAAGTGTATCCTAGTGAGAGGATAATTTTCAAGTACAGAGTGTGTATCTGATTAAAGTGATAGTGAAAATCCCAGAGAGTCTGGGGACTAGACGTAGGTCAAGAGTTGAGACCGAATCAGTATAAATCTTGTGTGTCAAGCTCTTTCTCTCTATCTCTGTTTTACCTTGTTCTTCGTCTGTTTACTGGGTGTTTCAAAAAGAATTTTTAAAATCCCCAATTCAGGGGGGATATTCTGCCATTCACAACTTTTACTTATAAAAAAAATATTTGGTGTTAGGCTCACTATCGATAAAATTTCATATATATTTTTACATCTTAACCATTTATTTTATTCTCCCTAAATAAGGATAAACACACTTTCGATGAAGTTATAGGATGTTTTAGCATTATATTAGCTTTTGCATGGGTGAATATTGGGAAAATATCCGTGAGGTCCCAAGAAAGAGAAAAATATATCAAAAAAGTCTCAACTTCAAATCCCCTATCAAAAAAGTCCCTAGGGACTTTTTTTTTTAATATTAATTACAGAATTCCAATATAAAAAAAATCTTGTTGTCAAAATAGCTTTTCATGTTGTTAAAATGACTTTTTTTGTTGTTTAAATTCCCTATGTAAATATTGTTGTCAAAATGACTTTTCTTGTTGCAAAAAATTTTCTAAGTTTCTAAAATTCTACACGCCAAAGGAAAAAGTCGAAAAAAATTTGACATCTGGAAAAGTTATCTTAACAACATGAAAAACCATTTGACAACAATATTTTCATAAGAAAATTTTAGGGAAAATTATAATAAAGGACCTAAAAAAATAATATTTATTAAGAAGGACCATAAAAACAGTAATTATTTTAAAGGACCACAAATTAAAATATTAAAATAAAAAGACTAAATTACCCTCAGTCATATTTCCTATATTCTCTTTATTAAATCAGAACCTAATTGATGGGTAATGAGTTATAGAGAGGCCGCCAATAAATCAATATATCCCTTGGAATAAAAAGAGAATCAAGAGGAGACCTGAGTTCTTAACGAGGTTGCTATAATAAGCATTGTCAAATCTAGAAAACGAAGCAGCATAGAGGAGCTAGGTTTGCATTGGAAGAGTTCCCGTTGGGGCAGCGTCTCTACAAACCCGAAGAAGGAAGAAATCCATGGTTGTGTCTGTATTACTCTTTCCCCACCAAATCTCCGAGGTTCTGCATCCTTCTCCCTTGTATTTTCTCAGCTTTGAATCCCCCATAGATTTCTCCCCATTAACCCTGATTCTTATACAAATTCAGTCTCAAGGCGTGTGTCAGCCATATTTAGTTACTGAATATTTCATTCTCTCGCCTTCTTCTTTTGGCCCCGTTGCTTCGACTTCAAATTCTACGGCACCTCCGATGTCATCTTTCTCTGCCCATGATGTGAAAAAGCTCATTTTTTCTCTTTATTCTTGTCACTTGCATTACCATCTCCATTTTTAATTCTATTTTGCTAGCTTTTGCATCTTTTTCGCAAATTTCTGAGTAAAATACCTTTGAAGTGCTCATCATAAAGCTTCTCCCTTCTTCCTCACGATTCTCTTTTTATTCTAAGGGAGAAGGGATCTGTTGATTGGCTGCCTATAAGTCATTTTCCATCAATTAGATTGTGATTTAGTTAGAGAATATAGGAAATCTGACTAAGGGTAATTTAGTCTTTTTATTTTAATGTTTTAATTTTTGGTCTTTCAAAATAATTACTATTTGTATGGTCATTCTTAATAAATACTCCCTCCGGTCCTAATTATAGGAGCAAATTACCAGAATTTAGAGGGATTAAGGAAGGAAGTTAGATTAGTTAATTATGTGTATTTTCCTAAAATACCCTTACCCAAAATTTAAAATGACATTAAGGAAACGCTGGTTGAATTGGTAGCCCGCACATGTCCATTTAATCTTTCTGTTCAGTGTTTTGTATCATTGCGTCTTGTATTTAATCATTCACATTTAATCTTTCTATTCAGCTTTAGATTTTCAATAAATAAATAAATGAGAAAATTCCTTTTAAATATTTAAAAAAATTCAAAAACTTAAATTGAGTTAAAAAAAATGAAACATATTATGTATATACACATAATCATATGTGATCTTTTAACCAACTAAAATAATATGATCTTAAATAAATCAAATTAATTTAGGTGTATATGACATTAATGAGTTGCAAACATTATTTACTTTATAAAATATATAGGTGTATTATTAAATTATTGTTATCTTTAATTATTATTGAAAAAGTATAAATAGGGGTATTATAGGAAAAAATTGACAAAAGTTAAAACTTGCTCTTATAATTAGGACCAAAACCAACTCCAAAATTTGCTCCTATAATTAGGACCGGAGGGAGTATTATTTTTCTTAGGTCATTTATTATAATTTTCTCAAAATTTTAACAATAAGAAAAGTCATTTTAACAACATAAAAAACTATTTTGGCAACGAGACTTTTGTAATATTGGAATGTCATAATTAATACTCCCTCCGGTCCTAATTATAAGACAATTTTTGGGGGTTTATTTTGGTCCTAATTATAAGACAACATTCTAATTTTTGTTAATTCATTCCTATAATACCCTTATTGATATTTTCTCAATAATAGTTAAACATAATAATAATTTAATAATGCATATAGATATTCTATAAAGTAAGTAATGTTTGTAACTCATTAATACCGCATACACCTCAATTTTACTATTTTCTTTATAA
The DNA here is from genome assembly GCA_025563575.1 of Acacia pycnantha. Lineage (NCBI taxonomy): Eukaryota > Viridiplantae > Streptophyta > Magnoliopsida > Fabales > Fabaceae > Acacia > Acacia pycnantha. The sequence continues at coordinate 3,898,402 of JAMWYP010000019.1, forward strand.
AATAATGTTAAGCAATTTTTATCATATTTTTTTCATATCACCCTTACTAATACACACATTGTTGGTAAAATACAGGGCAACACACCCTTCTATCTCAATTATTATTATATTACGAATTTGACTTTTTGAGGATGGTTTTTTTTAGGGTTAAGGTGCAATTTTACACATGAAGTTTACCCCAGGAGCGCCCAGCACCACGAAGTTTTTTTAGGAGCAAAAGTACACACGACGTTACGTTTTGGGAGCAAAAATACCACGGGCCGTTAGTTGACCGTGAGTTGACCGTTAACTTGGATGGATAACGCGGGTAAAATTAAACTTTTGCCCTTAGTTTTAGTTGAAATTACCCTTTTGCCCTAAGTTTTTTAAAAAAAAAAATTAGCCCCCCGGTGGGCCCCCCACCGCCGGCCGCCGCCGCCACCGGCCGACCACCGCCGCCGGTGGTGGGGTTGACCGGGCGGAGGGGGTATTTTTAGTTTTTTTTTTAGTTAAAACTAAGGGCAAAAGTGTAATTTTTACTTAAAACTAAGGGCAAAAATGTAATTTTTACTTAAAACTAAGGGCAAAATTGTAATTTTTTCTTTTTACTTACCATCAGCGTCCACGTCATCGTCCATGTCAGCATCCACGTCATCGTCCACGTCAGCATGTCAGTTCAAATAAGCGCCACGTCAGCGTTCCATCCAAGTTAACGGTCAACTAACGGCCCGTGGTATTTTTGCTCCCAAAACGTAACGTCATGTGTACTTTTGCTCTTGAAAAAACTTCGTGGTGCTGGGCGCTCCCGGGGGTAAACTTCATGTGTAAAATTGCTCCTTAACCCCTTTTTTTAACAAAATTTTGATATGTGAGTTTTTGATAGAAACGGGAGCGTCTTCAAAGTTTAGAGTTCAAACGCAGATAATACAGTCAGTCAATAATCCAGGCAGCAGCTCGCTGGTAATGTTGATGTCATTTTAAATTCTAAGCAGGATTTTTTTGGAAAATCAATAAAATTAATTAATTTAATTTCTCTCCTTAATCTTTCAAAATTCTGATAATTATATCCTATAATTAGGATTGGAGGGAGTACTTTTTTATAGAAGATTTGGGGTTAGAACTTTTTTGATATTTTTTCTCTTCCTTAGGACTTTTTTGAGTTTTTCTGTGAGTGTTCTCTGCTAACCTACTTTATAGGTGGGTAAATAATGTAATTTTTTATATCGAATTTAACTTTTTTAATATCTACGAAGAACAAATTAAACATCACAAATTCAGGTCAAAAACAAAATTAAACATCACTAATAGTAGAATGAGAATCATTTTCTGTATGATTCTTTATTTATCAATTATTAAATATAAAGAAAAATAATAATAAAATTAAAATACTATTTTTCTGTTTTGGTTGGGTTCCGCCGTTGCTCTGTTTGCTGCATACCACCACCTCTCTCTTCCTTTCTCTTTCTACGCTTTTCTCTCTCTAGAGTCTCAGGGTTGGATTGGCCTTTGATAATAGCCTCATCTTCGATTCCAGGTTTGTATGCTCCAATGGATCCTCCGATTATGTCTTTGAATTTCATTTCCCTTATTATTTACCTTAATATTTATCGGCGTTCATTTGGTTGGTTCGTTCGATTTTAATCAATTTTTCTGGGGTTCTAGGCCTGAGATCTTGGTTATTCGGAGCATAGATTGCCTTGGAGTTCATTCGGTTCCCTTTTTCATGCAATTGGCTCTCAGTGCAGTCTTGGAATATCGTTGTTTTCATTTTAATTCGGGGATGTTTTAATTTGCTTGATTGATCTCGAGCGTAAATTTTTGTTCAGTTACATCTTTTTTTAAAGGGTTTTATTGATATTTATTTCTCTTACGAGGTTGGCTTTTGGATTTTCCTGGTGTGAAGTTTGATTCTTAGTAATATCGGGGGGCATAAGGGATGGGGCTATTACTTTTCTGTTTATTTCTATGCGTTCTTTGTTAAATTTGAAGAATGAGAAAGTTATCGTCGCTGAAGGCTAATTGTGTGTCAGTACTCCTTATTTTTTCATTTGGTAAAATATCAGTATTGACGTTTAATTTTTCCCCTTACCTATTATCTCCATGGAAAAATGTGTATTATAAATTGAATGATATGTAAGATAAAAAACTTAATGTAAGTGTTGATGGCTTCCTTCTATAATTGTTATGAGGAGTTTATGATGCAGCTGGGAAGCATACTCTGAATGTTTGAATTATTGTATGATCTTAGTGCAATGTGAAGATTAGGGGCTGATTAAGGCGCTCTTTTTGTTTGTGTTTTTTTTATTCTTCAGTAGGAGTGAGAAGAGGGTTGCTAGTGAAATAATTCTTGAGCGGTGAATGGCTGGGATTGTGAATGAGGAGTCTGGAGTGGGGAAGTCTGCAGAGGGAATTTCAACTGGGCAACGTTGTCAATCTGGTGAAGCATTGGCAGAATGGCGTTCCTCCGAGCAGGTGGAAAATGGAACCCCATCTACTTCTCCCCCTTACTGGGATACTGATGAAGATGATGATGGTGGTATGTGGGTGTGTGTGTAAGAGTTCTTTAATGGCGTCTTTTTGAATAAATGTTCTTATGGATTGTTATATTTCATTTCTCTGTGTTATTTTGATTCTTATGCATGGAAATGAGCTACGAAAATGGTAGCTATGACACAGAGAATACTTGCACTATTGGTGCAGTCGCAAGAAACATGACATCTGCCATTTTTGAAGTCATTTTCTTTTTAGTGGTGGCAAGTGGCAACAATAAGAAGAAAGCTTTACTATGCATCTTGACCTAGTGATACTATTAACAAATATGCGTGCATCTTCACAAGTTTTGCAGTGAAATTATGATAGAGTACTAGATTAGCGTGAGATAATGGAAGTTGCGGAAAGTTAGAGATTTTAGGAATAAATATTTATTAATACAATTTTAGATATAATTTATTGTTTTTAGGATATATTCAGAGAGTAAATTTGTGGAGATTCTCCATTAGGCTATTACTTGGAGTCAGTGAGATACTCGCCTCCTCTCTTTAATAGAAAATTTTTATCTTCTCTTCTCTTTTGACCTATATTTACTAACAAGTATCTACCATTTGGCATCAGAGCCTAACAATCCATAATGGGTTCCTTCCACATACTAGCTGCTTCTAAACCTTCATTCTCACCCACCATATCGACATTCAACCCCTTTCCAACCTTGCACCATTCTGTTGCAAAGCTTGAATACCAGTGTCATCCTAATGGTCTTTGCTTTCATGATGGAAATCCTGTAAAACTTGGCATCACTACACATCCTCGTTCTCACTCTTGGCAATTTCAAAAGAAGGTGTAGGGCTCATTTCTCCTTTGGAAGACATTGCCACTAGTGTGGTGAAGCCAGAGCCCAGAAGGTGCAGTAATCTCTTTTAATACAATCAGGGTAGAGGCAAAGATGGCCACTATGAAGGTTCAAGATAAATTAAAAGACCGTCACTTTTGTCTCACCTTGAGGACAAGGCGAATCTCAAGGGGAAAGTATTGATAGAGTACCGGATTAGCGTGAGATAATGGAAGTTGCGGAAAGTTAGAGATTTTAGGAATAAATATTTATTAATATAATTTTGGATATTGTTTATTTTATTTAGGATATATTTAGAGAGTAAATTTGTGGAGATTCTCCATTAGGCTATTATTGGGAGTCGGTGAGATACTCGCCTCCTCTCTTTAATAGAAAATTTTTATCTTCTTTTCTCTTTTGACCAATATTTACTAACAGGCATCTACCATTTGGCATCAGAGCCTAACGATCCATAATGGGTTCCTTCCACATATTAACTGCTTCTAAACCTTCATTCTCATCCACCATCTTGGCATTCAACCCCTTTCCAGCCCCGCACCATTCTGTTGCAAAGCTTGAATACCAGCGTCATCCTAAAGGTCTTTGCTTTCATGATGGAAATCTTGTAAAACTTGGCATCACTACACATCCTCGTTCTCACTCTTGTCAATTTCAAAAGAAGGTGAAGGGCTCCTTTCTCCTTTGGAAGACGTTTCCACTATTGTGGCCAAGCCAGAAGGTGTAGTAATCTCTTTTAATACTCTTAGGGTAGAGGCAAAGACGACCACTATGAATCTCCAAGATAAATCAAGAGGCCATCACTTTTGTCTCGCCTTGAGGATAAGGCGAATCTCTTCCGTATTGATAGAGTACCGGATTAGCGTGAGATAATGGAAGTTGTGGAAAGTTAGAGATTTTAGGAATAAATATTTATTAATATAATTTTGGATATTGTTTATTTTATTTAGGATATATTCAGAGAGTAAATTTGTGGAGATTCTCCATTAGGCTATTACTGGGAGTCGGTGAGATATTCACCTCCTCTCTTTAATAAAGAATTTTTATCTTTTTTTCTCTTTTTACCAATATTTACTACCAGGTATCTACCAAATTATCAAGTCATCAAATTTCCGTAGATATTAGTTTATATTGGTTACATTTAAAATTTTCTATGAACAGGGAGTGATGATATTACAATTATCATGGGGTGAAAACAAATAATAGCATTAATCATGCTACAAACGCATTGTTGCTTTTGTGTAATTTAAGGTTTAAACTGCCACCAAATCACTACTTTTGAATGTGGGGACAGTTCAGCGAGGCACCTGCTCTTCTGTGTTGGCAATTGGCTAATGTCAACAATGTGTTTAGTCAATAAGGCAAATGCCTAACTGAAGTGTTGCAATCCCAACTTCATCTCCATCATGTTGGATGAAATGAATAGATTCCTTACTCCTTTTTATAGAGTTGTGAACATGATTTTTTTTTCCCAATTGAAAGTAGTGATGTATGTTACTAAATATGCAGGTAATTTGTCATTTGAAATAACATTGTCAGTGACTTATCCTAATATACCATTGGATTCACGTTAAGAATTGAACATCTAATTTTCTTTCATAAAATGAATTGGTTGAGATCTATTTGTTATTTTCAGGTGCGAAACCTTCTGAGTTATATGGGAAATATACGTGGAAGATAGAAAAGTTTTCTCAGATTACCAAACGGGAACTTCGGAGTAATGCATTTGAGGTTGGCAGCTACAAATGGTACAAGACCATAAATTCATCTATTGGCCTGACATGCATTTTTGTGTGCTTACGTGTTTTGTGTCTTTCCATCCATGATGTTTGTGTTTTCATTTTTAATCTTGTTCTTCCTTTTAATATGTCCAATCAGTATATTGGTACAAGTAAATGTTTTCCATTTTAGATGAAGCTCAAATATAGGGATTTCATTGTGGAATTGTGAATTGCTGATTTTATATGTATAGTTTCGCATGAAACCATTTCTCTCTCTTTTTAGTGTAATGAATTAAAGTTTTGAATATGTTTTTCTGATACCGTGAAACTTTCAGACATGTACTTGGGCATTTATGGCTATCATATGCTAATTTTTTGTACAAGGGATTTTCCTTATCTCTTGCCTTATTAAAATGATTTGCCCAATGTCAGGAGTATTTGGCGATGGTCATTTCCATAGCCTTGATATTGGGGTTAGTTCATATGGTCCAACATATGCATATGGTTTAACAAAACAAATTATTATTTTAATTTTGCTGCAGTTTTGTGTGTTTTAAAAGTTTGGCCTAATCCAGCTATGGCGTGTTCCAGGTACATTCTAATCTATCCACAAGGTTGCGATGTTTGCAATCATCTCTCTTTGTTTCTCTGTGTAGCTAATCATGACAAACTTCTTCCAGGTTCAGCTCTTTAATTGTATTAGGTTTGTCTAATGATAATTTGTTTATGGTTCTGTCTTTTAATCCTCGTCTGTTATTTTTTTTTTTTTTGGTTATACAGGATGGAGTCATTTTGCACAATTTACCATTGCTGTGGTCAATAAAGATCCAAAGAAATCAAAATATTCTGGTCTGTTATTTGTTTAATGATTGGACTAGCTATTAAAGTCTTTGATGGTTGTTTAAGCACTTTGAGTAACTTCGCCTGGATTTTCTAGATACATTGCATCGTTTTTGGAAGAAAGAGCATGACTGGGGATGGAAAAAATTTATGGAGTTATCAAAAGTTTATGATGGCTTTGTTGATGCTTCTGACAATTTGATAATAAAAGCTCAAGTTCAAGTTATCAGGTATTCTATGCTTAATTTATTCTGAATTTCTTACATATTCAGACAAATTTAATGTCTTCTTGTTAATATATATGATAAGGATCATACTGTGTTTTCCCTCCCTCACATATTCATGCAAATTTAATTTCTGACATATTGAACAAGAATCTTACAGTGTCCCCCCTTCTCTCTCTGCTTTGTACCATACATGTGACTTGTACCATAGTTGACTCATCAGATATGACTATGGGATTTGGCCTAGGCCCACTACTCTAGCACTTATTGTATATCCTAATACTTCTATGTACTTGTTTACTGTGATTGTAGTCCACGTAGTTTCAGTTGTATTTCCTTTACTTGTAAGTAAAGAGAGAAAATGAATGCTTTGTTATTAATATCTGTTTTAATTTCTGGGATGTGAGGACCTAATCATTTATAGAATGTACATGATGCCTTTAAAATGGAGGCATCAACACAGGCATCCAACTTACCGTTTAAGATACTTTTGTAGATATCCGAATTATTCATAGATATTCAAGATGCCAAGGAGGCATGGGATTTCATCTTTGTAGGTTGTATTTCATGTCACTCAAAATCATAGGGATCATTTGTCTTTGAATTGATTTCTTTACTAACTCATGAAATTGGTTTGCTATCAGTTCATCTCCTTGTAATAATATTTATTGCTCTGTCTGAGGTTGCAAAGTTTAAATAATTTGTGCCATTCTGTAACCCGGAAATATCATGCTCCAAAGAATTCTGTAGCAAAAAAAAAAAAAAAAATTGTGCGTTGACTAGGGTGGCTAATTAGATAGCTACGTCCCTTGAGTCTGCATAATTCCATTCTTCTTTAAAGTTCTTACTTATTGCGACAGATCCTATGATTCACACATATCATCTCAAAAGCTCTTTGAGATCTCATTCTAAATTCCCTCAACTTCTATGCTCTTTACTTGTTTGTCAATACAAAAAATGTGACCTTCTCAACCTTTTTCTCTTCTCCATATTTTGTTACAATATTCTTATCATTGAATCTTGAGGAAACTCAGATTTTTCTCTTCCACATTTTGAATTCCACTTAACTTACGAAAATTTTTGCTGATTGTCTTTGTTGGAGAAACTGTTATTTCACAGAGAACTTGATACTATCAGTCACCATTGGTTCTATTTTTATTGCTTGTTATATTGCCCTTGATTGGTAATGTCTGGTTACAACAGAATGCAAGGAATGTTAAATTAGCAATTCCTTTCGCCCCATTATTTGGGGAGAGGATCATCTTTATGTCCTCTTTGTGTGTTTCTGGCTTTCTGCAACTGGTTTATTTTGGGCTGGTTTCTTTTGTATTAGGTTTTGTTTATGAAAGAATTGTTATTCCTCGTCGTAATTTCTTGCATTGTTCTCTTTTCTTATCAATAATAAGTTCTTTTTCACCGATGAAAAAATTTGCTAATTGAATACAACTGGAAAATTCATCAAGAATATCTTTTTTATTTAGTATCTTGAAAGTAATGAATAATAATTGAATATGGTTATCTTTTGGATTCAGTGATAACTTTATTTCTGTGATATGATATTTACTGCAACTGCTCTTTCACTGACAACAAACTCAAGATAACTATCTCCCTTTTTTCATCTTTAAAGGCTTGTTTTTTCTTTTCATACTGGTTTAATTGGTGCCATTCCTTATCTAAATTCGAATCTGCTTTCTTTGATATGCTAACAAATTAGTACTCCCTCCGGTCCTTGATATAAGATACACTTTTAAGGACTGGAGGTAGAACTTTAATACATTATATTTATAATTCTGGAAGCTAAAAGGTGGTAGGGTTAATTGAAAGATTGTATGGGTATAAACTTGAATAGATAGAATGTCTATGAAGGTATGCGCGCTACATTTAAACTGGAAGTCATCATTGCAGAGCTTTCCGTTTGCATTTTATCTTCATAAACTTACTTTGCAGTCAGCTCTTTCTAATTTACTTTGAAGGTTTGAGTTAGATGTCTGATCATATTTGGCTTCTTTTGGGAAATTGTAGGGAGAAAGCAGACAGGCCTTTTCGTTGTCTTGATTGTCAGTATAGGAGAGAACTTGTTAGAGTATATCTGACAAATGTAGAACAAATTTGCCGGCGTTTTGTTGAAGAGAGACGAAGCAAGCTTGGGAAGTTGATAGAGGATAAAGCTAGGTGGACGAGGTTGTATGCTCACCTTAAAAAAGTGAAATTTATTTATGCAGAATCTGAAAATAGTCCTTTCTCCTATTTGCTATTCTTATAATGATTTGTTCCACCTTATATACTCCTCTGGTCCTATTTATAAGTCATTTCTAGCATGTTTCACCGGAACCAAGAAAAACCTAACCTCATTAATTTTGTCTTAAAATTTATAACATTCCAACTTTACCCCTATTTAATATATACACTTCCTATGAAAACAACAGTCTATACAATAATAAATGAAGAGCAAAATTATACATTTATGTAAAAAATTTGATGTTGTGTCTTGTAAATAGGACCAAGAAAACCCTTCTCTCTCCAACTTATAAATAGGACTAGAGGAGTAATTTAGGATCTTTAAATTAGTTTTCTCATACTCCTAGATTGATAAGAAGTTAATTTACTAAGAATTGATGAAAAGCTAATTTTGAAATGAAATAATCTAATTCAGTGATGGATGCATTTGAGATGGATGAATAATTTAGTTACACTCTGGTATGTTTGATCAATGTTTTATGCATTTAGCCATTTATGAGTTTTTTTTTTTTTATTGCATATATAAATAAAATTAACACTGCTTAGTCTGTTCATCTCAGAAGTGACGGATGGTTGGCATATGTATGTCAAGGATTAAGAAAAAGTAAGATGAATGAATACTGTAGTGACACACTTTGGTCTACATGACCACTGTTTTATGCATTCAGCCATCTTCTGTTAGGGTTCCACGTCCCATTAGTTTATTCAAGAAAGAGGAAAAGTGTTTAGGATAAGTTAGAGTAGTTATTCCTAGTAGTTACCCTTATCTTATCTATTTGGTTGTTTTATTCAGCAGTTATAGGAGGTTGTATTTACTGAATTATATAAATACTTGTACCACGTTTTATGAAGGATATGGAATATAATCTGATTGTATTGTTCAAGTGGCTAGAGATTTCCGATACTGGCTCTAGATTGTCTCTCTTTTCCCTAGAACTCAGATTCTGGTTCTAGTCTCCTCTCTTTTCTTATCCTAATTTCATTCAAAACCTATCATCTTCATCTAACCTTGTGCCTTTGTGTGTGTGTGTCCTTTTAGTAATATTTTACTGGATATAGATAAATTAACCCTAATCTATGTTATGATTGGTGTTGTGAGAAGCAAGTTAAATATTAATTAATATTATTATTTATATGTTTATTTTACAATAGGTTTCTTATCTCTTTATCCTATGATAAGATATGGATGCTACATCCTATATTAATATTTTGTCATTTATTGTCTATCTTAGAATAAATATGAGATATTAGGATTAGATAAGAGTCTATGTTTAGCCTGTTAGCTTATGGTTTTGCCTGTAAAGGCCTCTACGTATTCTGATTGATCAAGGATCAATAATAAATCAGAGGCCTTTTCTCCCCTCTACTTTCAATCCTTCAAATCCTACATTATGCAGACTGTGTCCTGTATTTCTAAAATGACTTTAGCATTGGTTAAAAGTTGTTTCTGATCTTTAATTGATGTATATTTTATTGATTGATCAAAATAAATTTTTCAATAATTGCAGCTTCAGTGATTTCTGGCTGGGAATTGACCAAAATTCTAGGCGTTGCATGTCCAGGGAAAAGACTGATGTGATTCTAAAAGTAGTTGTAAAGCACTTCTTTATAGAGAAAGAAGTCACTTCTACTTTGGTGATGGATTCATTGTATAGCGGATTGAAGGCTCTTGAAGGCCAGACTAAGCGCAAAAAAGGCAGCGTAAAGGCTTTGGATGCAGAAGAAATGCCAGCACCAATTGTTCGTGTAGAGAAAGATATCTTTGTACTGGTGGATGATGTTTTACTGCTGCTTGAGAGGGCTGCTGTAGAACCACTGCCTCCAAAGGATGAGAAGGGTCCCCAAAATCGTACAAAGGTGAGATACAAAATTCATGTTGGTAAAAGGAAACTAAAGGTTCCTTTGTGTTGCTGGTTAAGTAGGGTATGCTCTTTGAACTTTGGTGGTATTTACGGTAGATGCTAGAAAATCAAGAAATGGGTACAAGAGATTGGAAAACAGCTAAATCTTCTGTTCTAAACGATGGGAAAGAGTAAACTTTTATTACATTATTCTGAAGTTGTCTTATGCAGCCAGAGAAGTCATTTCATTTGTGAACCCTTTACTGATTGACAAATCCTGGCATGTTTAATTAATTTAATTTGTTGCTAAAAATTTAAGCATGTCAGTTTGCAAGAAAAAGAAGAAAGAAAATAATAGACAAATAAAACTACTTCTGTTGTTGATTTTTAATTTTTCATTCTACTGTTGCTTGGTGGGTGGTCCTCTAATTCATCGATACAGATGGTGTATTTTTAAGATTTTGCAAAATTTGCTGGATGGCTTGTCCTCTGTTCTTTCACTTTTTTATTCAAGGCTATGCCTTCATTTCCAAAATTGTCAAGCTTGTTGTGATGAAAATTTACTTTGCAAGAACAATCAATTTTTGCCTAATGAATTGTTCTGGAGCTTTCCAGTGGATATCCAAATTGAATTAATTGGCTTATTTAAATTTTTTGCATTTGCTTGATGATGGGGATATTAGTAGGTCACTAGCAAAAAATTGAATTTGCACTTAGGATTTGAGATGAGCATATTAGCTCACTGTCATCTTTAAATGGTGAGTTAGAATATATAGTCAGTATTTGGCATCTATTGCACACATTCAATAGATTTAGATTAGGGAGATCATATGTGCAATGAAATGTATGAATCAGGATTTAGCTTTATGTTTTGAGCTCCTTTGATAGTTGGGAAACTTGCTCTCCCTTTGTTGTAGGATGGGAACTCTGGAGAGGACTTCAATAAAGACTCCATAGAGCGTGATGAAAGGCGTCTCACTGAACTGGGTCGCAGGACTGTGGAAATATTTGTCCTTGCTCACATATTCAGGTAGTCCAAAAAGCCATTAGTTAAATATATTTGCTTATCTGATTGCTACATCTATATGCTCTTCATTCTCAATTCTTACTCCATAGGGAATTTATTTTGGTTTCCATACTGCTTGGAGCTAGACTCTGGATGTTGTGAAAAATTAGTGTACATATTTATCCAAATATATTAGTTGCTTGTTTTAGTTAGGTCAGAAACTCGTAATTTCCATCGCTTAAGATGATTATTTTTTCATCACTCTACTCAGGATGTTAATTTTACTTACGTCTTTCATTACATATACAAGATTTCTGTTAGGGGAGTTATAGAAGTGTACTGTTGGACAGTAAGCGGCTTAGTTTTCTATGCTAGCCATTATGTTTAGTCTGTCATGCTACCCCATCATGTATATATAAAACCCTTGGTGAATGGAAACACACAATTTCCTTGATTCTTACAAGGTATTAGAGCAAGAGTGATCCATGGAGAATTCATCTGAAACTACTAGCGGGAATTCTGAAATGCCTCTGTGCATCCAAAACTCAATCCTCAGGGATTTAGAAGGCGGAGGAATTATAGATATATAAGTAGATCCCTAACAAAGCTCTTGATGAATTACCAATGACAGCATCTTTTATTAATTACTCCTCTGATCCTTGATATATGACATATTTATCTAATTTGATTAGATTAAGGAAGTTAGTTGAATTAGTTAATATGATATGTATTTTCTATAACACCCTAGTCAACTTCCTTAATTCCCTCCTTCCCTTTCCTCCTTGATTATTGTTGAGGGAGCATCAATAGGGGTAAATTAGGAAAATGTTGACAAATACGCAAAATTTGTCTTATATTTAGGACCAAGATCAACTCTCAAATATGTCTTATATTAATGACCGGAGGAGCAATTCACAGTGGCAAAAAGTGACACTAGCTGTAATTGTAAAAACTTTAATAAATCCTCCTTCCCCTCTTCCTATCCCACCCCTCCAAAAGTGGGGGTTTCAAAGGAATCATAAATATCCCTCCCCTCACTTGAACCAAATACTGTGTTAAGAAAAATTGAGAAGTCTTTTGTTGTTTTGTGTGATACTCCTCTTATTACTTTAATGGTAACGAAACTAGATAGCATAGTGCAATTGTAATTTGAACAATATGCCTATGTTTATTTGAAGGTTTTCTTTCACCATAGGATGTAATGGCTCTCTGGAGTCTGTTTGGTTTGAGTGAGTTAGCAAACTGTCAAACCAATTGGGATGCTCTCTGCATTTTTTTAAGCGGATTCACTATGTCTGATGTGGAAAGAAATTGAACAGCTCTTTTTAATTGGTTGATTTCTCATTTAGGTGTTTTGATGTGCAGTTCTGTTTTGCAACTGTACCTGTTTTTGTTGTTTGAGGATTTCCTACCTTGAAATTTCTTCTTGTGAAATTTTTTTATGTCTTCAAAAAGAAAAATCCTATAAAACATAATTAAGGTTATACTTTTTTTTTAATCTAGTGTTTATATTTTATATTTTCACTTGTATGTAGTGACTAATTGTTGGATGTGTTTGATGAATTAGAAATTTCTAATTGTTTACCTCATGGATGCAGCAATAAAATTGAGGTTGCATACCAGGAAGCTGTTGCATTAAAAAGACAAGAAGAGCTCATCCGTGAGGAAGAGGCGGCTTGGCTGGCTGAAAGTGATCAGAAAGCAAAGCGAGCGAATGAGAAAGAAAAGAAGTCAAAGAAAAAGCAGGTTTGATACGCACCAATGTTGTAAAAACGTAGTGTCAAAACATAGAAACAAACGTTTCTACGTTTTTTGGCTGAAAATCGAGTCAAAACGGAGGTAGAAACGGAATTGAAGTAGAAACGGTTGACATGCTGTGTCAACTCAGTAAAAACGTAGAAACGGACTTTGACTCCAATGACTTAAATTAGAGATGTTGATCTCTTTTATAATTTTATTGCCTTGGTGTTTTGATTTTAATATGTATTATGATGACTGAGTTTGAACTTAATTATTTTCTTGAATATTTGGACTTAAATTTGTGATGACTTTAATGTATTGGTGTGTTTTGGTTTTATATATGTTGGATTTTATTTTTTTTTGCAGTACGTAGTAAACTCTTACGTTTCGTTTTACGATTTTACGTTTTTGCTCACCCTTACCGTTTCTACATAGACTCTACGTCTTAACAACACTGTACGCACCAAAACTGCATTATAAGGGTACAACAGATCTCTTAAAGTTGATTGATAGATGCTACTGGGTTCTTTGACAATTGGGGTCCTCTGAAGTAAAAATCTCCTTAAAGTGGTGTAATTAAAAAACTGCAATTCTCCTTATAATTATGTTATATGGGACATCATATAAGGTTGTCAAATCAAGAGGTGGACATTACACTTCACATGACCCCTTTTTTTTTAATTGTATGAGACATGTTCAATACGTCATGTTCTCAATTAAGGGGTGAAGATTACATTATTTGTAATCACACTGGATAAGATTGCTGAGCTAAAAAACACATCACATGCGAGAAATTATATGTTATATGGAACAGCATATAAGGTATTTCTCACTTAGAAAATGCAGCAAAAATATGACTGTTGGACATTTTAGCTGTCCTCCTAATTGACTGTCCTAAAGAAACAACCTAATTTTTTATGTATGATGACTAATTAGAGTGTTTATTTATCCTTCTGAAGCATTTTCAAATAATTGGTTAAATTTTATTATTGCAATTGCTTATTGCGGAATCATTCCTCAAAGATTTCCCCATCTCCATATATTATTTGCATGTTTATGACCTTTGTTTTTTCCAATTATGCCTCAATAAAAATTATGTGAAGTGTATATTTTGTGCCATCTATGCTTTTGGTTAATTATGTTGAAGTTTCGCTCAATATCTACTTGCAATTGTTGATTTCTTGAGATTCCCTTTTCTTTATGCATGCCTTCTGTTTGATTTGATTAATTGATGTTGCTGGGATGGTGAGACTTTTTCCTCGTATCTTCTCTTTAATAGCTGAAGATTTTTCTTTTTAATAGGCCAAACAGAAAAGGAACAATCGGAAAGGTAAGGATAAAGGAAGGGAGGAGGGCCCAATGGTGTTTGTACATGACAAGTATCAAGAGGATAACCCTGCTGATGAGGAAAAGGATTCTAATATGGAGGAGGTGCAAACTGTAGCTGAAAAGCCTGATGCATTGGAAGATGTTTCTGATGCGTCTGACTCTCTGGATGGAGCTGTTGAAGTACCTCCGCCTGATTCAGAAGACAGAGAGGCTAGTCCTGTTAATTGGGACACTGATGCATTGGAAGTTCATCATCCTAATGAGGCTAGGAGCAATGGTATTTGTGGTCTTTCATCTTCACAAAATGATAATGAAATGGCTGAAAAAAGGAGCGGTTCATTGGTGGATGATAGTTCTTCAACATGTTCTTCTGATTCTTTGCCATCAATGACCATGAATGGCCCCATTAAGGGGAACTCTTACCCAAATAACAAAGTCTACAAGTCACCTACTAGGTACTTAACAGTCTAGTGTTTCTTTACTGCTGATGAACATAAATGATATGTGCTTATTGATTTAGTTATTCATTCATTCATTTGAAACTTTTGCTTGCAGAGGTAAGAACCCAGGTAAAGCATCAAATGATGGGTCAAGGTGGACCAATGAGGTGGATAGTCAGCCATCTAGGTCTGCCACTGATGTTGGGGGTGCTAATGGTGAGAGTACTGTTATCACTCTGCAGGATCGGTTAAAGTGGCTTGAGAAACCTCTTGTCAAAAAGGTGGGTTGCTTTCTGCCCTCTTTGATGCATATTATGAAATTATTACAAGATAAGTATTATTTGTAGTTTTTTTTTTTTCTGTGATCTGCTGTGATAGTTGGATTTGTTCCCTTTTCATTCAAACTCTTCCTGTCTTTAACTCTGCACAAGAAGAAATTAGTTGATGCTTGCTTTTGCCTTATTTATTTTCCCTAGAAAAGTTAGATGAAACTGATTTGAGTTTGCAAAGAGTTTAGCTCAGCCAATTGATGATGTTCAACTTATCCATCTGTCTGAATATTGATATGCATGAGAATGAAAAATAACCAGGGCAAGGCATGTTATTTGTTCATCTCAGTTTCATCTTCTACTGTACAATGGATGGTGATATCTTTTTCCAAGCCTTCCATCCTTGTATCTTTTCTATCTCATACATCTACTGCCATGCAATGAAAATTGAAATGGCTTCCATCTCAGGCTTTTTATTTTTCGTCAGGCTATCCATTCGTTTTGCTTTTGGCCTTGTACTATATCAAGCAAAACTTGTGTAAACATTTGCTGTGAAATCCTAGGCGTAAGCAAAGGATATGGAATTCCTTTTCCTTGGAATAATGGAATATAAGGTTTTAAATGTTAGTAAAAATTAATGGTTAATTCCATATATACTCTAAAGATCTATGCAATCATTATTACATCAAAGTCTCCTCCTCCCCCCTTTTCTTAGTATCATTCCAATTTCTCTTTCTTTTCTAATTGATAGGAGGCGGAAGTTCTCCAACTACAGAAGAAACCAAGCATAAACGACGAGCCTGACAGAGCAAGAACTGTTGACGCTGAAAGCCTTCCAAAAGAAAAGACTTCAGCGCCAGCGGTGCCATCCTCTCCTAGAAGTCCTCCAACATGCCCGCCCTCCTCTTCAAGTTCTAATGTAGATCCTGTGCATGTCAGGAAAACATCCTCAACCAGCTCCCATCAGATTGATGTATCTTCTTCACCTTTGTCTCCATCACTAGTAACAGTTGTTTCCAAAAGTGATACACAGAGGACTACAATTCCAAGAACTCCTGAAAGATCTGTGACACGATTGCCTGTGGTTTCAAGACCTTCTAGTACTCCTTTGGTTCCTGGTCCAAAGTCAATTGCTCCAGTTGTCTCCATGGTTCAAACAGCTCCACTACTCGCACGCTCAATGAGTGCATCAGGACGGTTGGGTCCTGATCCCTCACCGGCACCTCATAGTTATGCTCCTCAGTCTTACAGAAATGCCATAATGGGTAATCCTGCAACCTCCACTGCAAGTAGTTTCACTCATTCCAACGCCTCCAGTTCAGGAGTAAACCTTTTGCCTAGCTATTCACAACCACCTTCCATGGTATCTTCACATATGTATTTATCACAAACCTCCGAGAGAATGAATTCTAATGCCAGCTCGTCCGGTCTTCCTTTTGGCATGATTGCTCGAGATATTTTACAAAACGGATCCCATTGGGTTGAGAATTCTCAAAGAGACGTCAATCGGAGCATGCACTACGATGCAACTTCCGTATATAATGACATCCAAAACCTTGACATGTTCAAGCCGGTGCTCAGTAGATCCATCAGCAGCTTGCCAACTGAATTCCCAGCCAGCACTTCTGGGCGTCAGGCTCAAGGTTTATTGGCAGATGAGTTCGCACACCTTGACATGATCAACGACCTTCTTGATGATGAGCATTGTGTCGGGAAGGCAAGCCCATTCTTACAGTCTCTCAATAATGGACCGCACTCGCTAAACCGACAATTTACTTCTCCTGGAGGTCTGGGCACATGTGACGACGATTCATCAAGATCTTCTACCAGTTCTTGCAGGTTTGAGCGATCACGAAGTTACCATGATTATGAATTTCATCGAGGATATAGCTCGTCCGGCATGCAGTGTGACTCTATCAGGGATTATGTCCCGCAGGGTAGTAGTACCCTACCTTACGTAAATGGGCACATAGACGGGTTGATCCAAAATCAATGGCAGGTGGCTAATCCTGATCTTTCACCGTATCCAGGAAGCTTGGGACATACAGAGAATGATGGTTATCCATACTATACAGACTATTCAAGTATGGCATGTGATGCCAATGGTTATACTGTATACCGGCCGTCAAATAATGGTCGTTAAAAGGGGACAAAAAAGGAAAAAAGATGAATGCAGGAGGTTGCCCATGAATGAGGTCACCCTCAAAAAATTGTAATGATGATGTTTTGAGTGAGGCTATATATCTCTTTGATGATGATTAGAAGACCATTTGTGTAAAGAGTGTTTCCCCACTTATTTTGCTCCCAGCATTTTCATGCTTCAGTCTTCTGGGATTATTGTCCTTGCATTTTTATTATTATTTATTATTATTATTATAATTTCTTTTCTTAAATACTGAAGGCGCAGGATTGGGGCCCACCTTACATAAATGGACCCCATCTATTAATTTCTTTGTGAAATTTAAACTCTTGGCATGTTCTTCGCTTCTCACCTTACGATTGCCCGGTGTTTTGACCGAAGAACTAGCTCCCAATAAGCTTCGAGAGAGATGTATATCAGTATCACTATTGTTATTAAAAGACATCTAAATAGGGATTGCAAGGTCACCACTGTAGGACTTGATGCAGTGATGAACAGAATGCTGTGTGAGTTGATATATAGTAGGGGACTATTATTTTTTTTATTTTTTTTACGTTTTCACTTTTGTTCAGATAAAATTTTAGCAGTTTAAACTATTGTATATCACTATCACTATTGTATGATGGCCTTGTAGAACTTAAATATTTCCCCCTTGAGGTAAAAAGATGGAAAAATGGATAAGCTAAGGCCCCAATTGGTACACAGAACATGTGGAAATGGAAGGAAAGATGGACAAGTTCCCTTATTTGGTACACTTTTAATGTCTAATCTTCCCATAAACTTAAGTTCTTAGGCCCACCCGAGCCTATCAATTTTTCTTTAAATGTAAGAAAATAAGATTCCACCAAAATTTGTGAGAACACAAGTTCTTTCTATGAACAGTGATGCTTTCGGGCTTATTTACCCATCAAAAAAATAATTTTCTGTAAGGCAAGAAATAGGATTAAATTTGAATTTATGCATTAAATTCGAATCTGATAAGAGAATATTTTAGACAAATTCGAAATCGATAAGAGAATATTTTAGACAAATTCAAATTTAATAAGAGAATATTTTAGATAAATTCGATGTTTTTCTTTTTTTCTTTTTCTGAAATGAATGCTTCGTCATAAAATTTTAATTTTACCCATAAATTCGTTTTTTTCAAAATAAAATAAATGCTTCTTCATAGTATGCAAACAAATTCTTATCAAATTTGAATTATGAAAAAAAAAATCCTGTTCGTTTTGAATTAATTACTCTTGAAGGTAAAATAGGTATTTTCTCATTCTTTACCAACTATATTAGCTTTTCATTTTCTTCCTATCAAACAATTCATCTTTTCTCATCCCTCAAAAATCTCTCATTCTTTTCCTTTCCCTCCTCAAATTTTCTTGTACCAAATGGGTCCTAAAGTGATGCTGAACAAATGTCTTACATAGACAGGATAGAGCTTTCATCAAATAATAGGATGTAAAATTAACCTACCAACCTCCATTTATTTCCTCTAATATATGTATTAAGTTAATTAACAGAAATATATATTTTATTTTTTGTCTTTCAACTGATTGTAGTTATTTAATATAAGCATTTTTAAGCCATAAGACTTATATCCTAACTCTAATAAAATGTGATTGTTTAGGGACTATATGTTGATAACCCTCTTACTCTTGGTTCTTGGTTTTTGTGTCAATAATCCCTAAACACAAAGTCATATGTAAATAAACTCTCTTAATTTCATGGTACAATTTGTATAAATTCAAATTCATTATCCAATTATGTGCAATTTAGCCTCTTTAAGTAGGAAGTGAATTCACTAAACAAGTCATCAACATCCATTTAAAAAAAAAAAAAAAACGGAGAGACATCAATAAAATTTTCTAAAGATAACAACTGAACTAACTGTTGGATTATTAACCTTTATAGTTTCTATATTGGTAGTTATTTTTGTTCTTTTCCCCCAACTACCTTAATGTTAATATTTGAAAAAGGAAATATTATAAATAATCATAATAAATCTAATAACCTTTGATTCTGACTTGAATTCTATCAATGTTTTGTGATATAAACATAATATTGATTTTTAATTACATCAATAATTGATACCAATGTGGTCTCTAATAAATTTAATTTTGATTTTAATTACATCAATAACTCTGAGCTGCACTTAATGGGTTAGTTTTTTTTAAAGAAAATTATAATTCAAAAATATTTATTAACAATTTTTTCGATATACATTAACAAATTAATTTGTACCTAAATATATATATTTTTTAATTTCTATGAATAAATTTCTTATAAAAAGTTAATTTTTTATATCATAAAAGCTTAATTAACAATTGATAAGATTTGTCTTAAATTGGCCAACATGGCTGCTTTGATGTCCAATCTAGTGTGACAGTTTAGTCACACTCAACCTAGATCAAGCAAATTAGACTGACTGAATTATATCATAGAGTAAATACTCTTTCTGGTCCCTGACAAAAAACACGGACCCCATTTTGTTCCATTACAAAAAAATCGACCATTATTCGTCCTTTTTTAGAGACTAAAAATGACCTTTTGGAAATTTTTGAGGGATCAAAATGTCAACCAATCGACCCTTATTCGTCCTTTTTATAGACTAAAAAGGACCCTTTTTTTTAAGGGACCAAAATGGGGTCCGTGTTTTTTGTCAGGGATCAGAAAAGGTATTTACTCTATATCATATCCAACTCTACTAATATTTTAAATAAAATTCTAGAAAAGTGAAACTCTATATACATTAAAATATATTATAAATAATGTTTTATTAAGCAATGTAAATTATAAAAATACTAACAATCCTCTTTATTATTATAAATCCATATATACTATAACTCATTTTTCAAACTCTATATTAATAGATAAGATTCACATATAAAAAAGGTATTGTTAGTTATGTGCACTATTTTAAAAAAAAAAAAAAATTCTACATGCACTATTTTTAAACTACAAAAACTAAATTCAGGTTGTGTCAATCAAGCTAGTGAATTAAAGAACAACTAGTGAATTAGTGAACGAGTCAATCAGTTCAAGAGTTTTGAACCGGTTGATTGATTGACTTTATATATTTTTTCTCCTTTCACAGAGCTTGAAATAACGTTATTTTGAGTTTTTATTTTTATTTTTTTTAAATAGCAGTATGACATATTTACCCTCTAAGAACTCTATTTTTTGGATTATGTGTAACTTGTACATTAATATTTCATTTGGTTGTAGATTAATATCTTTTTTTATATTTAAATATCACCCTTTTATGGTTATATAATTCTTTTCTATATTTTAATTGTGATTAAGTTGATTTGGATTCAACTAGAGTTGAATCATTAACCTTTATATTATTATCTCCATTGGTTCAATGGCTATTATCCATTTTGTTATATATTTTATGATGGTCAATGGCATGTGAACATGTATTAATTAATTAAATAATTATTTAATTAATAGAAGGTTGTTAGGGCTTTATCAAAGGGTTAATCAACAAAGAGTAAAGAATGAAGTCTAAGCAAAAAATTAGATAAAACGTCATGTCGTCTTGGCTTGCTTTTATGTAAAGACATGACCGCCATCACCATCTTTATCATTGAGGAATACTTCTTAAATTGTCTTAAAGGATATGCTCATTAATTATTATGCCTCAAGCTTTCAAATTTATTATTAATTAATTAATTAATTAATATTAATGCTTTGCTGGATAGAATGGGACATTTCTTCTTAAATTAATATCTTGTGGGGACCCCATGTCAACTCTCATAATATATATTCTCATTGCTATATAAACCCCTTTATTACAAAACAATCCTCTTGTTTTAGACTTCATAGTTTCTTCTAGGTGTCTACCTTTATTAATTTTTAAAAAGATTTAGGTTCCTGATTGATTTCGTGTAACTTATCTTTATCTGTGTGTAATACTACCTCCGATTCTAATTATAAGACCTAGTTGACTTTTTTTAGAGAGATTAAGGAAACTAAAAAAGTTACTTAATCATTTCATATGTTGTGTATACTTAGATTATATATTAGTTTATTAGTCAAACCAATAAGTTTGAAGAAAAAAATAAAAATAAATATACTCGAAAGTAATTTAATTAGTTTTCTTAATATATTCAAAAAAGTCAACTATGTCTTATAATTAGGATCGGAGGGAGTATATTTTTAATAATTGAATATATATGTTACATACAGTTTAAAAAAAGTTGCAAAATATTGTTGTTAAACTCACAAATTAGTTCTCTGAGTTACCGTTTTTACATTTCTAGTTTATCAAATCGAGTCGAGTCACTGGTAAACTCGTGACCATTGTAAACTCGGGTAAACTTATGAGTTTATACACCGAGTTTACCGTTTTTACGTTTCAAACTTACAAAATCGTGTTAATTCACTTTTAAACTCGTGTCAACTTTTTTTATTTGATCATGCTCAACGGCTTTATAGGTGAATTTTATAGAAATTTCTTTGTTAAATATGATAAATTTTGAATATTGATGAATTCAATTTCAATTATTTAGATTGAAAATATATTTAAATCAAATTGTTGTCATTTTTTATATTTTGATTATTTATTATACACTATTACTCCCTCCGGTCCTAATTATAGGAGCAAATTTTGGAGTTGGTTTTGGTCCTAATTATAAGAGCAAGTTTAAACTTTTGTTAATTTTTTTCCTATAATACCCCTATTTATACTTTCTCAATAATAATTAAAGACAATAATAATTTAATAATACACCTATATATTTTATAAAGTAAATAATGTTTGCAACTCATTAATGTCATATACACCTAAATTATACTTTTTTATATAAAATAATAATTGTAAAAGGTTTTGTTCAATATATAAATTATATTTATATACTCATAATTAATTTAGCTTTTAATTTTATTTTATTATGTGAACGCAGAGGCGGATTGGAAATTGCGTCTGAGAGAAAATTCTTTAATTGGATTTTATTATATGTAAATGCAGAGGCGGATTGAAAATTGCGTTGGGTTTGACAACGTGACCACAAAAGGATAAGAAAAACAACATCGGGTGTGTTTAAATTAGCACTAGGGTATTTTAAATTTTGGGTAAGTGTATTTTAGGAAAATACACATAATTAACTAATTTAACTTCCTTCCTTAATCCCTCCAAATTTTGGTAATTTGCTCCTATAATTACGACCGGAGGGAGTAATACATATTTAATGGTGAAAGTAAACTCTTATAAGTTTACTATTCGAGTTCACGTCATTGTCACAAATTTATTTAAACTCGCGAGTTTGATAACCTTAACTAAAAATAAGTTGTACATGAGACTTTGAATAAATTTTAGGAATTTTTGGATAATATATTTTTCATTGGGGTTTTTCAGTAACTTTTCCAAAATATTAATCTTTAGAGAGAGAAAATTTCTCATGATTATAATCGCCCCATATTTTTTCTAAAGTTATCAATGATTTTATATTAAATGTTACATTAATGTTTTAAATTTATAATAAAAGTTTATCTCCACCACTTGTTTTTGCAACTCAATATTGTGTCATTTTCCATTTGTAGAAAACTAATGTAAACCTATAGCAACAATATGACCTGATTCAAACGTTTCTCTAGAAAACTCAGTTATCTTTCTATCACCTTTGCCAACTTGATAATAATCTTTAGAGTAAATACCATTTCTGATCCTGACAAAAAACGAGGACCCCATTTTGGTCCCTGAAAAAAAAACGACCTTTATTCATTCTTTTTATGGGACTAAAAAGGACCTTTTGGAAATTTGTGAGTGATCAAAATGTCCACCAATCGACTCTTATTTGTCTTTTTTATGGACTAAAAAAAACATTTTTTTGTCAGGGACCAAAATGGGGTCCGTGTTTTTTGTCAAAGACAAGAAAGAGTATTTACTATAATTTTTAGAAGGGTTAAAGTTGTATTAGGCACAAAATTACAGTGAAGTCCATTAATAATAATCCCATAGAAGCATTTATACACATAGTAGAATTTTTTTCTAGGAGAAGTTAATGGGAAAATATCACTCAGGTCCTAAAGAACATATAAAATATCATAAAAATCTCAACCCAAAATTCCATATCAAAAAAGTTCATAGGGACTTTTTGATATTAGTTGTATTGACAATAGAAAGTGTTATATTTACAACAAAATTTAAAAATCTGGTCTTTCACAACAGAAAAAAGTTAGATTCACAACAATAAGTACTATATTCACAACAAAATTTAAACACATGGATTTTGTTTCAAACTCAGGTCCCTAAGCGTACAGATGTTATTCACAACAGAAAAGCTAGATTCACAACATGAAGTGCTATATTGACTTGAGTTTCAAAATGGCTCCAGATTTTTAAATTTTGTTGTGAATATAATATTTACTGTTGTCAATATAATTTTTTCTGTTGTGAATAGCATTTGTATGCTTAGGGGCCTGAGTTTGAAACAAAATCCAGGTTTTTAAATTTTGTTGTAAATATAATATTTACTGTTGTCAATATAACTTTTTCTGTTGTGAATAACCTTTGTATGCTTAGGGACCTGAGTTTGAAATAAAATCCAGGTTTTTAAATTTTGTTGTGAATATAGTACTTCATGTTGTGAATCTAGCTTTTTTCTGTTGTGAATGACTAGGTTTTTAAATTTTTTTTGTGAATATAGCACTTCCTGTTGTGAATATAACACTTCATATTGTCAATACAACTAATATCAAAAAAGTCCCTAAGAGCTTTTTTGCTATGTGATTTTAGGTTGGGACTTTTTTGATATTTTGTATGTTCCTTAGGACCTGAGTGTTATTTTTCCAAAGTTGATTGATAAGCCCTCATAGTAGAATCATGGCTCTCACTACACATATTGGTGGAAACTTGGATCGGATGGCCCTTGGATAAATATTACATCACTCCCAATTTTATGAAATACAAGATGGTCATTAAATGTAAATGATAAAAATAAAAACCGGTGTAATTAAAGCTAACTAAGTGACATCAATTGCCAAAAAAATATATAAAGTAAAGAGGGTATTAATAGTTTTCAGGTGAAGATGAACATTGAATTAGGACAATGTTAAGTAGCAATTTTGTCCTGAGAGTATACCTCCAGAAGCAATTTTACCCTGAAAGTTTTTTTAGGGTTCAATTTTTCCCCGAAAGTTTTTTTTTTGGAGCAATTTTGCTCATCCGTTAACAATCCTAACGGTCAACTGTTAGTGAAACAGACGTAGGAATAAAATTAATATGTTTTCACATTTATTACAAGGTATAACAGCCGCAAAAAATGATGAATTATGGTGTGTTTCCCTTATAACAGATACAAAAGCTATTGGTTTATGAAAAATACTTATATCAAGTTTTTTATATTGATTATATTAAGTTTTTCAAGTACACATAACCATGTATAATATATTTTTTTTATATAAGTTTATAATTAAATGATAATATTTTAAAAGTAGGATATATGAGTATACAGAATTTGACATAATGAATATAAAAAGGTTGACTAAGGATCGTCCTTCTACTACAATAGTACGCAATCATAAAAATGAATTTTTCACAAAAATCATATATATATATATATATATATATATATATATATATATATATATATATATATAGGAACTAGTTGGTATGTTAGATTTAGTCTTAAATATAAGACCTTAATATATTTTATTTATCATTTTTGCCCAACTAATTTATTTAACCTTATAAACTTATATATAATGTAATATTATATAGATAGGTACTATGTCATATTTTTCAAGGTAAAAAACATTTAAATACCATTTCAATTTCCAAAATCCAGAAAAGACCATTAAAAATTGTAAATGGCGGAGAAGGGATGTAGTTTGAATCTAAGTTTTTCATGTTTTGGCTTAAAGACCAAAATATCTCTTTCACACATTTTTCAGTACTCAACGATTTTATCAAAACGATTACAATTTTTGTTAAAACTATTACTATTTTAGTCAATATCATTACTCAATTGATCACAACCCACAAAACTAGTAATGATATTGACAAAAATCGTAATAATTGTGACAAAATCGTTAAGTACGGAAAAAAATGTGTGAAATGAGAATTTTGATCTTTAAGCAAAAACATGAAAAACTCAGATTCCCACCCCATTTATTTTTTGTCATTTGCAAGTTTTAATGGTCTTTTTTAAATTTTAAAAGTCGAAGTGGTATTTAAATATATATTTTTTCTATTTTTTATAATTAATTAATTAATTTATCTTCCTTAATCTATTTAAATTAGTCAAATACCTCTTACACGTTAAGAACAAGAGGCCACACTACTCTATTTTACGTTAATGGATGGACTTTGGATGGCTATTGCCACAAATTAATGAGTCATTCTAACACCTTTTTACATAATATGAATACTTGGCCTTTTGTATATTTTAAATGTTTTGGCACAAACCTATAATGTGGGTGTTATTTTATTTTATTTATTTATTTATAATAGAAGCCAACACGAGTGTTTTAGAAGAAAGGCAGCCAAAACAAAAAGAAGACAGTGCAGCTGTCAATAAATAAAAAAAAACAAAATTAAAGTAAGATACCACCTACTCCCCTTATTTATATGCATTATTCATAAATTATGAACATTATTGTTTACCTTATGGTTATAAATAAA
The DNA here is from genome assembly GCA_025563575.1 of Acacia pycnantha. Classification (NCBI taxonomy): domain Eukaryota; kingdom Viridiplantae; phylum Streptophyta; class Magnoliopsida; order Fabales; family Fabaceae; genus Acacia; species Acacia pycnantha. The sequence goes on from JAMWYP010000019.1 coordinate 3,924,132, forward strand.
TTATTTATTTAAATTTAAGTAACAATCAATTTGGTTCCATTTAACTTATAGAAAATTTTAAAGTAAATTATTTCTACGGGATAAAGACCAATTTTGCCATGAAAGTTTTGGGTTTGGAACACCCAGCACCCGGAAGTTTACAAATGTAGTAATCTTGCCCATCAGTTGATCTTAACCGTTGGATTGATCATTTGTAGTATCATTTTTGCCCCGGAAGTTTATGCAAATTTGCTCCTAAAAAAAACTTCTGGGGCAAATTTGCTCCTAAAAAAAACTTCCAGGGCATATTTGCTCCTTTTTGTAAACTTTCGGGGCAAAAATGATACCAAGAAAACTTCCGGATGCTGGATACCCCCTAACTAAAACTTCTGTAGAAAAAATGATATTTAACCGTTATTTCTCCTATACACGTGAAAAGATCTTCTTTTTTTATTTCTTTTTTTTACAGTGATAATCGGGGGCCAAATTAAATCTTATTTCCACTTTACCTGTTTACCACTCCCTAGCTAGTCTCGAATGCTAGAGAATTTTATGTGGGATATTTATAAGAGACGTTAATGGTATGTTTGAAAGTTTTAGTATCTTTTTCATTCTCTTCCTCACACCATATATTTTTAGGAAATAAGTCGTGTTATTTATTTATTATTTTGGATTAATGTACAATTTTGCAAAGTAAACACTCAAGAGCGTGGGTATTTAAAAGTTGGGTTAAAGTGCGGATTTGCCAACGAACTATTACCTGAGGAGCGTTTGATACAACAAACAATTGAGGAGACCAAATTGGCCAACGAACTATTAAAAAGTGAAGAAAAACACAATTTGGTGTAGATTCGCCAATGAACTATTACCCCGTCACTGTCTTGGTGTCTCCGTCTTCCATTGACTATCACAATGTCGGCGACGTCGGCGTTTTCAAAGCTTTCATTGTTGCTGGGTGTTCCAGTTACCCTCTTGAACTCATCTAGCAGTCCACAGCTTTCGACCGGCACGCGCCTTTCACCCTAATTGCATCCCTCCGATGTCACAAGCAGCAACCTCCGCTGCCACAACGCCTGCTCGCATAGGTCCCATCTTTGTTGGTGTTTTCCTTATCCAACAAGAAGGCTTAACTGCTCTTTTCTCCGGCGTCTCCGCCAAAGTCCTACGCTAGTGCCAAGTATTTTAACGTAATTGTGATAGTTGTTTTTTTTAAATAATTATTTGGTACTTTTTTTTCACTTTTTAATAGTTTGTTGGTCAATTTGGTCCCCTCAATTGTTTTTTTATGCTAGACGCTCCTCATGTAATAGTTCGTTGACAAATCTACACCTTAACCCTTAAAAGTTTTCTAGGAACAATTTTTTCTTGAAAATAATCAAACATAGCAATTTTGCTACTTGTATTTAAAAATGTTAATAGTCAACGTTAATTTTTTAACAATCAACATTAATTTTTTAACATTTAGAACAATTTTACTCATTTTTTTAACACTTTCAAGTCAAGATTACTCATAAAAAAACTTTAAAATATCCCACAATCACAAGTGGATACTTGGGGAAAATTGTAACTTAGCCCTATTATTTTTAACCAACTTTTTATTTACCTAGGGAAGTCGAGAAAGTGTTTTTTTTGGAATTAGTATGAAGTCGTAATAACAAGACAGATATCATGAAACAGAGCAACTTGTCAATTGTCATTTAATACCCCTCAACTCACCTTAAAACCTTTTGGTAATTAAACTTTTTTTTGGGAGTTCATAGTAATTTCATTCTTTTTGAAAAAGCGGGCCATCCAACTCCAAAATTCAAAATCATTCCCCTCCGTCAAGAAACGGCGTTTGACCGACGAAACCCAGCGTAGATATAAAAGAAGCCAACAGAAAAAAAATCAAACGCGCGGTACACAACACACTTTCTTCACATCAAAATATACATTTGCACAGAGAGTTCCATAAGCCACACACAAAACAACACAACACCACCACGCTCGCATTTCTTCCTTCCTTCCCAGATCTGACCGACAAGGTGAATCTCTCTGCTCTTTAATTATAATCTTCTTCATTCATGCATGAAATGCTGACTCATGAATTGCACTTGCATTTCGCTTTTCGATCTCGTCTCTGTCTTATTTTTTTGTGGATTTTGTGCTTCCATCTTTGACCTTTCACTTTAATGCTTGTTAAAATCAAGCTTTGTTTGACTGATTGTAAAAATATGTAAATGAAAGAAGGTTATGGAGATTGTGCATTGTTTTTTTTTTTTTTTTGGGAATCATAGATAAGGTTCAGACTTCAGAATTCCGTTTTTAGCTATTGCACAGCGTTTTTTCTCATCCAACTTTGGATGGTCTGATCCAATTTCGGAAGTAATGTATTGTTTTTAGATTTTCGCTTTACAATGTGTTCTTCTGCGTTTTGTGTATGTCAACTTACAGTAGTTTTTTGGATGTATGATTCTTATGTTACTGAATTTGGGGTGAAACGCCCATTGAGCGATTTTTGGAAGTGAATTTCGAGCTTGAGAAAGTTCCGTTTTAATTATGTTTAATTCATTATATTTCATCTTTTTCTGTTGAATTTTTTAATTTCAGATACTATGCCTCACTGTGATTTCTTGCATCTGGAAATTCTGCTTGCTACATAAGACTCGTCTTTCTTTTTTTCTTTCAGACTTTATGATTCTTTTTTGGATATAGTCGAGTTGTAATGTTGGGATTAAAATTCTTAAACCTCGGTTGCAATTACATGTATATAAATTATTCCAGTGCTTTTAATTTCTGATTTTTTGGCATTCTTTGAGTGCCTTGCGGCTTTTCCACTCTGGTGCTCGGAATACTATATTATTGTTCTCTTAAAATTTATGTTAAACAATATACAGATATGCTTCATAATGCTTTCTGAGTTTGTAAGTAAGGGCTTTAGCTTTTCATACAATACTTTTTATCTCTCTTCTACTTTTAGTGAAACACGATTGAAGGGTTCGTTCATGGAACATGTTCATTTTCTTAAATTAATAAATTCGTTGGGGCATACTTGGAATCCAGTATTTTATTGAATTGTGGAAAAGCGATAGCAGGATTCTTGATACTGGCAAAAGCGAATAAAAAGTGGGCGCCAAGTCATTTCAAAGATAAAGTCATTTTAGTTGGTACATTTATGACCACATTTTGAAATTTCAATGAAAGAGAAAATAACCGATGACATATGGGTCCTTTGTTATCATGCTTCCCTTTAGAGATATAGAATGGTAAATAACAGAAAAATATCAAGGTTATACTTTTTTTTTTTTTGGGGGTAATCTGATGTACTGCTACGTTAACTCTGGAGCTTTGACTCAAATTTTTATTTGCTATAAAAATATTGACTACATTTTTTTTTATTCGTTAGTCAATCCATGGTGACTGCTGTTTATTTTATATGCTGAACTTAATATGCTTCCAACTACAGGTCATAACCGCCCCCTTTTGTTACCATCAAATGACTGTTTTTTACTTTCAGTTCTAAAGACTTGGTCCTTCCTTGCAAGACGTCATTATGCATTTGTATTTATCAAAGGTTTTACTACATTCGATATGTTGTTGACAAGACAAATCAGCAAGTGATTTAAACTACTCAATTTTGTTCTTCCATTCTCTCTTTTTTTGGTTTTATACACATCTTTATTCTTATTAAAAGAGTGTTATGTTGTCTTTTCCCTTTTTCATTTCCATTTTTTTACAGCAACATAAAAGTTATATTTAGTCAGCATTTGAATGCTGTGTGCTTGTTTTTCTCTAGCAGTGGCATGAATGTTGGTGTAGTCATCTTGCATAGATTGAGTTCATACTTTCTAACTTGCATAGGTTACATGAAACCAATTCAATCCTGACATTTCTCTATTATAGTGCAATGGATATAGAAGATACAGATGTTTGTATCATCAAGGAGCCGGATCATGTGATTGTCTATTCAAATGGAACTTCACATGAACCAGATCATGAAAATGGCGCTAATCATCACAATATTGCTGAGTCTTTTGAACCAATAGTTGAAAGTACTGAACACCACAGTTCAGAGGAGAGCACCAAGGAATATGAGGTGAAGGAATGTACAACAGAAAATTCTGTTAAGAAATCTGATCAGAACATAGAAAAAAGTGAGGAGCAGAGTTTTGTTGGTTCTCCATGTGAGAAGAGTTCAAAATCCCACAAAACCAAGGCTGTGAAGCATAAATCAAGACCTCCCATTGGAAATTCTCACAGTAGAAGTACAGTAATAAGTGTTCAAAAGAAGCACACAGTTCCACAACCATTTGCCTTGGCAACTGAAAAGCGTGCCTCTGGCATAATGCATCCTCTTGCTGAAGATTCCCAGGGCGGTCATGATAGAAAATTAATAAATAAAAGAAATGTGCTCACTCCAAATAGTTTACAACAGAATAAGGTAAATGTTGAGGTTACTAGTTCCTTGAACCACTGATATCTTTATGTACATGGCAGTATTACAGAAACAGATCCATTCTCTAGTCCTCCTCCTATGTTTGATCAATTAAGCAAAGCCTGAAATGTTAGATAAGGCTTCTTCCTTTGGCATCTAATCATATCAGCATGAACTTATCATCACGTTATTATGCCTATGGTTTTGATGCCTATCCCTATCAAATTAATTAAAAGCTTTTGTCTGAAAAACATAATCGAAACAACCATCTTATAGAGACTGCTTCATGATTGTAAATATGTAAAAGTAACTTATTCATCACTTTCTTTGTGTAATCTAGTTCATTTATTTACAGTGGATCTTTTTTTCCGACTATAATTCAGTTATGGTTAGTTGTAAATGTTTGTCTTCTTGCTATTTGCAGTTGGCATTACCTCCGGTATTAAGAAAGCCATTGCAACCGAATAACAAGAAGCATCCTGATGAGGACGATTCTTGTTCTGTTGTTTCTCTGTATCCTATGATCAGGCTCATGCCTTTTCTTATTCTAGTACTGGTTCTTCTACTTTCTCACGAAATTTGTAATAGATAATTTGATATTAATCCTTGACTACATATAGAAGTGCAGCTTCTGTGCAATCATTCAAGTCTAGGGCAACTGTTGCTTTGGCTCCTGTATTTCGGTGCACTGAACGTGCACGAAAACGACAGGAGGTAGCATCTGTATACAAGTTTCATGTGTTTGAATTTAACTTTCTAACCGAAATTGACTAGTGCATGCTCTTGCTATTTTGAATATAGTTTTATTCAAAATTAGAGGCAAAGCATCAAGAACTGGAGGTTGAGAAGAGTCAAAGTGAAGCAAGGAACAAGGTGCATCATTTTTCAAACTTCTACAAAACCAAGATATATAGCTGTCTCTTATTTTGTCCTGCCCCTTGGTCCTTAGTAGTCTTATAGTTGTGTTTTCTCACTCTATTTTCTTCATGAATTTAAAAACATTCAAGGAAGAGAGGGAGGCAGACATCAAGCATCTGAGGAAAAGCTTAATGTTTAAAGCAAATCCTATGCCAAGCTTTTACCACGAGGGACCTCCACCAAAGGTTGAATTGAAAAAGGTATGAGAAGTAAACTTTTGATGTCATATGTACAAGATTCAGATGTAAAAACCTCTCTAGCAACAATAAACCATAATAGCACAGTATAATTGAAAAATTGATCTATAACCCATCATCTAGATGATTTTTTTTTTCTTCCTTTTTTTGACTTGTGTTGGTGGCAATTTAAGTAATGTAAACTTTTATGAACCAGCCACCACCTACTCGTGCAAAATCTCCAAAGCTGGGCCGACGAAAGAACTGTGGTGGCTCCGCTGTCAGTTCCTCTCATGGGGACAAGGTCAAGGGTGATGTTGTCCGTGAAAGTCAACGCTCTCTGTTAAATGACAAAGAAGATGCCCATGCTAACATAGACAATGGAAGTGACATGAATAATGGAAGTAATGGTTATGAACTCAATAACAAGACCAAGGAGATTGGGCAAATAAATGGGATCAAAGTAAAGGAACAATTGGACCTGATCAACTGAAGATCAGTGGTCAGTCATAATGCTTTAAGTGAGATTTTCTTTTCAGTTCTTTTTAATTTATGAAGAGTTGAGCTTGCCCAAAGCATGCATGTTCTTGTTATTTTCTTTAATTTATAATCACCTGCTCTGTGCTTTGTCTAATTTAAGTTGTGAAAATGTTCATATGTAATTTATTCCGGCTTGTAAAAATGAAATTTATTTATCTTAAGAGCCATCTAAGCTTTTGTTAAGTTCCCCCTTAACAGGGCCAGACTGTTTGTATTTTGAGGTTCTTGTTAATAACATTCTGTGAAAAGGTCCGTTGTACTGCATTGTCTCAATGTTTTTTTTTTTTGACTATCTGGATTTCAAGGTGTACCAAGAATATGTTTGTGCAACTGAATTTGCTCACACGAAACCAGAGAACTAATATGGTCTTTGATATTTTGATTCGTGATTTGATTTCATAAGAGTGATTCAGTAGCACAAATGGATTCTAGGTAACACCATGAAATCCTTCATATCGTATCATTCTCCTTCTATCAAAAAAAAAAAAAAGAGCTGGAAGGGACTTGATGAATTATGTTCATTCAAGACCCAACTGTAAACTTCGATCAATAACAGTTGGGTTAAGGTTAAAAGATTCTATTCTTTTTGCACAAATTCAAGAGTTTGAACCTTGTGAATTGAAGAAAAAGAAAAAAATTAGATGTTGTAGGTTTGACGCCCAATTGGACTCTATCATATTTGAATATCACTATGTAGTATTGGATATCATGTAATTGTATTTGAAAAGAAAAAAGAAAAGAAAAAAAGAGCTGTAGTGGTTCTTAGAGAAGTGTTATTTTGTCCAGTATGGATCGGTTTCTTTAATTATCATTTTTTTATCATTCCTTATAATTTTTAAATTATGTCTGTTCAATCAATCTGAAAAGTCATAATACTATTTTAATTTTTCTCTCCTTATCCTAATTAACGGTCTAGATGGGTTCATGAAAAATGATGAGAAAAAGAGCTGGATCTACTTCGACGCATCTATCATCTGTCTTTGGTAGAAAAACTACACGATAGGTTTGATATTCCTTTTTTTTTTTTTGTTGCTATAAATGATGACATAAAAGCCTACATTACATAAATAAATTACACTACAGGGAAATTAAATCTCAAACACTCTTGGTCTAACCAAACCCTTAAACAAGTAGGGCACTCATCCATAACCATAAGAATAGAATTAGAAATGCCCCTTTTGGTTAAGGCATCTGCAATTCTATTAAATTCCCTGGGAATAACTCTAACATCAACTTGTCAATTCAAAGTCAACAAATCCCTTGCTTTCAACACTAAATTATTGCAAGTAGGGCACGACAGATCAAGGAGAATATTAATAACATTATCTGCATCAGACTCTAAAATTATATTTTTGAAACCCATGTCCCAAGCCAGCTACAAACCTTTAACAATAGTCCATTCCTTTGCTACGGTCACGTTATAATCACCAATTGATTTAGAGAATCCCACTATCCAGTTACCCAAGTAATCTCTGATCACCCTCCACAACCTGCATTAGCCGATTGGAAGGCGCTAGCCCCGTCCACATTTAATTTCAACCAACCATGAGGCTGTTTCTCCCAACCTGAAGCCTGATAATATTAAAAACATTATCTGTTTTTTTTTTTTGATATAACGTTTGATATTCCTGTTGCTCAACCAAGTTCATCCTTTTACGCTGCGTTTTATCTTGGGCTTTGATTTGGGACCTACAAGCCCGTTGGTTTTGTCGGGCTCACTCTTCTCCATTTAAGATTGGTCCAGATTATTTTATGGCCCAACACTTGCCATGGTGCAACCAATGAAGGAAATTTTGTGTTAACCCGACAAAATCCAAACTTGGAAATCTTAATTATTACTATTTTTATTGCGGTGGTGGCCGCCGACCGGAGGTGGCCGGCAGTGGTGGGGGTTGGAGGGTTTTTTATTTTTTTTTGATTTATTTAAAACTAAGGGCAAAATGGTAATTTCATATGAATTTGCATATCCCTCATAGGTCCTTGGTACCTCTTAGTCTTTTTACAAATTCAACAGACTTCTGGGGGTTTTGCAAATTCAAATGGTATTTATTTGGAATTTTCCCATAAAATAACTACAAGATCTAATTGAATTTTAGGTAAATTGTAAAGACTAACTAGTTAGTTTCCTCAATTGTATAGTTAGGGTGGTAATTTGGGCTTGTTTGACATAATGATGAGAAAAATGACTTATAGTAAAAAGTCAAATTGAGTAAAAGTCAGATCTTGAAATGTGATTTATGTTTAGGTTGGTAGTAGCATAAGTAGCTTTTGATATTTATACTTATAGTCAATCTGAAATATTTTTTAGGGTACTAACTAGTATTAAAAACATTTTTATGATACTACACGTTACTGAAAAAAAAAATTTATAATCTTAATTCATATAAGTTACTTTTGGTTCATAAGTCCAATTAAAATAACTTCTCAATCACACATACATTTTCTTATGAGTGCGATTCAAACAGTATAGAAGTCCAATTGGACTCTCTAAAAAATCATATCAAACATGTATTTAAACACGCCTCAGCAACCATTTGGAGCAACTGATCCCAGAACCATATCAGGCCAATTTTTTCGGTAATCGGATCTCAAAAGTAACTACTCGTACTCCTTTCGACCAAAACAAGAAAGTAACTACTACTGAATCGGCGTCTTGTTTCAACTTTAAACGAGCACATGTTTGAAATTTTATCCATTCACAGTTGCCTTATCGTCAACATCTCACGCGCTACTTGAAGCGTGTATTTCACTTACCCAATATTCAGATCAAATAGCGAACCCGCCATTTGTCGACGGTCGTTTGGTGAACGCGTGGGCCCACATCAGTCTCCACCGCACGTGATATTCAAATTCCCAATACATTGACGGTCCGATCTTCTTACACGTCATTTCGTCGTCATCTCCAACATCAACCGCCAAATTCCGCTTTTTCTCTCCCTAGAAAAAATTCTTCCCCCTCTGCCTCGTCATCGTCGGTGCCTAAAAGAGGCGATCCGTGTACTTTGATTCGATTCTTTTCTTGTTCAGTGTGAGAGAGAGGGAAAGTTTCCTGAGTCGGAGAAATGGGCGAGTCTTTCTTCGATCCTGTGGAATTTTTTAAGAAACCCTCGATAATCGAGACATTCGTTGACATCTTGCTATGCGCAGTCCCGATTTGGTTAGCTGTGATGATCGGTTTAGCCATTGGCTGGTCGTGGCGGCCCCGATGGACTAGTATCGTGTTCATCGGTTGTCGGAGTAAGTTCCGTCTACTCTGGACGGCTCCGCCGGGCTTTGGAGCTCGTCGGCTCTGGTTGGCATTCACTGCACTCTCTGCGTTCTCCGTTTGCCGCTCTATTTGGTCGAATTTTAGAGGAAATAGAAAAGGTCAAGCTGAGTTGCCCTCGCAATCAGGGAATGTGGCGGCGGGGACGGAGGAGGAAAGCAGTGAGCTTGCTGGGTAGGTTGTTTTAATTGAGTATTTAGTCAAAATTTACTCTGTTCTACGCTATGTTTGAAATTTTCCCTTTTTTTTAATGGATTATTGATTAGTCAAATTTATTCTGTTCTACGCTGTGCACTTTGTTCGAAATGATTTCAAATGCATGATCTCCGGGTCTGGATAATCTTTTTCTAAGCCATCCTTATATCTTATGGGGTGTTAGACTGTGAATGTTCTTTGTATTCAGTCACCGATCATCATCTATGTTACTCTCTAATCAGTGTATTGAGGTTTTGTTGTTAATCAATTTCTTATCCTTCTGTAATTAATTTTCCTATGTGCAGAACAGCTGCTTAATATATTGTTCTCGTATTTTATTCACGTCATAACTGGGTTTTCGACATTACTAGGCCTTGCGTTAAAATTGGAGAGAAGGAGCCAGATATTGTCAATCAGAATGATTTGGAACATCTCCTTTATCTTCTTGAAGGGAAGAATGGAATGATGGACTGGGAAAGTTTAGTGCAGATTTCAACCCCAAATATGTCATATCAAGTTTGGCGTCATGAACCTCAGGTTGGTTCTGATTTTTATCTTGTACATTTCCTTTCTATTATTTGATGACAACGTTCATGCACTCAATATATGAGGAATTTTAGTATTTCTATCAGTCACCTTTTCTTCCTGGTTGAAAGTGGATTTATGAAGTTGAGCTATTGCTGCTTATTTGTAGTTGTTCCAAGCCACTTTATATCTATGTTGATTGATGATTTTGATTTTTAATTATCATTTAATTATCTATGTTGATTGATGATTTTGATTTTTAATTATCATTTACTCATATATTAATAGAATTTTAGAATTATTCATGCATCTGATGTTGAATTTGTTATCAGACAGGTCCTCTAGTTTACAAGAGTAAAACGGTCTTTGAGGATGCAACTCCAGATCTGGTAAGGGATTTCTTCTGGGATGATGAGTTTCGCCCTAAATGGGATAATATGCTTTCATACTGCAAAATATTGGAGGAATGCCAGCATAATGGGATCATGATTTCCCATTGGATAAAAAAGGTATTAGTACAGGATGGTTGCTTATGAATCTGTTCTGTGCAATCACTGTTTCCTAATTTTATCTTTCTATTTGTAGTTTCCATTCTTCTGCAGTGACCGAGAATATATAATTGGTCGGAGAATATGGGAGGCTGGAAATACATTCTATTGTGTTACAAAGGTACTAGTTGTGACAACATTTTCTCCTTTCTTGTGACCTTTCCCTCACTTTCTTTTCCTGTCACTTTAGCAAACATCTGCCACTATTGTATTATTAAAAACTACTCGTATTATTTATTCAAAGACACTTCCAGGGTGAGGGATTTCATAATTCTTAATAAGAACAACTGAATCAGCATGATTAATGCTCAAAGCAATAGGAAATGGAGGTATTGATCATCATGATATGGAAGATAAAAGTAAGCGTTGAACAATTTGGGATCCTGTCATCTTGTTAGAAGATGTAGCCTGAGAATAATATAATTGAAAGTTTTGTCAGGAATAAAGACGCAAAACTTTTCTATCTCAGGTGAATTGCATGTCAATTGAGATCCAAATTTATGTAGAGCTGCTTCCCATTGGAAGCATGGAGTAAAAAGGAAGGGGAGAGAAGTGATATAATTCATTTTTTTTCCTGGCTGATGACAGCCTTTTTGGGCTAACTTCATGACAGGAGCGGAGTTGAGTGGAAGATTATGGATTTTAGACTCTGCAATTATGAGTTTGCATTAGCTGCTTAGGGGGTTAGATAACTAAAATTTACCAAGTTAGTTCAACTTTGGCAAATTCTGAGTAATGTTTGTGCAGATTTTTGGTAATAAACTATTATCTTGTTTTTTCAAATAATTTATGTTGCTGAGGTGAAATATTTTGGACAGTTATATTGACGTGTTTATGTGGAATTAATAGAAGGATTGGAGTACAGTTCCTTGTATCCTTGCTATCAAGTAATATAATGTTGAAGAACACACAAATTAAGGAGGTATCAAAATCTGCGTATTATGAAAAAAATAGTTTTTCCTTTCCATTTTTACCCTCTATTTAATGCCATGGAAAAATGTAGCTACTTAAATTTGAGGCTGGGATAGGAAATTTATATTTCTGTAAGGGGTATTTTTGGAAATAAATACTCTCTCCAGTTCTAATTATAAGACTGGGTTGACTTTTTTTTTTTGGAGAGATTAAGGAAATTAAATAAATTACTCAATTATAATATATGTTGTGTATTATTAGATTATATATTAGTTTATTAGTCAAACTATTTAGTTTGGAGGAAAAAATAAAAATACCAATACTCTAGAGTAATTTAATTAGCTTCCTTAATCTCTCCAAAAAAGTTAACTTAGTCTTATAATTAGGACCGAAGGGAGTATTAATTATACATAGAAATTTGTATTAGGAATTATATTTAGGGAAGGAGGAAGTAAATATATAAAAAATGCATAAAGTTTTTCTATGATGTAAAACAATGATTGAGATTGCACCATGCACTCCGTCAATGGCAAAATTCTCAATTCTAGTGACCAGATGCTATTCTGTTCCCTGCACTTAACTTTATCCCTACTCTAATAATCCCTCCATCGATCACAAAATTTTCTATTTCATTCATATAGTCAGACATAATTATTCCTTACAATAAGGTCCATTGCTCTGAATTCTTTTAGCAATTCAAATAACATGCTTTTCCTATTTATACTACTATGACCAGTAACAGTAATAATTTGGAAAGGAAAACATGAATGCTTAAAGATTTTCTGCTTAACCTTGAAGTTTCTTACATTTGGTTGCATATTGTAGGGGGTATCATATCCAAGTTTACCCAAACGTAACAAGCCCAGACGAGTAGAGCACTATTTTTCTAGTTGGGTCGTCAAGCCTGGTAAGATTTGGCAGTTACCAATATTATTGACTGTAGTGTAATGTGTTTGTTGGTAGACTTTATGTTTCATTCACCGCATTTCGATTCTTGATGTAGTTGAATCGCGCAAAGGAGATGGTCAGTTGTCTGCATGCGAGGTAACCCTTTTACACTATGAAGACATGGGGATTCCTAAAGATGTGGAGAAGTTGGGAGCCCGCCATGTAATGTCCGGCGTTGTCAAGAAAATGCACTCTGGATTGAGAGCTTACCAGAATAACCGGAAAACCGAGACTTCTTTGTCAAGATGTGCAATTATGGCAAGGATAACCACTAAGCTTTCTTCTGTGAAAAACTTGAATTCTTTAGGGCCTGCAAATAATAGAGAGGAAGAGAAAGTTGAAGTCATGATCAGTAGTGCAAAACAAAAGGATCATGGCATAGACTGGAAGTGGATGGTCTTAGGAGGCACTGTTGCTCTCGTTTTGGGTATTCATGGCGGAGCAATAGGGAAGGGGTTATTATTAGGGGCAGGGCACAGACTTGCAAGGAGATGATGAGTGGCATAGAATATGACCAAAAAGGAAAGTTTTATTTGTTATCTTCATTTTGAAGATCCATTGTGTGTCTCATTTTACTCACATATTCATCATTATCAAATGATGTTGATTAATTGGTTTCTTGCTTGTGTACACAGCTTCAGTTTTATGGGTATAAACAACTGAGGTGAAATTTGATAGGGAACGAGGTTGAAATGGAGTCATAATCCATGGATAAAGTTGTTAGAAATTACAGAAAATATATTATGGGCATTGCATATAGTTTCATAGAATAAGTTATACTATATAGATGATGGGTCCTTTTATTGCAAAAAGTCCCATGTAACAAGTTACATTATTTATAGTTTCCATAACTTGTGCCACTTTCTATCTATATATTTGCTATATGGACAATAAAATTAGTAGAATACCATTAATTGATACCTTTTGTTATCTTAATTAGTACTTTTTTCATGCTTTAATACTATTAATTTTTCTTCACTCCGTGCAACTCATGGAACTTGTTTTTTTGAGTTCTGATAAATTACTGTTTATTGATGTTTATAAACCTGACTTACCTTTAACAAGGTTTACATCACATTAAAATCAACAAGAGTTTCAAAATTTGTGGTTCTCTCCTTCTCTTAGCAATTAGCATTGGTCTATTGACATTTCAAAAGACTTCACATTATTTTTTGCACCAACAGTTTATTCTCACATCCTTTTATACATCAAACCTGTAAAAAAATTTCCATACAAATGTACTACATAAGCACTGTGACCTAATCCATTTTTACTATGATAAATCATGCTATTTTAAGGGTTATTATCAACCATAAAAGGGCTTAATTGCATATATTTGTGATGAATTGGAACTATGAGTGCTTGTTTGGAATTATGCTTAAAAGGGGTAAAATTGTCATTATCGGAGATTAATCGTCACATATTAATTTCTAGGACAACTGATGCTACATTATGTTAATTTCTATTACAGAACACTTGGAAGAATAAGAGCTAGAAGATCAAAAACCAGATATATCATAACACAAGCTTCAACTTTGCTAGTACTGTGGTAGTTTTTTGCCTTGAGTATTGTGGTGTTTGTCAGTAATCTATTCAGCTCTTTTGATCTCTTCAAAAAAAGTCAACTGGATCTTATATTAAGAACTGGAAATAGTATATACTCCCTCCGGTCCTAATTATAAGAGCTAGTTGATTTTTTTTGGAGAGATTAAGGAAGCTAATTAAATTACTTTAGAGTATTTTTTTTTCTTCAAACTTATTAATTTGACTAATAAATTAATGTATAATCTAAAGATACACAATATATAAAATGATTAAGTAACTTATTTAGCTTCCTTAATTTCTCCAACAAAAGTCAACTAGTTCTTATAATTAGGACCGGAAGTAGTATTTGTTTATTATGATTCCATTGAATCCTTACTTCTTGGCATGTTATTATATTGTTAGGTAACAAGGACATGTGAAGTTATAATGAACCTAATGCATTGACTTAACTCTAATCATACTCTAGGACGGCTTAATAATGTTTTAAGAAGTAAGTTGCCATTAATTAAAGCATTAGTAGTGTTAGCTTGATTGTTTGGTATTTAAGGAAGTTAGGTGGAAATTGAATTCTCATTATCTTTAATTGAACAATGATTGACCAATCCATTTTCATGAGGCTCAATATTGTCCATTTCATTTATTCATTCACCATGATATCCGAAATGCTAAAAATATATTCCCTCTGATCCTTATTATAAGGCATCAACTAACAATTCTCACAAACCAATAAAAGCAGTTAAAATCAATAAAATTGTCCTAGAATTTAAGCAATTTCCAATATTACCCTTACTAATTGCACTAAATTCTAATATTATATTAATTATTCCTCTTACCCACTACCTTTATTAATTATGGGTATACATGGAAAACAATAATTAATGCTCCTTGAGAACAAGCAAGTGCCTTATAAAAAGGACCAAATAAACTTGCTAGTTGATGTCTTATAATAAGGACCAGAGGGAGTAGTAGCTTTAGGGCATTTAATTCCTTGTATAATTGTTTTATAGATCTAAAATCCAAAATCTCCATTTTCTCTTGTCAATTGCATGTTTCATTATTTAATTAGTTTATGTAGTTAATAAAGGCTCCAAGTGTTGCACTTCATTGCAATTCTTGGCTTCTAAATAATTTGTATTTGTGTATATAAAAAAAATATTTGCATTTGACTTATGCGTAAGGACACAATTAAATCACACTGTATATATGGTCCATTAGAAGCTTCAAGATCTTTTTCTGTGATATATGGCCATCCTTACTAGGTTTACTTGTTACACTTTTGTGGTTTAGTATGAAATTACATTTTATCATGAAGAAAAATGAAGTCCATTTTTTTATATATACATAAAAGTTTAGGTGGGGTAGATACAAGTATCCCTCCAAGGTCAGGGCATGTTTTCAGGCTCAAAAAACACTTACAGAGGTACTTATAGATCTCTCACTAATGAGACCATCACATCGACCAGCTGGTATCGAACCTTCTTCTTTTTGGGGTGAAAGCCTATGCCACTCTTCATTAGCAAATGAAATCCATTGGTTTGTCTATTTTTTATTTTGGGTTGGGTGCTTTTATTTTTCGACCCAAAAAGAATCATATTGTTTAACATAACAATATTTATAGTGTGAGGGATTAGTTACCGCTACTGGCAATGGATACTGTGAGTGTTAAAAAAAAGAAAAAAAAATCAGATCAAGCGCGTTCTCCTTCTTTGAGATAATTGGGAGAAATACATCATAACACTAAAATAGGATAACTCATTAATTCCAAAAAAATAAAAATAAAAAACTTTTCGGAGTGGCTTTATTCATATGAATTTTTTTATTCTTTAGAAGCTATTCTGAAATGAATTTTGTGAAATAACCAAATTACTCTCATGTAAAAAAGAAAAAGCCCTTCATTGAAAGACGTTGAAGTCGCCTCCATCTAGTGCGCTCAACCGGAGCTCTGGTGCCCGTGGACCGCGGTTGGTGAAAATTTGGATGAAATTTGATCTCACAACCTTTTAGTTCCCAAAAGATTATGTGACGCTTAGGCCACTAATATGTCTTAATAATATAGCGAAAAATATTGTATAAAATGATTATCAAACTTTAATGAGTAAATACCTTTTCTGGTCCCTGACAAAAAACACGGATCCCATTTTGGTCTTTGAAAAAGAGAGAGTCATTTTTAGTCCATAGAAAGGACAAATAAGGATCGATTGGTAAACATTTTGATCCCTCACAAATTTCCAAAAGGTCATTTTTGGTCCTATAAAAAAGACGAATAAGGATCAGTTTTTTTTGTCAAGAACCAAAAAGGATATTTACTCAACTTTAATATACATATGCATATATGTGTGCCTGTGTGTAATGACTAGTTCACTTTACCAATAAACAATTTTAGTTATATAAATAGGTTATATCTATTAAGTCAATACATGGTATGCCGTGCCCCCAGACCTACTCTCACCTCTTAATTTTAAGAAAACCATCTACACCAAATAAAATGGATTTTATTTTTAGACGTAACAATGATCAAGACTTTAAGCTCTTTCCCATTGGTGGTCTCATTACCAAATTGGCAAAGTCTATTCTATTTAATTTATTATGAAACTGGGAGAGCGACCCCCAATGCGTCTTTTTGTATAGACCTTTTAGTCTTTGTCATCCTACACACTTTGTCCCACTTTATCCATTTACTTACTATGAATACACTATTTTGTTTGGGACCACTCTAAAATAATAAATAATAAAAAATTCTCCTTAATCCTAACACATTTACCATTCTGATCCTATTTATAAGTCTCTTTTGACCAAAAAATTTGGTCTTATTTATAAGTCTTCTTTCAGGTAATAAATGAGATTGTGACAATTTTGCCCATATTAATTGTACCAATGAAAATAGAGAGAGAAGAAAGAGTTGAAAGATACCCAATGAAAATAGAAAGAGCATAAAAAGTTGAAAGATACTCATTCATAAATGAGGGCAAAATTGAAAATTTACCCCATAATCATTGAGCTAACTAACTCTCCTTGGTATGTGTAATACCCTAAAAATCGTATTTATGATAAATATCATAAATTACGAAAATGCCCTTGTGGAGCATAAAATGACTTAAGGAAATTATGAAAAAAATCCTTAGAGGCAATAAAATAATTATTAAAAATTAGAGAGTATGTTGTCTCTAATTTAGACAATTTTTGGGATTTATTTCCTTGGAAAATAGTGAGGGAAAAATTAAAAAGTATTCCGGGATCATTATTGACCCGTGATTATAGATATTTTATGTAAAGCATAAAATACCAATGTAAGTGTAAAAGTTGTGAGAAAATGAGTTATTCTAATTAAGAAAATTGTCAACAATTAGTGGGTAATTAATTAAATAATTACTGGCTAATTATTTGGGCTTAAACAAAGGAAAATCCAAAGATAATTATGTAAAACCCTATAATTAGTGGTTTATGGCTAAAATTAGTATAAAATATGTTTTCTAATTAATTTGAAAATATGAAGAAAAAGATATGAGAATAAGTAATTTTAAGCCTAAAGACAAGTATGGACCAATAGGGAAATTTTGTAAAAAAATTATATAAAAAAATTATTAAATAATTATTTTATATAATATTAATTAATTATTAATTAAATAAAAAATAATAATAAAAATGGGCCAGCTATGTTGACCGAAATTTTGAGCCAAGGAATGGATAAGAATTGAAGGAAATAATATCATGATATTTTTAATATAATATTAATATAATTTGTGATATTTTGTGAAAAAGCAAATAGGATAAATGACCACTGATAGCAACTAAATCTTATCTAGAAAACCATGAACAAGTTTTCTAAAGTCAGAGAATATTATGCACAAGTATAATTTTATCTCGGAATAGGCTGTCTCAGAAGTCATTTCCGTGATCGGTAGAATACTTAGGTAATAAGACAAAATAGGGTAATCTATGAAAAAGGAAGATAGTCACGAATTGGAGTTTGAAGAGAATAAATTATAACTCAACATATGGGGATAAGTTGATAATTATCTGGACATATTTGGAATCAGTGAATTTTTGTCCAGAGGTTGATGATTTCGGAAGTTCGTTCCGTAACCGACGTGTTTTTCCGTAAATCTTCGGCAGGACCGGAGAAGAACTTAAAGGGATCAAAAATTTAGTTAACCCAGACATTTCTAATGAGTAAGAAAAGAACTTCAAAGTTGTGATTCCGGATTTCTAAGATTTTACAAGATTACGCGATTCGAACATCGATCGGAGACTTTATCGGTAAAACCTTCTGGAAGCAATGCAAGGTGGCATCTTTTGATTGGATTATTGACTTTGGGGAGGGGGCAGCAGGTCGGCCTAGTGCTTGTGTGGAGGAGAAAGAAGTTTGCAAAATATCCTGGAATGTGTGGTTTAGAATTAAAGCTGGAAGTTGGAAAAAGACCGTTTTGCCCTCGCACTTCTTCTATAAATAGGACACCATTCTCACTTCATTTCTCACACCATTTTCCTTAGCAAATTTGAAACATAGAGAGAGGTTTTAGAGAGAGAATCTTTGGAGGAAAAAGCAGCGAAGCTCTGAGTAAGTTCTTCGGTCTTTAGTCTTAAGTTCTAGTTTTCGATTCGGTAGTTATAGTAGAAATGTTGTTTTGATCTTTAGTCTTCCAGTATAGTTTAGATATCATGTTTTAAGTGGTAATTAAAGTATTATTTCGAAAATATTGTTGGGGTTAGAGTTATGTCAAAATTCTGGAAGATTAAAGTCAAAGTAGCGAAGCGCTGGCGAAATTCCGCCGACTAGGGGCATCAGAGGCAAAATGGTCATTTATGCCTAAAATGACTGTTATGATGTCAAATGTTAATAGAATGTGATATTATCCTTATAGGATATCTGTAATCACGAACCGCTGTCGTACCGCTGTTAAACGTTCCATTTTCCGTCAGAAATACTGAAATTCCGTCAACGAAGGTACGTTTGCGTACTAGTAACCCTAACTCTGATATTTATGGTATGTGTGTATGTGCTATATGTATTGTATGTTTATGTACTGTTGTTATGGTTGCTGAGTATTGGGATACGCTTGTTAGTGGCCTAGGTGCTGTCAGGATACGATTGTCAGAGGCCTAGGTGCCGCCAGGGTTCGGGGCCTAGGTGCCGCCGGGTTACGCCTGCAGGGGGCCTATGTGCCGCCAGGGTACTCATGTTTTGGAGATACTTGTAGTATGTGTTCTTATACTGTTGATGCTGTGTTTTTCTGTAGTCCATATACTGTATATGTAAATATGAGGTTAACCGTTACCTGGGGTCCGATTGCAATAGACCTCAGCTCTCCATATAGCTTCAGGGTCGGGAGGACCAAGGACCGAGGATAAAGACAAGCAGGCCGCGTAGAGACTCGGCTGAAGACTTCCTTTCGATGTTCCGGCGGAAGCCTTCCTTTTGTTGTTGTACATCACTTTTGAACCACGCGGTTACTGTACCGCTGTTGTAACTAGCCAGACTTACGGCATTTTATATATACATATCAGTTACTCAATCGCTCTGTTGCTCTACTCTGATGATTTTGAAATGATGTTTGATGAAAAAAAATATATACCGCTTTTGAAAATGGGATGTTACAGTATGTGTGTTTTGGGCAAAAATAACTTATAAATAGGACTAGAGTGGTACTCTTATGATTATTGTCACCTTCGTGAGCCACAACACTAATTGTTAGAGGATGCAATCCAATATGATTTAGATTATTTTATCTCTTTTCCTTTTCTCTTTTTTCTTCGTATTTCTTTCCTCTCTATTTTTTTTATTTTCCTTATTTTTTCTATTTAATATTTTTAGTTTCACGTGATTGTACCACTCATCCCTCTTTTTTTATAGGAAAAATCCCTTTAAGGTCCCAAGGGATTTGATGGTGATTAATTAAAAAGATGAAATTACATTGGTGCCCACAAGGATTAAAAAAGGAAAGGAACGATAGATGTTTTGGCGTTCTATGCTTCTAAATACTGAGAAAGGAAAAAACAGAGAATGCAAGGGTGGAGGATCAAGGTTGAAGGCCCAACGTTGAAGCCAAGTAAAAGGCCAAATTGACTTGGAGGTTGCAACTTTCATAAACTGTGTTAGAGGCTCAATTGAGTTGGGTTTTATTTTTTGGGGGGCTGTGTATGCTCGGTTTGTTCAGATTGAAGGATGACTAGTTGAAAGGTTGGAGCTTGGGCTCATTTATGTTACTATCAACTAGGAATTAAGTAAGTAATGCTAAGATTTTGATCAAGATATCATCATCACTATTGTACTTGGTGTTTAATCATTGTAGGATAGGGTTAATAAAATGTTGCTCTGTTTTTGTGTAACCCCCCAAATTCCATACCATTTAGTGTGTCCGTTGAAACGTAGTTTTAGGAAAATCAACGGAGTTTGAGGTGCTACATCAGAGTAATGCGGAACGGAGAGCATGCACTAACGTTTGGACGATGAGTAACTGATATAAAATGCCCAGACATAAGCTGGTTAACTTAAAAATTTCTCGAATGAATATTCATGTGATACAATATGTGTATAATTACAACTCTTACATAGTAACTATACAACCTTAAAATCAAGCCTTAACTAGACTTGTAGCAATGAATCTAACTTAGTTAATCAAACATATTGGCCAAGACGGATGTTAGTCTAGTGGAAGTCTCCCCATCTTTCACGGCGACTTATGACTGAACCACAAGACCAACCCTTCCTTAGGTACCAAATATTTTGAAGTAACTTTATCAGATTCATGCCAAAAACTATGCTCTGATGAACCTCTTCTGGCATTCGCTCTAACCGGCACCTCTTCTCGGCTCCGTTTGTTGGTACCTCTTCACGGCTCCATCCATCGGTGCCTCCTCAGGTCCAGGTTTCTTTCCTGAACTATTAGTCAAGGCTGAGATCCAATACCCATTGAATCCCAGGTAACAGTTAACCTTTATAGCAGATATAACAATATATGACAAATATTCATTACATTTTAGCATTAACCAAACATAACACACAACAGATGTAAGGTTACAACAATACATAGCACACAACAGATGTAATGTTAACAACACAATAATAAATAGCACACATCAAATGTAATGTTCGCAACGTTTGCACTAACCAATGCCACGACAGCCCTTCGTGTCCTCAGCGCTAGGAAAACAACTATACGGTATTATCAAGACTATAACCCGTATAAAGCTGAATGTATACATGTGACCTAAGCCCCATAACTTAGCCACAGTGCATGACCCAAGGTTTAGTCTTGTCCATCACTCTATGAATCATTCAATCATATATAATCATACAAGATATAGGCGATTAAAGTTACCAGTACGTGAACATACCTTTCACCGTGTAATTACCAAAACGCCCGTCCTTTGAATCCGACTCCGGACTTGATCCCGAATATCCTATACATTATCGTCGGATTATTTCCTTTTCCATAACTTATATGATATTACACTTAATATCATATCACTTAGAATAATATCCTAAAGGTTTAATTTACCTTTCTACCATCGGTGGATTAATTATTCCATTTTTACCCTTATATTTTCCTTAAAAACGAAATACTGGATTTTCTGGGAAGATTTTTCAGCAACTTTGAAAAATCATAATTAATTCTACAAAACTCCTTTTCGAGTGCTTCAAAATTCCTCATGACCCTTGACATGTCTATTTTCAAGTAAAAATATTCCTAGAAGCTAGAACATCAAGAATAATTCCCAGGTTTTTCATTTTTCAACGATGTTCCAGATTAACTTTCAGGAAAATAGCTTAACTTCAAAAATATGTTACTCCTTGTGTAGAACTCAAAATGCTTCATATTTTATATATTTGGAAAGCCCTACATGTATACTTTATTTATAAATTTTTTTAAAGATCATTTCATACATAAAATAATAGCTTCAACGTGGCTGACTCTAGAAAACAGCAAACTGAAATTTTACCAACAATTTACTACTTTGATCTTCAACTTCCAAGAATTATGTTCCACCATAATTTCCATCAAATTTTCGTTCTAAACTTATTTTCAACCTCAAAAACATGAAAACAAAATTACTTTTGAAGATTCAAGATCAAAGTACAATTTTACTATAACTTTAAAGACCAAAACTCAAGAACTCACCTTGAACTTGCTTCTACTCCTTCAACCTTTTCCACACTCACTCTCTCTTCACTATATTCAGATGTTGGAACTCATTTTGGTGTGAAGAATGAAGAGGCTTTCCTCTCTATTTATAGGCACAAATCAAGACTTGTGGGCCCCACATGTGCATTTACTATTTTACCCTTCTTTTCTTCAACAAGTTTTCTTCTCTCTCTCTCTCTCTCTCTCCCTCTCAAAACCGTCCCCCTCTTCTCTCTCATTATCCTCTTCCATTATCCCATGTGCTTTCATTTATGACAAATCTTGGATATTCTTTGCAAAATCCTATCCAAATCTTATCTCATTCTTTCCCCATGTGCTTGTTTAATTAATAATATCTTGATTTAAATAACATAATCTCCCTCTTCCCTTTGGCTCATGGAGCGTGTTTCCTATGTGTCTAATAACTAATGACTTGAGCCTCCTATTGATTCATCCATTTTCATGAGGATTTAGCCTAATTAGGTGATTAATTGGGACCATTGGATTTGCAAGCCATGTGTCACATCTCAACCATTGACCTTAGTTACAATTGTTGACTTTTCAAAGTTGATTAACAAAGCTTAATTAACTTCTTAATCCAATGCTTAATTGTCCTTGTATTGCATCTCTTATTGGTTAATTGGCTTACTCCATAATCCAAGTCATTAGAGCATTATTAGTAAATTAATTTCATCTTCCATTGGCCCTTATATTTTCGAAAATCATTGCCTCATTAGATGTCTTTATTTCCTTTTAACAACATAGAATCATATACCAATAATTAGCCCAAGCTAACTTGTCATTTAATTTGCTAATTTATGTTAATTTGGCTAAGGGTCTTCATAACCCTCTTCTTATCTCCTTTGATTATGAATTAGTCACTATTTTATGTGCTATTCATATCACATTTAATAGCCCTTAAATATTGTCTCATAATTAACCATTGGTTAATTAATTCCAAAGTAAAATTTAGACAAACATATAATCAATAGATTATATTTCTTTGAGACACATATTCACCTTTGTATTTTGCTAATTATTCATCAAAATACAATGTTTATAAGGATTATGAAAATTAGGGTATTACATTTTGGGCAAGGAAATAGAGGGATTCCTATGTTTTTTAGTGGGAATGATTGAATGTGATGAAGATATTTTGGTTGTAAAAACGATGATATGAGATAATTGTTAATACCTACAGTTGTAGTTGTAGTTGTTAATATGATTGTTTAACTTGTTAATACTTACTATATGTTTTAGGGTAATTAAGGTTAACAAAATGTTGCTATGTTTTTTGGCATAGAAACATAGGAATTCTTTTTTTTTTTGGGAATGGTTGAATGTGATAGAGGTATTTTGATAGTCAATATATTGATATGAGATAGTTCTTAATACCTACAGTAGTAGTTGTTAATATATCTGTTAAGTTGTTAATACTAACTTTAAGTTGCAGATTGTAATTAAAGATGACTAGTACTTCAGGGAATGATCTATTATGTTTCTTTCTTGTGGGGGAAGTTTGTAAATGGTAGAGGAGATAAAAGTGAGTATGTTGGTGGTTTGGTAAGAACAAGATGCATAAAGAAATGCACAACCTATGAGAATTTTCAAAGAATCATATCATCTTTAATTGAAAAAAAAAGTAATGAAATTTGCGTGAAATTCAAAGTTAGCCTAGATACATATACATTGGTGGATTTGTAGATGATGATGGGGTGGATCATTTAATACGGTTTAATGAAGAATATGGTCATGTGTACATTGAAAAAAATGAGAATAGACTACCAATAATGAATGGTCAAATGGAAAAGCAAGAAGTGTAAATCTTGTTGTGTTAAGAAATGTAATTTCTTACTATATAAGTTGTGAATAATGGCTGAAACATTGTCATGACTAGCACTAAAACTTGTTGTTTGTTGCAGGATATATCAAGTTTGTGGTGGTGCAGCTGGATTTCTATGTCTCCACTTGAAATATTAAATGAAAGTCAAGAGTTGTCATCTTTGGAATTTTGTAGCAAATTGTGCCATCAACCAGACCAAAAATGAATCATTCAAAATGGAAGGATTTGATTATGGGAGAAAGAAAATTTTTTGCGAATGTTGTGACCTTCATGAAACATTATACAAATATAGCATTTCACACAAGTTTTCCTACAAATTTGTGAAGAACAATCAACAAAAGATAATTGTGAAGTGCAAGGTTGATGGTTGTCCTTGGTACATGAGTGCATATTCATCAGGAAAATATCAAGATACCGAGTTTCTAACCATCAGAACATACATAAGTGATTACATCCACCATACGCAGGACAACCTAATTGTTTCTCATCCACCTATGTCCAACTTGACATCATCAATTGTAATGAATGGTTTGAGATACAATATTGACAAGACTGCTAATGAAATTCGAGCTAACTTGTACAGAGAGTATGTGGTGCGGCTAAACTATCGTCAAGCATATAGGGCTAAAGAAAGAGCGTTGAGGCAATTACATGTCGAGTAGAAGACTCTTACATGGTAATTCCTTGGATATGTGACAGACTCATTGACAGTGATCCCGACAAAGTTGCAAAAATGGGAAGAGTAATCTAATAACATATTTGAGAGGCTATTTATTGCTTATGGTTGCTCTATTAAAGGTTTTATAGATGGTTGTCGGTCCATACTTTATATAGATGGATGTTATCTTAGTGGCCCTTATAAGGGGACAATGTTGTCAGCTTGTGCATATGATGCAGGCAATGAAATGTTTCCCTTAATATATGCCATTGTGAGCAGCGAGACATATGATGATTGGGCTTGATTTCTAAATAATGTCAAACAGATAATAGGATCAATGGTGATAACAATTGTGTCATAATGGAATAATTCCATTATTGGTGTTGTAAAAGATATATTTGGTAGCGAGAGACATGCATTTTGCTACTGGAATTTGAAGGAAAAATTATAGTGCACAGTTCTTGAAGATCAATGGATGGCTGACACGTACCTCTGGTAATAGCAAGGAGACTGCACTCATCCTCCTTGATGCCATTGCGTACGCAAGGTTGGATGAGGACTTTACTATTGTGATGGGAAAATTAAAAATGTTCAACACAAAATTGGCACACGGGTTTAGACTTATGGGGACGTTGTTCGATGGGCTCTCAGCAAGTTTCCTTTCAAGAGGTGGGATAACGTAACCACTAATATTTCAGAGTCGTTCAATGCATGGATGGTGAAAGAGAGGAAGCGCACAATGTTTGTTTTAATACATGAGCATCGAGAGAAATTGGCTACAAAGTTTTTGGCAAGCAAGATGGCTATGGTGAATTAGAAAAACGGTGTTGGACCTAACATTAAACGAAAATTGATGCATCAAGTTAACTATGCAGAAAATATGCATGCAACATATTATGGAGAGTACCAGTTTTTTGTGGAAACTAGATGCGGTGATGCCTTAATTTATGTTAATGTAGATCTTGCTGGAAAAAAATGCTCAGGTTTAGCATGAAAAATGAGCGGACTACCTTGTCCACATACATGTGCAACAATTAAGCTACTTAATGGCAATGTTTACACATTTGTAGATTACGGCTTTAAACTTGCTACACAGGAGAAACTTTATGCATACAACATGCGGCTAGTTACAACAAATGATTGTCCATGTGCTGATGCTCCGATGGTGACACATATGCTAACAAAGACTTTCTTGGACCCTCTCATTACTACAAGGCCACTAGGTAGACCGAAAAGAAAAAGACGAGAATCTCAGTTCCAAAACAAAAAGGTTTATCATTGTGGAAGATGCCATGAGGCTTGACACTCAGTGAAGACATGCAAAAATCCAAATCCAAGATGACAATTTATGGTGGCTTAGGTGTTTTTTTTTTGGCATTGTATCTTACCCTTTTTTGTTGTAAATAACTTTAGATAGAAATCCACACCATATGATTTTTTGGAGATGGTGTGTGATGTTGTAATTACCACTTTATAGATGCATTTGCTGATGTTGATGAAGGTTGGATATAATACACAATTGTATCCAAGTTTCATTTATAGCTATTAGTACTCTTTTGTAAATTATATCGTCTATCTAATGACATGACATTGTAAAAAATCTGCAGTTGACAAAACATATATACAAATATATTTATATTGTGTTACTATTGTGCAATCAGGTTATGGAGTTTTAAAAATGACAGTAATTGAGTTGTTAAAATAGGAAGAAGTTGTCATTAACCACAGATGGAGTTGTCAATAACCAGGAGTTGTCAATAACGAACTTGTTAATTCCATTACAAGTTTGGTAAAAACCATTGATGAACTATATAATCTTATATAATTTTTTGTTAATAGTGCTCAGATTTTTGGGAACCCACACTGACATATTTTTATCTAAGTAACCAACTTGTTAATCCTATTATAAGTTTTGTGAAAACCATTGATGAACTTGTTAATCTCATTACAATTTTTGTTAAATCCCACATTGATGAATTTTGTTCATAGTACTCAGAAAATGCTCAAGATCATTATCAACTTAGATTAACTTTCTTCCACCAAATTCATCACATCATGTTCAGTATTCTTATCCTAACATCTACTCATCAAACCAATCCAAACTTTTAAATCAGAAATATACTTTTACTTTCTTTTTTCATTTTCGCGCATTCAACTGGATAAAGATAACAATTGAAATAATATACAATACAATACACACATTGATCTCAAAATTCATCTCTAGTTTCAAGGAAACTCCAGAAATTCGAAAATGCGTAGAATCCGAAAACTCAAGCTATTCTCATTTAGGAAAGCAATCAAACCAAACCAATGAATTCACAATGAAAAGCAAACTTGCTTGAAATCGGGGAACTTACTTCTAGTTGGAGATCCAGAAGAGAAGTGCCAAATCAAAATCATGGATAGAATAAGAATGAAGCAGGAAGAAGGAAGCTAATGGGAAATGAAGAAGAGATTGAAGAAGTGGATAGGTGTTGTATTTGAAAAGATCGTGTTGCATCACCCTCACAATGATGGAGAGACTAAACGAGAGATTGAGGAAGAGAGTAGAGGAGCATTTTAGTAAAAACATTTTAATTTTCATATCCCAAATTGTCTCCTATCCCTTCTCTGTCCTTTCACAAGTTCAATGGGCTTCTCTAGGTTTAGGAAATTGATATATGGTATTTAAGTGTCATTTTCCCTTCTTATTTTCATAGTAATTTTTGTTTTTAAAATAAAAACTAAAATAATTATTTGATAATTAGTTTTTGATTAAATGTGTCATAAAAAAATAGGAATCCGTTTTTTTAAAAAAATCATAACAACTCGTATATGTTTTCTTATTTATTATTGGGAAAATCCTTTAAAAATGTCAAAAGATAAAAAAGTGTCTCAAATATCCATAAATAGGTGTTAGGGCCTAATTCAGCTTTTTCAAAACTAAAAGGAAATGATAAAATTGTCCCTAAGAGTTTAATTTTCACTTTGACAAAATTAATTGTGAAAATCTTATTCGAACTTGTAAAACCTTAATCAGAACTTGTGAAACCCTTATCAGATCTTGTGAATTTTGATTTGCAACTTATGAAACATTTCTTACAACTTGTGAAGGTCTTATCAGATCTTGTGAATCAAAATTTGAAACTTGTGAAATTCTTTAAGAAATTTGTGAAATTCTTTTGAGAACTTGTGGAAACATTACATGAACTTGTGAAACCCTTATTAGATATTGTGAATCAAAATTTGCAACTTGTGAAATTATTTTGGGAACTTGTGAAAACTTTATCCAAATTTGTGAAAACCTTGTCTGAATTTGTAAAACCTTTTGTGAGATGTGAATTCAACTTTGAAACTTGTGAAATTCTTTAAGGAAGTTGTGGAATTCTTTTGTGAACTTGTGAAACCCCTATCAGATTTTGTAAGGCCCTTATTCTATTATTTTCTTTTAATTTTGAAAATGACAATTCAGGCATTAATACCTCTTTTTGTATTATGAATGTTAGAAACACATTTTTATCTGTTGATATTTTTAAAGTTCTTTTCTTTTTAAGGGATTTTCCCTTTTTTATTCTATATAATTACTTTTGTTCTATAAAATTGAGCAAAAGGCCTGAACAATCTATCTTTTTTTTTTTGGGGTAAAAAACGGGGTTTTAGCCCATCCACATTTCTATATCAGAATAATCCTTGGGTGAGCAACATCCAAACAATCCGAATACAGGCACCTAATCACAGCCCTCGGAGGGTTCTGCAAAATGACCCTAGAGCTCTCTTGACTCAAGCTCAACTTAGCAAGCATATCAGCACTAACATTCCCTTCTCTGTATACATGAGTAAAAACAACACTTGAAAATTTTACAAGCAAACTCTGTATCAGCTTTAATAAGGTATTACCAGCAATACCATCCCTCTACATATCAGCTAACATATAGATCACAACAGCACAGTCACTTTCTACTATGTAATACCCCAAATTTTTATATTGGCAATTAATACCTATTTAAAATAGGAAAGTATGTTGTCTCTAATTTTAGGAATTTATTGGTTTATTTTCCTTGAAATTTAAAGAGGCAAAAATCCAATTTTATTTTAGGGAACATAAGTTGCCCTATGATTTTTAAAATAATGCATGGTGCATAAATGACCAATGTAAACTCAAAAGTTGTGAGGAAATAATTAATCCAATTAAAGAAAATTGCCAACAATTAGTAGATAATTGATTATGGCTAAAATAAGCAAGAAAGTGTTATGTAAACACTTAAACAAATTGATGGGAATTGACAACAATAAATTAGCTTGCACTAATTGAGACTAGTTGCATAATCCTTCAAGATGATTGGAAGAAAATTAGGATCATCAAAGAGGGCCATAATTTCGAAATGTATAAGGGCCAAAAATGAAGCATTAAGCTTGTCTAATTAAAGCACTAATCAATTAATCAATGAGAGATGTAATGCAAGGGCAATTAAGCATTGGATTAGGGATTAATTAATCTTGGCTAATTAATGTTGAAAAGTCAACAATTGCAACTTCTATCAAGGGCCAAGATTGAAACTAATAAAGTTAATCTAATGGTTCTAATAAATCAAGCCTTAATCCATGTGAAAATAAATTAGCCAATAGAAACACATGGAGCCATGGGATATTTTAGCAAGTGGAGAGCATATTCCATGGCCAAGAAGAGGCCATACAATTCGAAATTTTGAAGAGGGAAGGAAAGAGAAAAATGTGCATGTGTGCATGTGTGTGTTAGTCAAGTGGTAGGAAAGAGAAAGGAAAAAGAAGATATTTTGGTGAAAAAGCAAATAGGATAAATGAGAACCGATAGAAATTAAATTGTATATTGAAATATGTGAACTAACTATCAAACATCAGGACTTATTATAAACAAGTGTATTTTTATCCCGAAGTGAGTTATCTCCGAAGTCATTTCCGTAACCATCGGGGTTAATCCTAAAATAACTAAAAGGCTAGTAAAAAACCCCTAATTGGACCATAATCCTTGTTGTTCCAAATACTTTTCAAGAGGCTACATAAACTTCAAAGTTTACCTCTA
Organism: Acacia pycnantha; assembly: GCA_025563575.1. Classification (NCBI taxonomy): domain Eukaryota; kingdom Viridiplantae; phylum Streptophyta; class Magnoliopsida; order Fabales; family Fabaceae; genus Acacia; species Acacia pycnantha. Next base: position 3,953,759 of record JAMWYP010000019.1, read on the forward strand.
AAAGTATTTAAGATTTATAAGCATATGCAAGTAGAACCTAAGTAGGGGAATTAATTGGTAAGAGGAATTATCTCTTTGGACAATAACACATGGATGACATCATGAATGGAAGAGGATAAGGGAGAGAGAAAAGAGAGAGAGAGAGGGACGTTTTTGATGATGGATGGTGAGGATGAGAGATTGAAGAAAACCCTAGATCTAATGGCCTAAAATGGAGTAGAGAAAGTTTGAAGGAATTACCAAAGTTGCCACAACTTTTTCCTATAAATAGCCCTCCATTCCATTTGTAATCTTCACACCAAAATTGCTTAAGCAATTCGAAAATCTTAGAGAGAAGAGAGAAGGAGGAGCTCTGGAGAAGGAGTAGCAAGGTTCTGGGTAAGTTATTCGGTCCTTAGTTTTAAGTTCTAGTCTTTTGTTTAGTAGTTTTTAGTAGAAATGTTAGATAGATCTAGGAAGTAGGAAATGAAATTCCTATTCTTGTTTTTATGCCTCATTGCATTGAAAGATGCCTGACGAGGTAAAAACATGGTAGGGATTGAGTTTCTGAAAGTTGGGAGTCAGAGTAGCGAAGCTCTGGCGAAATGTTATCGGCTAGCGATTTTGAAGTCAGGGGTAAAATAGCCATTTATGACTAAAATATATGTTAGGATATTGTTTATTAATAGATACGGTATTACCCTTTAGGATATCCGGGAAGTCCGGAGTCGGGTTCAAAAAGCTGGACGTTTGGCCATTACACGGTGAAAGGTACGTTCGCGTACTGTAACACTAACTCTGATGCTTATTGTATGCTTATATGTGATAGTTAATTTCATAAAGACATGGACAAGACCTAGTCTTGGGTCATGCACTGTGACTAAGGTATAGGACTTAGATCACTACTTATACATTCAGTTTACACGGGTTATGTCATAATAACACCGATAAGTTTTCCTAGCGCTGAGGACACGACCGTACATCGTGGCACTGGTGAATAGTGCAAACAGTGAATAACATGCATAAGCGTTGACTATGTGTGGTTATTATTTTACATATGTGATTATGTACTGCTGAAATGTCATGAATATCTGTCACACATATGTTGTTTACATAAGCATGAGGTTAACCGTTACCTGAGGTCCAATGGGCATTGGACCTCAGTCTTAACTAATAGTACAGGAAAGGTTCAAGCAGAAATATCAGACATATCAGAAATATCAGAGATATCAGGAATATCAGAGAGGGTACCGGTAGATGGAGTCATAAAGAGAAACCAATGGGCAAAGTCGTAATAATGCACCGGTCGAGGCAGGAGCCGGAAGAAGTTATCAGAGCCTATTGTCAGGCATGGGTCTAATAAAGATATTTTGAATAGATTGGTGCCGAAGGCAAGGCTAGTCTATGTGGGTCAGCCAATAAGTCACCGTGAACTCGGTGAGGCCCCATGATAGACACTAACCTGGCCATTCTGTTCGGTTAACGGAGTTAGGTTCATTGCCCCAAGTCTAGTTAAGGCTTGGTCTAGGTTGTATAGTTACCTTTTGAGAAATGTAATTGTACAAAGCTCTGTATATTGTATCACATGAATATTCCTTCGGGATTTTCAATTTAACCAGCATACGCCTGGCATCATCATATGTCGGGGTATTTTTATATCAGCTATTCATTGTCCAATTGTTAGTGCATTGCTCTTCGTTTCCGCAGTACTCTGATGTAGCACCTCAAACTCTGTTGAATTTTCTAAAACCAAATGTCAACCGACACCATTTAAGGTATGGAATTTGGGGTGTTACATACTATGACACGAACAAAGCCATATTGAACCACTAGCTCCATACTTGATAAGACTGCCCATAGTTCAGCCTTTGTAACAGAGCAGGATCCCACCTTCCTTGTGAAACCACACAGCCACTCCCCCCTGCTGCCTCGGATCAGTCCTTCACAACCTGCTACTCTCCTCTCTCCTTTGATAGCCCCGTCCACGTTAAGCTTCACCCATCCATCTTGAGGAGCATTCCATCTGATATTCACCTCTCTAGAACCCCTAGTAACTCTGCCAAACTCTAGTCTTGCTCTTTTAATCTCCTCTACATAACAAGCTACAATCCAATCCCTATTCTCAGGTAAGGAGTATCCCTCCTCAAAACAACATTTATTTCGTCAGTTCCATAGAAGCCAGCAAGATATCCCAAATACCAAGCTCCAGTCACCTTTTTTTCCCTTTAGATTCCAGCCCAGCCAGTCCCTTCCTTGTAGATTAGCAAACTCAGGCTCAAACACCCCCTGCTTCAATTCCATCCACAAACCCCATGCTATTGAGCAGTCTCTAAGCACATGCCACAAGTTCTCATTCTGACAGCATTGATAACAAGATGAACAGCCGCCCATTAGCCTATTTTTCCTCTCAAACGTCAGTAACCTGTCATGTAATGCCAACCACAAAAATGCTGCACCCTTTTTCAGACCCTTCTACTTCCATAACCTCCCCCACACTACCTCCCCACACTCTGATTCCTCCCTCATCCAATGATACATGTCAGCCACACTATATTTATCTTGCATATTTCCCCCAACGTACCGCGTCATCTCCATTATTCTCACAAGGAGGTACAACCACCGCAATTAGTTTCCTTCCATCTTCATTCACTTTTCCTTCTAATTTTTCCATATCCCACTCTCCTCCTCCATTGGACATTTCTTTAACTGTAATGTTCTTATCTTCCTCAGTCAAGCAAACTAAGCTTTTGTCCCTCAGCCTGGTGCCATCACCAAGCCACCTGTCCTCCCAAAACCTGACTCGATTCCCATCTCCAACCTCCCAGGAAATGTTCTTTAGTACCCTCGGCCACATACTCACCAAGGCTTTCCATAGGTCAGAATCTGTCTTTAAACCAACGGGAAATTTACCAAAATAATTTTTTTTTAAACCTAACTAAATCAGTTTGGAAACATTTTACCAAAGTAATGCAGTTGGTGGCGCAATGACAGGTCACGCCACTAGTGGCGTAAAAAAGATTCACGCCACTGACACAAAATGTGTCAGTTTGTATCAGTGGCGTGAAGAAAGTTGACGCCACTAGTGGCGTGAATTTTTTTCACGCCACTTCAGTGGCGTGAACCTTTTTTACGCCACTAGTGGCGTAAACATTAGTTTGGTAAAATGTTTAGAATGTGCTTTAATTAGGTAATTTAAAAAAAAAAAATTATTTTGGTGTTTTTCCCTTAAACCAACACAACCTTCCCACAAATTCTTCCCCCTTCCATATTTCCCCTTAAGCACCAGCGAGCACAAGTTGTTTGATTAAGAACAATCTATCTTTATTCAGCCACTTGACAGCTTGATCTCAAGACTCTCAAACTCAAACTCAAACTCGTCGGAGCTTTACTCTCTACTCTCAGTCTTCTCAAATACTTCCAATTATTCTGAATATAAGATCTAATCAATTAATTTGGAGAGATTAAAAATGCTAAATAAATTATTTAATTATGACATATGTTGCATGAGCTCTTTAAAATACTTATGTGGATCGTTAAATTATATATCAATTTATAAATCAGACAAATTAGTTTAGAGAAAAATGATAAATATTTAGTCATGTGTAAATGTCTTCATTTATCACATAGTTAGAAATATACTGCATTCAATTAGAGAAGAGCTGCACCTAATAAAGATAGGTTATTTTGGGGCCTCAAACAAATTTCTTATGCATTTTAATTATAAATTTTGTAATGAGAAACAACCATTCATTCTCCATGCGCGTTGCACGAGAATAATGAACTTATCCATTTCATATCAATTTAATCTAACCAAATCAATTCCCCTACTACCCACCCTTAACTTATTTAAGGCCTTAATTCCCAGCATATAGTTAAAGAAAAAAAAAAATACTACTAAGATTTTGTGATTACAAAAATTATATTAGGGAAAATTAATCTTTTGGTCCTTATGGTTTTGACTGGGTTGTAACTCAATTCTTACACTTTGACTCGGTACAACTCAGTTCCTATAGTTTTAACTCGGTTGTAACTCAGTCTATAAATTTTGACTTATTACAACTCAATCTCTATAATTTTAACTATTTTATAACATAATCCCCCACCATTATTTTAGAACATAAAGACTAAATTATAAAATGGTTAAAATTATAGGGACTTGGTTGCAGTGAGTTAAAGTTCAGGGACTGAGTTACAACCGAGTCAAAACTATAGAAACTGATTTGCACTTATTCAAAGTGTAGGGATTGAATTACAACCCATTCAAAACTATAAGGAACAAAAGATTAATTTTTTCATTATATTATGTTACCACATTTCTGACATTTCTGCACCCAAAAAAACACCATCGGAGCATCACAATATGATGTTATGTTTGGCCCCCTGCATAAAAAAATAATTGTATCAGATACATCTGCTTGTTAGACAATTGGAAACCCCAAACAAAACTAAAAGTTAAAATTATTAACTAACCATAGTTACTATAAAATCCACCAACAGCGTACTGCACAACAACCAATTCCCCAGCCTGCACTCTCAAAGCCTGAATTTTTGCCAATGCAACCCCAGCAGCCACCCCAAATAGGAACACTTTAAGCTCATTCGGATAGCTTCAAGCACACATTTGTTAGACTTTGTCTTGTTTGGAATAGCGATTGAAGCCTTCAAAAACTGCTTTTCAATCGTGATTTACGGTATACGAAATAAGTATGTGAGATGAGTTTTGTCTCAATAATTTATGTTAATAAACATTTTGGAGGGTCTCAAACTTTAAGCACACAGTTAAGATGTTTAAACTGAGAACATAAACACAGCATAAAAATTCTTTCGGGTGAATCTCCTCAATGGTCAGCACTAACTTCTTCTAGAATACACAAACAGTAAAGGACAGAATCTCCAATTTCCAAGATCTCAACCTTCCCACTATATCTGCATCAAAACAGTGTACCGAAAGGGAAACATCTTATTATACTATCGTTGATAAAAATATAACCAACAAAATGGATTTTATTTTTTAGGCTGAAAGATGGCCAAGTCTTTAAGCTCTTTCCCATTGGTGGTCTCATCACCAAATTGGCAAATTCTATTCTTATTTAATTATTACGAAACACATGTAGTGGGAGAGGGACCCCCCCATTGGATGCGTCTTTATGGATAGACCTTTTAGTCTTTGTCTACCTACACAATTTGTCCCACTTTATCCATTTATAACACTAGCCGATAATGACCAATAATAAATGTAAAACTCTTAAATATAAGAGATAAATCATATTACCAGCGGTAATATGGTAATATGATTTATAGAACAATCATCCAAACATTTTTTTCCTTTTCTTTCCAAAACTTGTTTCAAAAAACTTTATAAAACTATTCTAAGAACATGAAAACTAACGACAGAATCAAACAAGGCCAATTTTCCAGCACCATTCATTTTATTTGATCTTTGAAATTAATTAATATGAGCGAAAGTTGCTAAAAAAATCTCTCGTTACAAATGTTAATGCCCAAAAGTACCTAAGGGCTCAGGTTCTTTAGCAGGTGCAATTCATTTTTAGTGGTTGCGACTCTTCAATCGTATGTAACATATATTTAGTTATGTGCAAATGTTTTTCATTTAGCACGTAGTTAAAGATAGATTATATTACAGTTAAATAAGAGTTACACCCGACGAACATAGGTTATTTCGGGGCCTCAAACAAATTTCATATGCATTTTAATTAATTATAAATTTTGTAATGAGAAAATTTTCAGCAATTTCTCTTTAATATATATATATATATAGGTTTCAACCATCAAAAGAAAATAACAAAAAACAACCAAATCCAAAACGTACAAGTAAGCAGAAATGAACTGGAAAAAGACGTTGCCAAAACCAATTAACCAAACAAATATAGATATATGACCGTGAAATACGCCCAGTTATATGGTTCCAAGTGATTCAAAGAAATAAGAAGAAGAAGCAATAGAAGAAAAGATCTGGTTGGTTGGAAAGAAATAAACTTAAAAATGTGTTTAAAAAGTTAAAAATTTATTCTGAGAAACAAAAAATCAGAAGATCTTTATGATCTTTTGTTTTATAAAATGAGAGAAGAGGCCGAGAATATTTTATTACTCCCTCTAATCCTTAATATAAGACTCATTTGTCTAATTTAATTAGATTAAGAAAGTTAATTAATATGACATTTTTTTATACATCCTAATTATCTTGATTAATTCTTTTCATCTCTCTCTTATTTAGTTATTGTTGATGAAGTATCAATAGAGGTAATTTAATTAAAAACCGAAGGGAGTAAACTATTTTTCCATCATTCACGTCACCATTTCTTCATGTTCTTCAAAATAATCACTACTATAGATTCACACGTATATAACGTTTGATAAATAACAGTTACAACGAATAAATGTCATGTATGTTGATGCAGAGGCTCCAAAAGAATCCATAACGCTAAAATGTAATGATTAATTATGTGCACCGTCATGTATTGCAAGGCAGAATTCACAAAAACACAAACGATTGTAGTTAATAAAATCATGGTTATTACAAAACAACTGTTATGTAACACTTACAAACGATTCGTCTTCCAACCTTATATCAACAAAGACAAAAACATAATGGTTATATCAATTGACTATAAAGTATGAATGTGTAATACCCTAAAATCTGACCTATGATGAGCATCATAGTTTAGTGAAAAATACCTATTGGAAATAGGTGAATATGTGATATCAAATTTGTAGGGGAAAAATCTCTTGAAAATTAGAATGCCAAAATGACGAAAATGCCCTTATAGGACATAAGTAACTTAGGAGAATTGTGAAAAATCCTAAAAGACAGTAAAATAATTATTAAAATTAAGAGAGTATATTGCCTCTAATTTTGGTAATTTAATAAATTATAAACTTGGCAAAATTAAAGAAGAATGTTCATAAAGTATTGAAATGATCAAAATGTCCTCGTAAATTCTAAATATAATGCATGGGACATGAAACACAAATGTTAGTGCAAAAGTTATGAGGTAATGAGGCATTCTAATTAAGAAAATTATCAACTAGTGATAATAAAGTAATTAGGTAATTATTGGCTAATTACTTAAACTTAAGCAAAGAAAATTCAGAGATAATTATGTAAAGCTCAAAAATTAGCGGAAAATGGTTGAAAATTAGTAAAAGTATATTTACTAATTAATTGGAAATTTTTGAGAAAAATAGTTGAGTTTAGGTATTTTTAAGCCTAAATACAAGTTTGGACCAATAGGAAAATTATGTAAGAAATTATATAAAATAATTATTAAATAATTATTTTATATTAAATAAAATATAAAACGAAAATTAATTAAAAAGGACCAGATATGTTTGACCGAATTTTGCAAGAAAATTTGAAGATAAGAGCAAAAATTAATATCTAGATTTTTTAACAAGTTGCAATATTATAATAATATAATTAAATTTTGTGAATAGTGATTCAAAAATTAGGAAACGGACCCTATCTAGAGGACCAGGAATAGGAATTCCAAAGTCAAGGTAAAATATTGATCAGTGAGTTTTTACCTTCAAGTGACCTCTTCCGGAAGTTAATTCCGACGTCGATTGTGCATTTTCCTAATAAAACAAAATAAGGAAAAATGTAGACAGGCACATTTTTGGATATGAAGAAAATAAATTCTAACTCAACATCTAGGAATGAGTTTGAATTTATCTGGACATATTTGGAATCAGTGAATTTTTTTGAAGAAGTTGATGATTTCAGAAATGCGTTCTGAAACCGGACGCGTTCGGACACGTTTTTCGAGAAAACTTCAGACTGACTGTTGGAGCCCTATATGGAATCAAAATTTAGGTTAACTTGGACATTTCTAATAAGTGAGAAAATGTCTTCAAAGTTGTAAATCCAGAATTTTGAGATTTCGCGATTCGTACCGATCGGGAACTTTTCTGTCGGAGGCAAAAGCAAAAATGGTTTGATGACTCATCTTTGCTTGGAGGAGGGGCTGCACGTTTTGAAGCTTTCCATGGCTGCAAATCATCCACCAAAACCCTAGAATTGCATGGTTAAAAGTGAGGGGAAAATTACAAAGTTGGAAGGGAAAAATTACACATGTTGGCACATTTTTTCCCTATAAATAGGCAAGCATTCCTCTTCATTTTTCATACCATTTCCTTTGTGGAATTCGAAAGTTAGAGAGAGGTTTTAGAGAGAGGAGCTCTGGAGAAAAGCTGTAGCGAAGCCCTGGTAAGTTTTTTCGGTACTTAAGCTTTCATAGTTCTTTCGATAGTTTTAGTAGAACTGTTAGTTAGATCTAGGAAGTAGGAGATGAGATTCTTATTCTTGTTTTTAAGCCTCATTGCATTGAAAGATGCTTGACGAGGTAAAAACATAGTAGGGATTGAGTCTCTGAAAGTTGAAAGTTAAAATAGCGAGCTTTAAGCTTTCATAGTTCTTTCAATAGTTAGAGTAGCCTTTATTTTTCAAAGTATGATTAAATATCATATGATAGGGCTATTTTAGTCTAGAATTTCGAAAATCATAATTGTGTCGAAGTTCTGGCGAAATTTCGGGAAGAAAATTTGTAAGAGTAACGAAATGCTGGCGAAATTCCGTCAATTAGGGGCATAGGGGCAAAATGGTAATTTTTACCTAAAATGCCAGTTATAATTCCAAATCACTAATGAAAGTGATATTACTCTTATAGGATATCAGAAACTCTGATCTGCTGCCGTTACGCTGCCCGACATGCCGTTGTTGGACATTTCACGTTTTTCCATAAAAAGTACGATGTTCCGCCAGAAGTACCTACGCTCGTCAATGAAGGTACGTTCGCGTACTGTAACACTGACTCTGATGTTTATGGTATGCAAATATGTGATGATATGATGTGTGAATAGTTTGGTGCCAAAGGCAAGGCTAGTCTACGTAGGTGTGCCAACCAGTCATCGTTAACCTCGGTGAGGCCCCTATGGTAGATACTTACCTGGCCATTCTATTCGGTGCAATATGCACCGTGCCTATGGAATTATACTTAGGTTTACCATATGTGATAGATACAACCCCGGATAGAGGCTCTGTTTAGGGTCACCGACTCGGATGGAGGCTCTGTCTAGGGTCACCGACTCGGATAGGGATTCTATTAGGGTCACCGATTATACATTCACGGATAGAGATTCTATTTAGGGTCACTGATTATACATTCACAGATAGAGATTCTATTTAGGGTCACCGATTATACATTCACGGATAGAGACTCTGTTAAGGGTTACCGATTATACCTACTGCTCTATGTTTATGTGTTGTCATTATTGTTCATGAATATCTGTCATCCGTATACTGTTGTATTTGAGCATGAGGTTAACCGTTACCTGAGATCCAATGCGCTAAATTGGATCTCAGCTATAGCTTCAGGGTCCGGAGGACCGAGGAGAGAAGCAAGCAGGCCACGTAGAAGATCCGGTTGAAGATTTCTTGATTGAAGATTTCTTTCTGTTGTATTATACTTTTGAACCACACGGTTTTTGTACGCTGTTGTATCCAGCCAGACTTACGGCATTTTATATATACATATCAGTTACTCAATCGCTCCGATGCTCTACTCTGATTATTTGAAATGATGTTTTGATGAAAAAAAAAATATACTGCTTTTTAAAATGGGATGTTACAGAATAACAAAAACAACCTTTCATAATTAAGATGTAAAGAACAACTCTAAAAAGCACATTTTAATAACCTTGTTCGATCCGACACCAAGTACACTTCAACTCGATTTAAACTGACATATTCCTTTAGTTTTTAGTATTTTTCTTCATCAATCGGCTTTGTCCTTCTATCCTTTATCATGGTCAGACACTAGAGAGCTCTTTCCATTCACCATCCTCCTCTTCCACAAGCTCCTCCTCATCATCATCATCCTCACTCTTCTCCACAACCACCTCCTACGCCACCACCACCTCTACAAGCTCCTCCCCCTCCCCCTCCTCCTCAAATAAAGGCTCTGCTGCAGACATTGGTCATCCTTGACCGCTCCACAAGGCGTCTTGCTACAATATATACACCCACAATCTGAATAGGAAGTTGAACCCTATACTTCATCACAATAAGGTTATATATGATCACTTCTAATTTGACCCTTCATCTTCTTCCTCCGATGTTGATGATGTGTTGAGTGAGGGGGAGGGGCAAGAGGAGAAGTACAAAAGTAGTGGTGATGGCTTGAAATCACTACTATTTTTTTTATTTTTCAATATTAAGAAAATTCATTGTTTGGGCAAAGTAGTAAAAAAATATTTAAAAAAGAAATTGATACTTTACAATTATTAGTAAACAACTGTTACTAATGTTTGTCATTTTACAAGGAACGTTCACGATTATTAGTTACTTATGTTAGTAACCATAGCAATCTATAAGGACACGTTCGGCTCTATAGCCCTTTTTATTTTAAAGGACACATTCCACTAGAGAATTTGTGAAACCATTTTCATTCCACATCTATTTAATTAACAAGAAATGATCTTTAATACTAAAGGATGTGTTCAATAGTAAGATAATCCACAAAACCCTTTCTATTTAAATGTCTGAAAAATGATCTCCACTTCTTCACTTCTATTTCAACTTCTCATATCTAACTTCTGACTTTTATTCTTTATTGATATTATGGACAAATACAAGAGATCTTCTGGTTTATCATCTTTTGATCTCCCTGGTGTAAAACCAAAACATTATCGCCATCCACCGATAAGCATTGAAGGGCTTATCCGGCCACATGAACTATGACCTTCAATGTACGGTTGATGTTTACATGAGGGAGTAAGGATGCATGAAAAAGTTCTTGAAGGAACTGACCTCTCTTGTTCGCTCTTTTAATAAGAAGGTGGATAAATTACTGGAGAAGGAAAAATTTGATGATGCAATAGATCCTTTATCTCCATAACTTTTATTTTTTGTTTCTTTATTCACACACACACACTCTCTCTCTCTCTCTCTTTCTTTCTTTTGTAATATGGGGTTGAAAAATAAACAAAAATTATTTTAAAAAAAGTCAAATACATAACAATTATTAAATAAAACTTGCCACTTTTTAGAATGCCATGTCAAATACCAAATAGTTATTAAGAAAAAACCGTCACCGTTTACAAAACCTAACCATTGTAATGTAAAACCGTGATTTTTTTTCAAATATTCGTTGCGCTTGTATATTAAGAACAATAAGAAAAGGCTACCTTTCATAATGGGTATAAACTTGTAACTGTGAGCAAGTTTCGTCAAGTCTTTCAAAACACCTGCTATCTTACACCTCTTTACATTCCCAAGTTATTACACTTAACACAGTTCTCTTTGGTCGAACTTACCCACCATCCTCAGAACCAAACAACTTTGGTTGACTTTTCCAGTATTGACATTCACTTTTAGGTGAACCACATCCTCCATTGCTTTCGTTGAACTTCGGTCTGATAGCTGCACGAATTGCTTTGCTTGCCCTAACTCACTTTTTTGTTTCAAAGCACTAGATAGGTCACTTTCCTTTGTGTGCTCTGTTCTTCTTATTTTTAGGGATGTTTTCTCTTCTGCATTTTGCGTTCTTCATTCTACATTCCCTATTCTACTTTTTTTCACTTCGTCTTGCCTATCTAAGTTTCGACCTTGGTTGGGCATCATGTTTTTTTGGAAAACCTATTGGTCTGTTCCCTGTGGCTGACTAAATGAGTTATATTTTTCAATTAATATGACCAGTTCTAGTTTCTCTGAAATTGATTATGCCCTTAATTAGTACTAATATCAGCCCTAGTTAAACCAGAAATGTGACCCATGAACATGCGTTAGAAGAAGTGCATGATATTCTAAGGAGGGGTCGTTGCACCTTGACTTTTGTAAACGAAGCAAAGTCTAAGGGGAGAAAATATCATGTAGTATGGAACAATCAAGGTCAAGTTCTTGAGCCATCATACTTTATTAGTTACATCGGCGTAACGTCAAGGACCAATGTTTGTATGACGTCAGGTAACTAGTGTATGTGACAAAAAGAGTACATGGAAGTTATTTGAGACAATAACTAGTATATATATATATATATATATATATATATATATATATATATATATATATATATATATATATATTAATGCTAATTACTTGTTATATACTTGTAAAAAATGTTAACTTGAATTTTGTGCTTTGCAGTCTACATATTATATCGACTACATCGAGAAGAAATTTGTCTTCAAGAAGGCTGGGTAACCACTACGCACATTCCGTCATACATTGATGAAGGTGTATTTGCATAATCCTAAAGATGTTGATAAGACAAAAGTTCTTGACGATCTTTGGTCCATGATCAAATTGCGTGAGTGGAGAGATTTTTTCATCTCATGTTGCCAACCGTCATTCAAGGTAATACTTATTCGCAATTCATAAGACGTACATGTATATGTTTAATATTAACTGGAATATTGTGTGTTTTCATAGATAATATGTAACATCTTGAATTTTGGGCACTGAAACTTGAGAATAAGGTTAAATTAGGCGAACGTTTAAGCCCGGTTCAGGAGGAGTGACATTTCCGAATGAAAGGTAGGAATATCACCTAAAGGGGGGGTGAATAGGTGATCTCAAAAACTTTTTGTAAGAACACAGACTCAACTTGAGAATTGCATAGTAGAGAAAGGAAATTCACACAGGCAATTTATACTGGTTCGGTCTAACACTTTGGCCTACGTCCAGTCCCCAAATCCTTTGGGTATTTCACTCAACACAAATGGTTTACAATTACACACTCTGTACTCAAGATGATCCTAACTCACTAGGACTCACTCTCCCTTACAAGTTGTAATCGTACACCCACACTTAAGGTTCTTCAACCTTAAGATTTAAAAACTGAAAATGGAATAAGTGTTTGAAAATAACTCCTCACGAGTAGATAATAAATGAACACTGAAGAACAATACAATGAATATCCGAAGATACTAATGAAATAGTAAATTGCAATAAGTTCGATTTGAATGTGCAGTATTTCAGTAGTTGGAGAATTCAATGCTTCTAGTATTTATAGATGATAGCATTTATGATCGTTGAGAGACTTGAACAAATATCCGTTGTGATTCCGTATATAGCCGTTAGAGCGTAGAGAAGCAGAATCATCAATGTGTTCCAATATTCTTTCATTCTTTTATTCTTTTGATTGTGACCATTGGAAGCACATCAAAGAGAATGAAATAATCCTGAACATGTCTTTTAGTTGCTCAGAGGTATGTCCGTTGGCAGAGTGTCTTGAACAAGCAAGTGCATTAAATGCGTTCTGACACGTAGGATTGCTTTATTTGAAACACATAACTAAATAGAAATTTGATCATCTGTAACTCATTAACAAACTAGTTAAATGAAGTTAAGAACAATAATAATGGATGATATAAAGTCCAAAATATTCTTAAAGGATTTCAGAAAGATGTAGATTGATTCGAAGAACAGAGCAGTATTGGCTCGAGTCAAGCATATCACTGGCTCGAGTCAAGTCATCGATCAACGCACAGAGAACATTTGAAATTACCATCTGACTCGAGGCAGACTAGATCTTGGCTCGAGTTAGCCAAATGTATGGCTCGAGTCAGGTAGATGAATAATTTAAGTAATTGTCACATTAAACTCAAGGCAAAGTTGATCCTGGCTCGAGTCAACCTCTCGAAGCAGCCAAAATAGGCTCGAGTCAAATATGAAGAAAAGACATTTGGAATTTCAGAAGCAAGATCTTGGCTCGAGTCACTAAGTGTTGGCTCGAGTCAAATGTCATTTTCAAAAGTAACGGTCAATATTCTTGGCTAGAGTTAAAATACCTGGCTCGAGTCAGTTGAGAGATATCAAACGACATTTTTCAAATTTTCAAGTACTTGGCTCGAGTCAATGCCTAGACTTGAGGCAGCCTTTTTGTTGGCTCGAGTCAAAATGGCAAATTTGCAATAAACGATAGCGAATTGACTCGAGTCACAGAGTATTGGCTCGAGCCAATCTGACAGTAAAAATTTTACTGATAAACTTCAAATATTCGACTGAATTAAGCTATTTGGATTTGACCCATGTATCCAATATTCTTTCTAAAGTTAATCATCATCAAAACACATATTGAGAACCAACACCGAATAGGGCCATAACTTTGGCCGAGGGACAAACAGGGGAAAATTATGAAATAATATTTCAAGGATAAAGAATTATTATGATGGAATTATTTATGGAAAATTTGGCCTTAATTATTATAAAGCTAATTATTGGAATTTAAGGCATATTTCCCATAAATTAAGGACAAATGATTAGGGAATAATATTTGGCATAAATATTTCATAGATGATATTTTGAGGCCAAAAGAAGTTTAATTAAGAAAGAAAATCCTTAAATGGAATTAAGGATTTAATTTGATCACTTTTCCAATATTTGCAATTAATTGAGCTAAGTACCTTATTGCAAATAAAGGGTTGGAAGAGGATCAAATAGGTATTAAAATGGGCCTCACAGCGCAATATACACTATAAGCCCATTTTCCCCATTAACTCCCTCAGTTGAAGCACGTGACAGTGGAGAACTGTTAGCAAAAAGTTATTAGCAATACTTCTTTAGCGTGATCAACTCATTCTCTGATCACGCAAGATCAGAAGCACCATACTCTTCTAGCGGTTTAAACGCTCACGACAGCAGACTCTCCATATGTTCTTATTTAAGCATTATTCCTTAATCTTCATTCATTCACTTTGATCAGCTCAAGTGAAACTAAGAGCAAGAGAGAAACGTGAGAGATTGAGAAAGAGAGTGAGAGAGCCACGACTGGAGAAAAACGAAGGAGCTGATCATGAAGCTTGAGGAATCAACTGAGGTGAGTTCCTTAAGCATTATCCTTCCCATTTTCGTGGATTTAATCTGCTGCAAGTGGTTTAGTTAGAAGAAAAACATGATCATGCTCTATTTTTCTTGTCTGAAATAGAGAATCTTGCGTGCTTTTGTTTCATAGTCAAACATTTTAGTTTTTCCATGAAATTTTTACAGAAGATATTAGACTCAATAAGGTTTAAAACGAGAAAACTAACAACCAAAAGGGACATGTAGATTGGGAGTTATGATTTTTCAAAGTTTGACAGCAAAACTGAAAAACTGTCATTTTCCAAAAATGAATAGTGATTTCTGCGTTAAGTTTTGAAATAGTAAATGATCGAATTTTGTCATGAAATTTTCCAGAAATAAATTGGATACAACGAGGTTTAATTTGATAGGTCACACGCCTTATTCAAAGTTGTATCCAAAGAGATACGAATTTTTGAAATTTACCTATTAATCTGGAACTTCTTCTGGACTGTATGTTGAAGTATAAGTGTAGGTTAGTGTGAACCCGGATCTCGGATCCCTTATCCCGGATCTTGGACCACCTATCCCGGATCTCGGATCCTGGACACCTTACCCCTCAACCCTCAACCACTCACCCCTCAACCCAGATCTCGAACCACCTATCTCGGATTTTAACACCCTATCTCGGATTCTAACACCCCATCCCAACATCCCATCCTAGCAACCCTATCCTGGATCCCAACACCCTATCTCAGACCACCTATCTTGGATTTCAACACCCTATCTCTGATTCCAACGTCCTATCTCGGATTTCAGCACCCCATCCCAACATCCCATCCCAGCAACCCTATCCCGGATCCCAACACCCTATCTCAGACCACCTATCTCGGATTTCAACACCCTATCTCAGATTCCAACGCCTTATCTCGAATTTCAGTACCCCATCCCAACATCCCATCCCACCACCCCTATCCCGGAACCCCCTCAACACGGAGAAATAATTACAAAGGAAATAATAGTAATAAATAAATAAGTATTATTATTATTATGAAGAAAGTAAGTAATAAATTAATAGGGGTATTATTAATAGGGGAACTTTAGGAGTTAATAACCACTTTTAATTCTCTAAAATAATTCACGTAGTTAGTTACTTTACGACGCAAGAAGTGACTAATGACAATGATAAACGTTTATAGGCATACGTTGACACCTCTACCGATCCCAACAACTCCGGTCAAAGTTAAGGATTCAAGTTTGAGGTGGGTAACTGTTATCTTATTAGCTTGTATGTATGTATTGCATGTATTACTGATCATGGTTACTAGATTATTTTGCATGTGTGTATCCTAGCTATGGATTGAGGCTGCGTGTCTTAAAATAGGGTTGTGTGTCCTAAAGGGCTGTGATCCTTGGCCGATAACTGTGGTTTCGGTGTAACTTGTTTATTGTAAATTATTCTATCCTTATACATGTGTTATACCGTCATTTACATTTCATACCTGCATATGAAATTAATTGTTACCATTGGGGTTCATTTAGTTGAACTCCAGACCGCATGAAAGAAACAGGAAGTGGATCGGGATCAAGAGGGAAGACGCAGCTGTAAGGGTTACAGCAGATGGAACGTTTTGGAAAAATATGAGTAGATAGACTGTATTGTATCGTTTATCATTTGTCTATTTTTGGATTATTGTATTAAGATAACCCTATGAGATCAATTCAAATCGCGAAAAATTTATCATCATATTCTCAAACTAAGTTATTTTAAGAAAGTTTTATTCTGCAATTAAGTCGTCCAAATCATTTCGATGCATGTGCACTATAAATCTGATGAGTAAAGGCGTATTAAGGACGTGTGTCACATAATAAGCCAAGTGAATAAGAAGAGGGTGTATCCCTATAGGGTAGGGTGAAAGGGGTATGCACACGTTGCTTCAGAGTTGTCCGCAAAGAGGAAGGATAGTAGTAGACCTCCCCATTCTAAACTTTGGTCGGTGGTGAGGCAAAATAAAGATGGCTATTATGATGATCCTCAGGTGAAGGAAGTCGTCAATAAAATTGTAAGTATTAATGTTAGTCCCCGATTTATAGAAGTAATGTCTTCAATTAACTATCAATACAACATTATTATTAAATGTACATCAAGCCATGTCCCAGGAAGTTACTACACATGGTTGCCTTTATGCGGATGAGGACATATTGGCCTAGACATTGAGGCTTAACCATTCCGCTCTTCATAGGGGTGCTGACTTTGGATTGATTAAGACAAAATATTATGGTCACCGGTAACCTTGAAGAAATAAGAAGGTATAAAATTATGAAAAGCTCTAGAAACAATACAATGAAATGTAGAAATAAATATTGTTTCTCACACAAGAGTTTATGAATGAGCGTTGTACGATGAAAAAGGAAGAAATGGCAGCCCAAGTACTAAAGGCAAATGCACATTTTTAAGCCATGACGTACTTGAGGGATTGGTAGAAGTTGAATGTTTTTTCCAATAGCACTGGACGACATACAGTAGCAGTGGGCTGCATGTTTAATCTCTCGGAGAATAACATAATTCATAACAAGCCTATGCCTCCTAAGCATGTGAAAGTACAAATAAATACCAAGATCGACCTAGCTATCTGCTCCCTGTGGCCACCAAATGAAAGTGGAATATCACCTAGAGGGGGGTGAATAGGTGATCTCAAATTCTTTTTCGAAGATACACACGAAGACAAAATTAGAACTAAGACAGAAAGAGTAAATGAACATTGAGAAATTTATACTGGTTCGGCCTAATACTTCGACCTACGTCCAGTCCCCAAGAACACCTTGGGATTTCCACTAATCTTATCAAATACGATTACAACTCAAGGGTGATCCTTTCTCTTTTGGACTCACTCCCCCTTACTGGTTGCAAACGTACACCCACTCTTAAGGTTCCACAACCTTAAGTTAAACTGTAATCAAATAAATGTTTAAGTGACGAAAACTCCTCACTGAGTAGATAAACGATAATCACTGAAGTGCTAGAATATCTGAAGATATAAATATGATAGTTGAAACAATAAATACAATTGACTCAAATTGAATGCGCAAGATGTTTCGGTAGTTGGCGAAATTGAATGCGATGGCCTTTTATAGTGAACGCCATTAATCCCATTGAGAGACTTCAAGAAATAGCCGTTGTGACTCTCTGTATTTCTGTTAGACACAGAAGCAGAATGACGAGGAATATTTGAACGTTGCTTCATTAAATGTTCTTCGGCAGTGATGACCTTGTGCAGAGAGATAATCAGAGGCAAGCTGGAATAAGTGTTCCTCGAAAGAATGCTTTCGTCTGCTGCGACCATTTATTCCTAATGTTGCTCTGTTTCTCTGACTTACATTTAATGCACTGCCACGTTGGATTGCCTTTCGCTCGAATTTAAATTTAACCTGGCTAATCACTTTAAAAACTCAACCAAATAATGATTAGATATGATATAAGTGAGTTTAAGGATGATTAATAAACATTAGAGGATAGCCCATGAAATTCCAGAAGAGATTTCATTAGCATTCATTCATCGTAAGTTTTTCATAAAGGCATTCTCGAGAATTGTTCTAAGTATTCTCGAGAATCAACTTAAAGACCAAAAGAAGAGAAGGCAATCCTGAAGGAGTTCTCGAGAATTGATCACTACATTCTCGAGAATTCTATGGCCAGAAGTTTTATCGTGAAGATTGAATGAAGCCACTCTCGAGAATTGAATCGTCATACTCGAGAATCAGGCGCTAATTTATTTCCGTAGAAGCAAGGTATTCTCGAGAATTTGTACTGTATTCTTGAGAATTGCTGCCATACCCGAGAATCAATTAGATACTCTCAAGAATCATGTAATAGAAAGTATTCGACTATCATGTTTATTCACTTAGCATTCTCAAGAATCAAGAGTGAGTTCTCAAGAACTGCTTCCATTCTCGAGAGTCAATTTAGCATACTCGAGAATCACAGGCCTGGAAACAATTGATCATTCAATAAGCATTCTCGAGAATCACTGACATTCTCGAGAATCAACTTGTGATTCTCGAGAATCATGAAAAGCAAATTTAGAACATTATATATTTACTTGGCATTCTCGAGTACCTTTTGCTTGTGCTCGAGAATCATTTCCATTCTCGAGAATAGCTTACTCATTCCCGAGAATGATGTTATATCCAGACATGATGTTGTGGCAGACTATGCATACTCGAGAATCACTTGTGGGTACTCGAGCATTAGTTCAATTCTCGAGAATTTAATCTTATTCTCGAGAATCAGAACAACGTAAGGTCATTTGATTTTGCCATGCTATACTCGAGAATCATAAGGTTATTCTCGAGAATCCTAAGATCATTCTCGAGAATCAAAAGATGTATTCTCGAGAGTGTTTGCTTCTGTTTCATAAATTTAGTTACTTATGCTTTCTGTTTTAAAACCATTAAATCTTTTAAACCTTTTGTTATCATCAAAACACTTGGGATCTAACACCAAAGAGAAAGATACAATGGGAGGGGCTATGGGCAACTACATTGCATGGCCTCTTTGTCTACTTCAAGTATACAAGCTGACCAAGAAGGCCACCACTCAAAAGAAGTTTCCCACCAAGTCCAAGACCTCTAATTAGTCCAAGAAGAGGAAGCATTCAATACCCAATGATCAATCTGGAAAGAAGTCATTATCATAGAATAAGCTCATTAGTTAATCTACCCGGAAGTCCCTCCAGGAGTTCGTTGACAAGTTCTTTGCTTCAAATTTGAACAGGTTTCCAATGATCCAATTTGAGACAGGGTTCTTCGACTAATGGGAGCAAAAGGAATTTGTAAGCCAAGAGCTTGTTAATGAGGTCCTACGTAAGGAGATGGCAAGTACAAGCTATGTCAAGTTCTTTATCAGGTATTTCTTTAACTGTGATTAAATAGTTGGCTACTTAGAACTTTGATTATATTATGATATGTTGATTTCAGCATTTCAGGCACTTGTACTATACTTACATCTTCCCCGCGGCTTCTAGGACAAGATCAAGTTCATCCGCCTTGACAATGTCAGGCACCAGGCTGAAGGCATGAAAGAAGATGTGAAGAAATCTTGAGCAAGGTTTCTGGAGATGAATTCATTAGGAAGGCACCAAACAGAACGGACACTTACTTCTTGGTACTTTAAATTCAAGGGTGGGTACATTATTTATTCTACTTAAATTAGTTTTTATTTGTTATATAATTATCCTGATGGTGTGATCTATTATTGTACTTAGAGAAATTGGATGCTGATAATGCTAAATCCATTGCACAAAAAAGATTTGGTACTATGACTCTCTTAGTGAGGATTCAGACCACAGACCATACATACAGGAGACATTTAATCAGTAAGTTATCCATTCATCATCTTTTATAATTCAATTTAACTTATATATATATATATATATATATATATATATATATATATATATATATATATATATATATATATATATATATATTCTCAGAGCAGTGTACAATCAACATAGGAAAAATGGTCTCGACTGCACCAAATGCAACCTCACTGATAGCTGCTTTAGATACGCCTTCCAATGGCTGAGTTCAAAGATATATATATTATTCACCAATGACTATAATATTAATTTAAAAAACACATATAGTTTATATATGACTAACTGACAAATTTTGCTTCTAATTTCTTTATAATGCCTAAAGCAACCAGACAACAGCAACGATTGCAAGTATTGCGTGATGCAGTTCATGAAAGACATAATCACGCATGGTCCTGAAAAAATTGATCCTAGTAAGGTAATTATATGCTCAATTCATTCATATATACATTCGGTAAACTATATATTATAAAATCTAACTTCATCTATTGTTTCTTTTTGTGCACAATATTTTTATGCTTCTTGCACCGAGTTTAGCCAGTTACAAATGGAAGAAGTGGCTAAAGAGTTGGCAACATTTGTGCAACATCAATGGGAGGGGAAAACCTATTTTGAATGACTGTAAATATATTTTTATTTGTTGTATTGGTTTGTATATGAATGACTATGAATATATATATTATGATTCATTTTGTACAAATGTATATGCAGGCGGCATCGATACATCATAGTTGTTACCTAACAATGTTTAAATATGTTCAAAAAAACAATGTTTAAATATTTTTTAAACAAAGCCGTTAACATTACTATAAATATCTATTGGTTTTTTTTAAAGAACTGTTATTAATAATGTTACCACATATGTAACGGTTATTAAAGTGAGACCGCCATGTATTATGCAATAATTATTATATATTGTGACGTTTGTTCACTTAAGCCCGTTAATTATTATCATAGCAATGTGCATATCTTGACTTCACCAAACCTCACAATTGTGTAATAAAAGTGTCAAGAAATTTCATAACTCAAGGACATTTTTGTTCGAACATATGGCCTCCCATGATGAAACCCATCTCCTTTCTGTGGGTCTTGCTAGGAACCCAAATCAGCTTATTTTAATGTTTGTATTTCAATATGGAAGCCTAATTCATCGAAACCAAACATACATTTAGTATGAACTTTAATTTCAATTCCATTTTCGTCCCTTCAATTCCTGTGCATCAAATGAGGCTTTAGCTTTTTCTAAAATACCCCTTTAATTGATGGAATTGTTATAAATATTAGTGTGTGTGGAAATGTCCATTTCCCTCTTCCTCTTCATCTTTTCATAAGTAACTCCCACCACCACTCCTCCATCATTCTATCAATCTTATAACTCACTTTCCACTTACATTATATATTCATGAATTTTATTGCCTATTATTTGTCATGTAAATATGAGTGTAACCTATGTGTCAAACTATGCTTATAAATAGAGCATGCCATTTGTGTTATGAAGCAAGTGAATTAATATAGAATATTTCTCTCATAAGAAAAATCATATTTAATACTTAATATGTGCAATTAATAGGAATAATTTGTTAAAAAATATAAATTTATTAGGGGATAAAATAGATTAAGTTGTTACATTTTGTGGGGAAAAAAAACATTTCAATCAACTAGCACCTAATCAAATCTTGGAAGTGGGGTTACCCTTGATTAGGTTTTGAAATATGCAAAATACAAGTAAAATGTTATGTCTAACCCATAAACGTGCTGTCGTTGGGTCAAGTCTAGTAAAACGACACACAATATATGGCTATTATAATGATAACAAACAAAATAAATAATTGCAGAGAAGTGAAATCAAAATGATCGAACAGTCATAATTATTGTGTACGGAAGGACGGGGCTCTCAAGTCTCACCTATTATTACTATAAAACAAATGAATGGGGATGTTCTAATCCTTTAAATGGTTAAGCTTATTAGTGGTAACTAGCAGTAATTTGTGTAGGTGTTTGTTTGAGTTAGCGGTATAATCTGATTTTTTAATGTTATTTGTGATTTATGATTTATGAAGTAAGTATATGATAAGAGTTTTGTCTCGATGTTCAGCCTGAACGTGTTTCTTTAATGCTAACTCAAATATACACGATTTTTTATTATCTCTCTAATCCTTCATATAGGGACTATATTCCTTATTTGTTAGTTTATATTTCGTTTTGGGTCTAGATTGTACGAAAAAAGTGTTGGTATTGGCCCATAAAATAAACTTTGTTTTACATGCAGAAAATTTAAGTGAACTGAGTTTTGAAAGTTTACAAAAGTAAGACACGCATCTAAACTTTAAAAACTATTGAAGAAATCTTACAAATTACCTATGAAGAAAATCTTTATATTATGAACAGAATTTAAACTTATGGCCTATTCGAATTCACGACCTCACATTAAAGAAGACATTAGGGGAACTGTTTGATGTTGATTACGCTAGCCTTGACTATGTATCATTAACTTACTCTTTTTTGAACCCCTTGTCTTTGGGTTTAATTGGCGAATGGGTCGAACTTCCTCACCTCAAGGGAGGGGGTTCGATCCCTACGTTGGTCAAGGCACTGGGGGAGGCATCCTAGGAGTCTAGGAAGCAGTGAAAACGCTGGTAGAGATGGAGGCATGTGTACTCTCTATCCAGTATGCCATGTGGATTGGGCTCCAAGCGCCCTGTCCTTGGATTGTGGGTGAGCCCAACCCCTTTCCTAAAATTTTCTTATCAAAAAAAAAAAAAACTTATTCTTTTTTGAAAAATTCTGGATACATTCATTAACTACTTAAGACAAGGGTACATCAAAGTCTAAACCTCCTTCATCAATCGCCACCTCTCTTGCTGAAGTTGATAGTTGATCAAAGATATAAAAACTACTTTCCGGATTAAAATAAAAGACAGAATCTTGGCCAAATGGTATGGCATTACAAAATTTTCCCTTTGACTAATTGAGAGATGTCATTCCTTATGAAGAATTATTTTGGCATCCTCCACAATATCACTAAATGTATGGATGATTTGTATTTCAACCCTTTTAGAAGCAAATTAATGGCCTTTTAAGAGTCAGTGTAGAGAGCAACCTTCTTGAAATTTCTGTTCCAACACATTTCTAAGCTATGCAGCTAGAATTCCTATGAGCACTGCAACAGTAGAAGGAAGGAATGTTAGTAGCTAGATTTCCTCCCGAAGTCACAATCCATCTATAATTATGTTATATATATTAAAATTTAGAGAGCAACCTTCAAAAAACAGTTATCTCATATTAAAATTATATATATATATTAAAATTTAGAGAGCAACCTTCAAAAAACAGTTATCTCATATAGGGGTTATCGTTTGTCATGTCACTTGACATAAGCTTATGTCAAGTCACCCCAAAACTACGTCGTTTTGGGTTTAAAGGAATTAATGAACTCTCAAAACGACGTAGTTTTGGGGTTAAGGGAATTAATAAAGGATCTTTTTGTAAAATTCAAATAATAACTACAAATACAAAAATACAAAAACACCCTTCATTAATTCCCTTAACTCCCAAAATGACGTAGTTTTTGGGTGACTTGACATAAACTTATGTCAAGTGACATGACAAACGATAAACTCATATATATATATATATATATATAGGGTTAAGGTACAAAAATATGTATGTGGTTTTCTCAAAAGTGCACCCAATACCAAATATTTTTTTTGGGTATAAAAGTGGAGCAAAAATATTCACTGACCGTTAGTTTGACTTTTTTGTATTTTTAAGACTGACATGAACGATGACTCAGCTAAATTTCATCTCAGCCGGCAGTAGAGAACTGGAGAAAATGATAGAAAGGGCCCAGATAGTTTTGAAAATTATAGAAAGGCGGCAACGGTGGCGAGGAGACAAAGATGGGCGGCTCAATGGTAAGATTGAGATTGGGAGAGATAAGAGAAATTGGAGAGAGAATGGCTAAACTATAATTTTCAAAATATCTATGTTATTTTCTATAATTTTTTCCAATTCTTTACTGTTAGCTGGGATAAAATTTAGCTGAGTCATCGTCCATATCAACCTTAAAAATACAAAAAATTCAAACTAACAGTCAATTGGTATTTTTGCTTCACTTTACATAGTTAAATTTGTAAAAAAAAAAAAAAAAACATTTAGTGTTGGAAACCACATATATGTGTGTCTATATATATATATATTGTCAGATAAACATATAATTCGTGCCCCTACGTTCCTACTTCCTGGCAACTAGCATTATTATTATTTATATGAGTTGTGGAATGTTATTCATAAAATAGTTACTTGGTGTTATATTATAATATTTGTACAGATATTTAAATATTGGTCCACCCTCTCTCTCTCTTTCCACAGTAAAGTATAACAGAACCATCAAGGCATGAAGAGAGGTCGACGTGGCATCTCCATATCCTCACAGTTCGGAAAAGGTGAAGAGATTCATGACACTGTGGCTGCGGCAACGTCTGTTTCCGGCGGCCTCCTCTCTCTCTCACACTCTCTCTCTCTCTCAGGGCCTCTCAACACAAACACAGAATCAAACATCTTTTTGTGTTATCTCTCTCTTAACCCTTCACCTTTTTCTTCTTCTTTTTCGCTCTTGGGGTTTAAAGATGGAACTACCCAACAGTGTCGCTCAAAGTGAGGTATGTTTCTTTGATTGTACCCTCTCATTAGAGTTTTTTCAGTTTTGCTCAAATCCTTTGGTCAGTCTCTCCTGCATTTCCCTTCGCAGCTATGGGACACATATTTCTTTTTCTCTTTCGCTTTACTTTGATTCCCACTTCATTGCGCCTTATATCTGCTATATAATGTCATTGTTTTATTCTTTATGGTTTGTCCTGTTCATTAATTGGTTTAGCTATCAGCTTTTTTTATCGTATACTTGATTGTTCAACGGCGAGAAACGCTTAGCTAATTAGCTATACCCTTGCCTGGTTTTGTCTCTTGTATTTATGTGATGAAATTGCGGCTTGGACTTTGGAGTGTTTTCATCGCATGACTTTCTCCTTTCTACTCACATATAGTGTGCATCAAGTAGAGTTTTGATAATTAGGTGAATAAGCTCAAAATTCAGCTTTATCACCTAATTAAAATTAATACACTTAATTTGATATTTGTTTAGAAAAGTGTTATATGCTATATGATTCTTGGAGTGGTGAGGTTTTGCCCTACTTGATGTTGAAACTTTTGGTTTTGTTTGGTTGAGAAAAGTTTGAAGTATAAATCAGTGTTTAGTAATCTTAATTTAAGTTCTTTGTTAGATCCCAGGTATAATTCTTTATACCCAAGCTTGAGGAAGGGAAGGCACAGAAGATCACCCTCGTGGAAGCACACAGCAGCCGAGATCCACCTCCTGCTTGAGATCTCAAATTGCTTCAAGTGGGAGATGTAGGTTAGATGCAAGCTCATACCTATTATATTGTGTGTACATAAGTATTAGTTTTGAAACTGGGAAGCATGGATACAAACTGACGTAGATACCCAGCACTGCGATACCAAGCAATTTGAAGTGTTGGATCATATGTTCAATATGAGTGTCTAACATGTGTCATAACTTTGAAATAATAGGAATAGTGCCTAAACTCAACTTCATGTTTTGAGGTCAATAGGGATTGTGCATTCTCATTGCAGTCTGTGAAAATCTATAAATATTATTAATAATTTTGGTAGGCCCCTGTGCTTTTGCATAAAGTCTAAAAAGGAGGTGCGCTATTTACAACTAATAGACAGAGTGGTGTGATATAGATTTTGTATTAGGTATTGATTATTGGAAAACTTAAAAGAAAAAACAAAAACAAAAAGTAAGAGGGAAAGGATTACTATGAGGAAATAAATTTCATTATTAAAAGAGCCAAAGCCATGAATTGGATTATTATTTTTTATTTGCAAGGAGAAAACCTTGGGAAAATACTAATTAGATCAATAATTGTTGGAATGGCTTTTTTAATTATTTGAAGAATTGAACCTTGTGATGCGAAGGATTGCAACCACTTGCTTTTGAAAAATTTGGGTAAAAAAATTGTATCAAGAGAGAATTATGTTCATACATGGATTAAGAAGTCGATATAAAAGCTAATCATTTATCACTATTCATGTACACGTGTTCTCTTTAACAAGCTGCCATTTCATTGGACTGAGTGCTTCTTGGAATATTCTTGTGCTCATGCACATGGAGACATCTCTAGTTGAACGGAAGAAAAAAAACAAAATAACTTGTGGATGGAAATCACATAAAGATGCAATTAGAGTACAGAAGTGCAGTTAGAGTTAGCCATTATTGTTACCTAATTCCAGTCAAATGTCCAGAAATATAAAGTGAATCTTTTGTGTCGCTTAATGATCTTTGAAATAATTCTGTTGGCTTGTGTTTATATGGTTTTGAATGGGCATACAAGGTTTCTTGTAGAAAGTTTGGCAGTGTTTGTGGTTGTTCTTGGTACTATTTTCTTACTTGATGATAATAGTTAAGTGTACAAGGACAATTTGTGGCATGAAACTTTTTTGCAACTCTACTGCAACTCATGTTATCTTAGGAAATCATAATTCACTGCAAGGTTCATATTATGGTGCTTGTTGCTTCCTCTTAACAGTGTTAAATACCGTGTTCTCTGAATTTTCTTTTCAATCACAACACAAGAAAAATCTTAAGTGTTATTATACCTCAGGATCTCCTGGTGAAGTGTTTAAAATTATACAAGGATGAGTTCAGAAACTGAGAAGACAGAACCAAAGGCAGATTTGGAACTTGGCACAAATGATCCAAACCATTGCATTTGGATGACTTTGAATAATGATTCAGGTGCAGGTGCAAATGTATCTTCCAGATTAGACATGAAATTTGTTGCCTCTGATGCTCTATCTGAACTAGTTTGGTCTCCAGATAAAGGATTGAGCCTGAAATGGGCCAATTCAAGCTTTGCTGACAAGAAAACCTCCCTATTTTGGGATGTGGGACCCAGCAATATGGTACTTGCTCCTCCACAAAGTGCCATTGGTGAGAGCTCTGGTGCTGATAAACCTATTGCTTCCATATGCATAAAGACTGGTATCGACAATATAGATATGAATACTGCCTCAGATGATCCCACAAGTGATTTGGGTGTCAAACATGAAACAGGTAAGGGTAACATCATTAATCCCTCCTTACCTCCGTACTCTATAGATGTAGAGAGAGTTTGGTTCGAAGTATATCCTTAGCACAAATGACCTAAGCTGAATGAGGAAAGAGAAAAAAAACAAGTGATCCGATTTGACATAATACTAAATATAAATATATTAGTATACTTGCCAACTTTTCTACAACTCTTTTTCCTGGAAAACATATTTTTCATTCCTAAGAACTCTTGTTTGGCAGGATTTATTGGGAATATGGAGGGAACAAACACTGGAGATGGAGTATTAAAACTACATGATGATCCAAAGGAGAACGTAATGATTGGTTGGGAAAATAAGATTTGCAATGAAGACAACCCCGGAACTTCTCAGATATCTCAAATAAAGGAAAAGAAATCTTCCATAATATTAGGTATCCTTCTTGTCTGAAGGAAGATTTTATGATTCTGTTCGGATTACAATAATGATGTGTCTTATGTATATCTTAGTCGTGAATATTGGTTTATAGTAAACAATATCTCAGAGTATACATAGCCTCCCAGTTTTGAGACCATTTCATTGTATAAAAGTCAGAGTTCTATTGAAATTCTTACTTTTATGCAAATCTGAAACGTCACCTCTATCTTTATTTCTTGCAGGTGAAGTTGACAAAATGTCATTTGATGTACTATTACCTAAAGCAGATGAACTAAAATCTGGCCCAGATATGAATCCACTGCCAAGAGATCATGCTACTGGGGGCAGAGACATTGGTATCAGCAATCAGGAAATTGAAGCAAATAATGACTTATGTGCCAAAGATGAGCTGGTGGATGAATACAGGGGTACTGGTGCTCCAGGAACTAATATAACTTCTTCTAGCAGAGGTTCCTTAGAAAAGCTGGAATCAACTGCTGAAAATGATTTACGAACTTCCAACTGTGATGCTGCTTGTGGTGCAAGTGGGGCTCTTGTTTCAAATTCTAGAGGAATTGATAATAAATCTCAGGACAACGTAATGATGCTTCTATGTGATAAGAATCTTCCAACTTCGCATTCTCCAAGTAATAGCAAAATTCAAACAATGAGCAACAAAGGCAAGGAAAAGGCCCTTTCTGACGGTATCGTAAGATTGTCGAAAGAGGATGGGGAGGATGATAGCCACGAAAGTGTTGAAAGCTGTAACAGTTCTAGGTTGTTTTCGAAAGGCAAGAGGAAATGCAACTTCCAACATCAGTTGATGATTGGGAGTAAAAGATTCAAAAAGCAAGTCCAAGAAATTTCTGGTCCAAAATGCCTTGTTAAACAAGAAAGTTCCTTCATGAATTGGATATCAAACATGACGAAAGGATTTTCCCAAAACGCAAATCCTTTGCATCTCAAACTTGAACGTACCGATCATGTTCATCAACTTCCTAGAGCAAAATTCACCGCAGACCATAAGAACCAATATCCAGAGCCCAAAAGTGCTGGCTTCCAATCCATTTTTCAGGCCATGTGTTCCCCCATGGGAACAAGAATTGCAAGTGTCAGTCATCAAACTAGAGACAGTTCTGAAGATCTATCTAACAAAGTAGCTGGAATAGATGCAACTCCAATAACTTTTTGTGCAGAGAATGATTGTCTTTACAGACAATGTATCCCATCAAATGAGTCTGAGCAATCAGCAAGGAGATATGATGCTGGTCCATCCACCCAGCCTAAGGTTGAACCAATAACTGTTGTTTACAGTCATGAAAGCAGTAAAAATGACTCAGTGGAAAATAAAAATTGTTCCAACTTGGTACTAAGTAAGGAGAAAGAAGGAATGGTGTCACATTCATCTTCAGGGAGACAAAATACAAATAATACTGAGAATATTGATGCATATGTACTTCTTGAGAAAAAGGAAGATAATGAGTGCCACAGAAATGATGTTCTTGGAAGTCTGTGGATAACTCGGTTTTCTCAAAAATCAACAGCTCCCTTGATAATCTCCAATAACTCAAAGACCCCTGAACACAAGTTCAAGCATGAAGACACAAGGGAGGCTAAAGAGTCTCATAAGTGTTCTTTTTTTGAAAAGGCTTCAAATGATTCTAAGAATAATCTAGATATTGATATTCATAACTCAATTCATTATCCCAACCCAGTCTCACCCTCTCCAAAAGTCAAAAATTCAGAGCCAATAGCTTCTTTGTTTGCAAGGAGATTGGATGCCATCAAATATATCAAACCATCACATAGAACCAGTAGTATTACTCACACAAATGTGACCTGTTTGTTTTGTGGAACTGGAGGTCACCAACTTCAGGATTGCTTGGAGATTGCAGAAAGTGAGCTTGAAGCTCTCCTAAAAAATATCAATTCTTATGTGAAATTGGAAGAACTGCCTTGCTTATGCATTAGATGCTTTCAACCCAATCACTGGGCAATATCATGTCCCACATCAATTCAAATTGGGCAACATGATTTGAAAGTCAATGCTTTGGTCAATGATTGTGGCCCAAATGAAACTAATTTTAATGCTGGCAAAGAAGAGACTGGTGAGGAGGACCTTCCCTTACCTGGTGGGGCTATAAATGATGAAATTGATCTTGAAGGAAATCGAAACCTTGATTTGAAGCTGACATCAAATGAAACATTACCCTCAGAGAATATAGAGTCCAATGCACCCATCAAGAAAGTATTTGGTTCAAGTTCAATGGAAACCAAATTGAAGGGAAGTTCTGTGACATCTTCATGTGGCTTTATTGGCAGGCAGATTTCAGATAAAACAAAGAGAATCTTTGATGCAGTGCAAAAGCTTCGTTTGTCTCGTACTGAAATCCTCAAGTAAGTACTCCCTCAGTTCCTTTCTATAAGCAACAATTGACCGTATCACATGATTTGAAGAATTGGTTAAAATTAGTTTGATACAACAAATATGTAAAAGATACAACTTTTTTTGCCAAAAATACCTTCATTTATGTGGAATAGAGAGAATGTGTTTTGGAAAGACAATGTGGGGATTAAATGCAATGATTTGAGTAATTAAATGGGGGTAAAATGAGAAACTAAATAAAAGAAATTTGAAAAAACTCTAAGTTTCTTATAAAAGGAAACATGTTATACCCAAAGAGTGTCTCATATAAGAAGGAACGTAGGAAGTAGTGCATAAGTCGTTTTCATGTTTGATCAAACAAAGTCCTTGCTTTTGGCATAAATTGTAAACAATTCTTGTTTGTCAACACGGCATGAAGTATGCTAATTACACCTCTTCAAATACAGTAGTAGTTATTTAGATCATAACTTGATGGTGCAATAGTATGAATCAATATGAAATTGAATCTGATCTAATTGTGTATCCTTTTCTCAGCATGAAGATTTCAGAAATAATCTTCCCTTGTATTTTGGCTATTGACCATTTCGTCATTGTTTCTTATCCGAAGGACCTTCCTACCTGCAAGTCCTGCATTAACTAGTTCCAAGAGAATGAAAAGAATCTATCTTCATTGAGAGGGCAAAAACTTGCAAACATGATCTTGAACATAGCATACCATGTCTTGGTTTGGTCTCATAATTTGATCTACTTTAATAAATTTGGTTTCTTTTCTGTGCGGTAGAGAGCCATCTGATTTTATATAAATAAAAAGCAAAATGTTGGGTCCCCTGTTTTGAGGGCCCAGATGCTTGTTTTGCAGCAGAGGAACTCTACTCCTCCCTTAACTTATGAATGTATCCATGAAGGGATCATAGCAATTTCTTTTCTTAAAGTCAGTGATTTTCCAAAGGAAAAAATAAATTATACCCCTGAACTAAGCCCTAATTACATAAACTTTAAGATTTAATACATGCCTCTGTTCCTAGGAAAAGTGTGAAACACACCTGAGAGTGGGAGTTAGAGTATTAATTTATTTTTTCAAGGAACAGGGAGCGTTTTGTTACCATTAATAACAGGGATAAAATATTTTAATTCCATTTCTAAAAGCACCTTGAGATGTTTATGCATGTATCCTGTTGATGCCTCTTGATTTTGATTAGAAAGGAGGATGTTATATTGTTTTCAATTCCATTACAGAATAATCTATATTAGAATCTTACATGTTTCAAAATTAAATTTGTTTGAACTTGAATACTCTAATAGAAGTGAAACTTCAATGTATAAATTCAAGAGGCTAACCTTGTGCTGGCCGGACCGAACCTAATAATTGTTTTACTTGCAAGTAGAATATTTACTGAAACTATAAAGTG
Source organism: Acacia pycnantha (assembly GCA_025563575.1). Taxonomy (NCBI): domain Eukaryota; kingdom Viridiplantae; phylum Streptophyta; class Magnoliopsida; order Fabales; family Fabaceae; genus Acacia; species Acacia pycnantha. The sequence continues at coordinate 3,985,238 of JAMWYP010000019.1, forward strand.
TTAAATTTACGCTTGCACACAAAGCTACAAAGTTTATGTTTCTGTTAAGTCATCATAATTAGAAAATATTAACCAGTTTCATATTCAAAACACTTCTTTTCCTTTCAACTTTTACTGCATTTGACAGAAAATCCTTTACGACAGATGGTTAAACTCTCATATGTCCGTATCAAACCTTGATGGCTTTTTCTTGCGCTTGCGGCTTGGGAAGTGGGAAGAAGGGTTGGGGGGAACTGGATACTATGTGGCTTCTATAAATGGTATAACTAAATTTACATATTGTCCTTTATTTTCTACATGACATGTGCATTTTGTTATGTTACTTAGATCAAATGCCTTTTTTTTATGTTAATAAAATTATAGAAATTCCTGAAAGTTCTTTGATTTTGATGAGTCATGAATCTTGCTTTTGTTTTTTATTTTGTTGTACTATTGACAGAGGCACAAAGAGAGAGTTCTCAGCAGAATACGAGAAAATCTATCTCTGTGATTGTGGGGGGGATCAAGTGTATGGTTGAAAGTCAGTATATATCCAATCATGATTTTCTTGAGGTAAAAGTCTATTAATTTTTCATCAAATTATTATACCGTGTCTATTGTTGTTGAAGTTATTGATTAGTGTCATTGATGCTTCATTACTGGTGAAATTCAAGCCCCACTAAAATTCTACTGGAAGACATAAACTTCTGGCTTCTACTTTCGCATATACACATAATAATTAAATCATTTTATAGATTCTTTAGTTATAGATTTTAGTGTATGGAGTACTGATAAACTACCGTATCATATATATAGTTTCATTTTCAAGTTATTTGAACATATCAAACATCATATTCACATGAATATTTTAGCAAAAACATTATTCAAATCTTATCCATTTATTAATATTGCTGGATTTTAGTAAGTAGTTTTAATTACTTTAGTTCTTTTAGTTACTATCAGATTCAGGCACTTTAGCTGTTTCTGTAATGTTCATAAAAAAGGGTTATTGTACATAGTAGCATTACTCTTTAATAATTTGTGAAGGACGGAAGATTTGGGCAAGTTGATTTAATGTTAATAAAAAAATTAAGGTTTTCAATGAGGGACTACTTAAAATATAGTGTTTATAAAGTCCTTTTTATTTCATCTAAAATATGTGCCTTTGTTAAGTCAAACCATGTAGATTAGGGCTGCACATGATGCCACATGGCTCGATCCACCAATTCACATTTAAGTCAATTACTTGTTAATCTAATTCAAGACATATCTGTCTTCCCCTTTCTTATTGTACTTGTAAATGATTTTGCCTTTTGAACTTTTACTTATTCCAACATAAGAAACGAAGTACGAGGCAATGGACATTTATATTTTAAGAGAGCTTAGATATGATTTTTACCTAATCTACTGTCAGATTTCTCACTAAACCTGTAAGGATAGGTGTGGTGGATTGAGACACAAAGGGAAGGAGGTCCCTTAAATAGCCTTATAGGAAAGGAACAGATAAGGAAAAGATATGAGCACATGTGGCGTCGAACAAGGCATCCAAGTCCTAATGACAGCCAAGGTGGCAACACACATGGCAATCACATCATGTGTGTGGCATCTACAGTCATCAAGGTGGTGTCCATGTCATCCAAGAAGGGTTCAATCAATCTCGAGCCTTGTTGGATGCCACATAGGACACCACGTGCTCATATTAGAAAAAAGATGGGTGGGTCCTATTTTTTTTGGGCTCACATGTGTAGAGATAGGATTCGATCCTCTTTATCCACCACCACCAACAACAAAGCCTTATTCCATTAGGTGGGATTAGCTATATGGATTGCACAATGCTGTTGTGCTTTATGGAAAACCAGATCTTGGGATAGGTTATTAACCAAAAGATCCTGCTCTATGACCTCATTGAGTGTTCATTTCGGCTTTCCTCGACCTCTCTTTGAAGGACTCCATACTAATTGATTAACCTTCCTCACTGACACACTCAATGGCCTTCTTTGAACATGTTCAAACCATCTCAAACAATTTTCTACTATTTTCTCCTCAATAGGTGTCACTCCAACTCGTTCGCGTATATGATCATTATAAATCTTATCTTTTCTTGTATTACCACATGTTCATCTCAGCATCGCATCTCAGCTACTTTCACTTTATGTTCATGTTGTTGACCCTTTCTATCCATAACTCTTGATATCTTGTTGCAAGTATCTTAGAGGATTCAAGTTTTCGGAGAGTGAGGAAAGGGACTGATTAAATACTCCTAGTCCTAAATGTAGGGTGATAACTAATTTACTAGTATTAAGGAAATTAGTTAAACCAGTTATTTGTAACAAAATACTGTTGGTTTTCTTAACATACCCTATTTAATTACCACCCATAGAAGGAAACCCCCTTTAGTATATACAATCAATAAGGATAGTTTGGATAAAATTTATAAATTTGGAAGGTAATGTAGATTGAGGTCTTACATTTAAGATTAAAGCAAACCCTTCTACCAGCTCCTATATTGAGAACCAGTGGAAGGATAAAAATACTTGATCTGATATCTTGTCTTTTTTGGCCAAAAAAAAAAAGAAGATCTTATCTTTTCTATATATGTTAGCATTATTCTTTTGTATCTGTCTCTGTCCTTTTTAGTATTATTTTTTCTAATTATGTTATAAGAGTCTGAACCCTGAACTTCTCACACCTTACACTTATAACTTGAGCCAGTATCAGATGGCCTCTTTTTTTTGTTAAGAGCATACTATTTATTGTTCATTGTGTAAAAAGAAAGAAACAAACAAAGCATGATAACTGTCTCTTTTTCGACCTCATGTTTAATATTTCACTTCATCTTCACAGGAAGAAATCATGGCATGGTGGTACACAACCTTAAAAGCTGGCAACAATGTTCCATCTGAAGAAGACCTGGTAGAAAAAATTAAAATGAAACGAATATTAGGATTCTAGGAATTTATTATTATTTATTCAGGCTATCACTAAGGTAATTAAGAAGCCTGAGATTGTTTGTTTTGTTTTTTATTTGAATTAAAACTTCTAATTCAAATCATTGTATACTAAAAGAGTTGAGAATAGCAATTGTTACTCACTACCATCATATATTTGTGAATATCATCAACAACATTCTATGGTTAAGAAATAAGAATTGCCTGAAAAGCTATAATATTCTCAGTATCCACTCTTTTTTTTTTTTAGTATAACTATAGGATACTCCTCATGTATTTAATACAAGACTTAGTTGCTTTTTTTTTTTTGGGGGGGAGAGATTAAGCAAGTTACATAAATTAATTTAAAGTATTTATATTTATATTTTTTATACTTAATTAATTTGTCTGACTTATAAATCGATATATAATCAAATAATATACGGCATATACTATGATTACCTAACTTATTTAATTTTTTTAATTTCTCTAAAAAAAAGGCAATGTCTTATATTAAAGACTAGAGGATTATCTAATACTATCAAATGAGTATCTCTTATAAAAGGGATAGGATATTGTCACTGCCATTTTTTGTCACTACCAATGTCACTACCATTTTTTCACAGTTAGATCATAATCTCATATACCTTTATCATTTCTCTCTCCTATTGAGATTCTGATCTAACGGTGAAAAAGCGGTAGTAACATTGTTAGTGACAAAAAATGGTAGTGACAATATCCTATCTCTTTATAAAATTCAAACCAATGGCCTTGCTTAAGGAAATACTCTCCATTTTGTAATGCCTCCAATGATTGCAGATATGGACTAGAAATATTTTCCATACGTTGTAGAGAGTTTCATGAAAAATCATATGTGCAATCAATATAGATAATCTGAAGGGGGAAAAATAAATTTGGAGATAAAGTGATTTTTCATTTTACATTTATGACCGGAACAAACTATAACTATGACTAGAGAAAAAAGTTAGTTTGAAATATTAGGTGGAAAAAAATTAACATTTTATAAATAAAAAAATATTATAATGTTATATTAATAAATATGGCTCCAATTTCTTATAATAAGGATGAATGGGAGCATTATGCTTTAATTTACTTCACAACAAACATCACTATGAAGCTTCTCTCTTTTTTATATAAAGTCAAATGATATTAATTAAAAAAGAATACATTATATGTAGCTTCTTCCTCATGGGAGAATATTAGCTCAAATCATGTCTTAAATTATTCAAAATCTTTATAACTCCCTCTAATTTTTAATATAAGACAATATATATTTGATTAGATTAAAAAAGTTAGTTAAATCAGTTAATATACCATATATTTTCTAAAACACTCTAGTTATCTTCCTATTATCCTTCCTTCCCTCTCCTTCTTAATTATTGTTAAGAGAACATCAATAGGGGAAAATTAGGGGGGGAATTGGACAAATATAAAAAGGGTTAAAGGACATTTTTGCCTAAGAAGTTTTCACCGGGAGGCAATTTCACCTCAGAAATGTTAAAAAACAGAAATTTTGCCCTGACCATTATCCAATTAATTTTGATCGTTAATTGACGAAATATGTTGAGTTATCAATTTGCATGTCAGCCACTTCATTTTTGGTATCGTGCAAATTTGTCGATGAAGTTTTAAATCTAACTTTGAAAAAAGATGAAGTAGATGTCACATGGACTTCTAACACAAATTTACACCTAAACAAAAATGACATGGATGACTTGTGAACTAGCAACTTAACATATTTAGTCAACTAACAGTCAAAATTAACTAAGACAATAGTTAAGAAAAAATTGCTCCTTTTTTTACTCTTCAAGGGCAAAATTGCCCCACTAAAAATTTCTGGGGCAAAATTACCTATCAGTGAAAACTTCCAAAACAAAATTGACCCTTAACCCTTAAAAATATATCTTATATATTATAACAATTAACTCTGCAAATATATTATATATTAAAGACCAATATTTCAATATTGGCTTTGGGCAATCTTGAGATCGAGAATTTATGAATGGTGTTAAGCTTTCAAAGAGGTGAAATCAATTGGCGGGCTTCATCAACAATATTAATAAATCCTTTTCTCTACTAATCACGGTTATTAAACTCATATTGGACCAGCCGATTCGAAACAGAAACTAGCAAACCAATTACCTACCCAGTTCGGGTGAACCCCAACCCCGAGTTAGTATTTTTTTTTTTTTTTAAAGTTGATTCGTTCTTTTATTTTATTCATAATTTCATATTAATAACTTTAGAATATTCACTTTCTCACTGGTTTACCCCCGGGTTAATTCCAATTTGACTCCTGTCCGAACTATTAACCCTTGATCCACTACCTTGACCGTTCAGAAGTCGGTCCGAGTTTAATAACCTTGTTATTAATTCTTATATTCAATTTAAGTTTGAGAAATTAACTTCTTGTGATGCATGTTTTGAATTAATTATCATAATAGGAGATTTATGTCTTTGAAGCAAAGTTATTAAACCTGTATCAACCACTGATTTAGTCGAGGTAGTGGGTTAAAGGTCAGTAGCTCAGATTAGAGTCAAATCAAAGCTAACCTTGGTGTAAACCAGTGAGGAAGTGAAAATTTCAAGCTTATTAAGTATAAAATTTTGAATAAAATAAAAAATGAATTATTATTTTTAAATAAAAAATCATTAACTGGTCGAACTGGCTGAGCTGAACCAGTTAGGTGGCTTGTTCACCAATTTCCAGCTCAAATTGGCCAGTCCAATACAAGTTCAATAACTATGGTTTGATGCAACACAAAAAATTATTTTTGCGTTTTGGTTTAGTTTGGGGTGGCAATTAAAGTTAGAAGCTTCTGATGTTATAAAATTATAATTTTTTTCAGAAAATTATTATGTGGATCCCTATGATTTCGCCACATTTTTAATTAGGTTATTGTATTTTTTTTTAATCTTTTTATTCGTCTTATAATTTCCTTAACTATAGGTATTGATTCACTTTTTGAGTAAGAAATAAGAGTTGCCTTTCTCTTCTGAAAAGCTATACTACTTCTCAATACACACTCCAACTTTTTGTTATTTTAGTATCACTATCTAATATCCAATACTATTTTTGAGTATTGATCTTTTCTTTTTTTCATTTACAATATCCGAATCATTGACCTTAAGGAAATACTCTCCATTTTGCAATGCCTACACTATTTACAAATTGAATTTTAAATATGGACTATAAATATTTTCTCACACGTAGATTTTTTTAACAATAAGTCAAGGTATTTGCCACCATGATCAAATTTATGAGTTCAAATAAATTCGTGATAGATTTCTAACTCTAATCATAAACATATAAGATTTTTTTTCTTATTAATATATAGCTATTACAAATATAGAATTAAATAGTTAAAATATAACAAAATTTAGTTTAAATATATTTCAAAATTCAAATAATTAAAAATTTAATATACCAACATTCATGATTTATCATATTCAACAATATTTTTCTAAACATTTAATGGTTTTTTTCCTTTCATTAATTATATAAATTGCATTAATTAAAGGGTTGATGATACTTCATCGGGTCTTTATTATAAGACATCAACTAGCAAGTGTATTTGATCCTTTTTATAAGACACTTCCTTGTTTCCAAAGCACATTAATTATTATTTTTTTCATGTATACCCATAATTAATAAGAGTAGTGGGTGAGAGTAATAATTAATATAATATTAGAGTTTAATACTGAAAGACTTGGTTATCACCCAAGAGGGGGGGTGAATTGGGTGTTTAATTAAGTTCTTAGAACTTTGAAAATCTTTTCGCAACTTACAGAAAGTAGTTTGAATGACAGTAATAATTTATAAAGTGATAAACAATCATTCAAACATATATGCTGGAAATGTAAGAGATAAGGGAAGAGAATATGCAACCGTGATTTATACTGGTTCGGCCCAATCCTTGACCTACGTCCAGTCCCCAAGCTTCCACTTGAGATTTTCAATCCACTATCTTCTTTCAACTTGATTACACGTTCTGTATTTGAAGTAATCCTCTCACTAGGATTCACTCCCCCTTACAAACTGTAATCAATACACCCGTTTGATTACACACTCTGTACTCGAAGTAACCCTCTGACTAGGATTCACTCCCCTTACAAGCTGTAATCAATACAATGGGTTTCCCACTCAAGATCACCCAATCTTGAGCAACTCACAGATAGAAAGATAGAATTGTTACAAATAAATCTTCTCTCTCTCAGAAGTGAATGGATAAACACTGAAGCACAATACAACTCATTTCACTCTCTATGATAAGCTATGTAGACATTGAAAACAGAGAGTAGATGATGAGAATATCATAGTATAAGCATGTTGAAGATGAGAGCTTGTATCTCTGCGTTTTTACTTGTCTCTGTTTTCTCTTGTGTTGCGAACATCTGGGTATTTATACTGATTGAAGCTTGATGACAGTTGGAGAAATATAGCTGTTGGGAATATAGCTGTTGTGTAGATTCAATGACTGTTGGATAAAGAAATATAGCCGTTAGACTCAGATGAAACTAGCCGTTAGAACTTCGTTTTCTGAACCAACTATGACATCAGCATTTACTTTACTCTTGATCTTCAATTTACCAGCCTTTGATCATCTCAAACATGTACACAAATGATATAAATGATGTTAAGAAGTATTATAGATCATTTGGGTAATCATCTGGATGTTCTTGATGAAAAACGAGATTTTCGAAACGCTGATTTTCTGAAGCCGAGGTGAAAACTCGAGTTTGCATTTGTTAACTCGAGTTTAGACGTTATTTCTTTACTCAAGATTGCTCTCTGTTTGATGGAAACTCGAGTTTTGATTCTAAACTCGAGTTTGCTTCATTTCATAGCAAACTGTGCAATATACAATCAACTTTCGAAGGTCATATGTCCATGGTATGAACTCCGTTTTGGTCTGTTAAAAGCTTGATAGAAAGCTCTTTGAGTCTTCTTTAATATGCCACCAAGTTCAGCTCAATAGGATTTGTACTTTGTGAGATACACTCAAAACATTGAAGGTTGGTCTGCTGAGTGGCGTGAATTTCACTTTCAACTTCATAAATTCATAGATCCTTAATATGAACTAATTTTGGCTTGAATATTATATCAAAATTACGCATTGGGAGTCTAGTTTCATATGCCACTGGTTTCACCTCAATCCGATATCTGGTTTGGGAGATAACATCGAATTACCAGACGTCGCCCAAGCTAAACGTGAAACAGAGTAGAACAGAGTTGCTGATCACCATTGTAAACTCGAGTTTTCACTTGGAAACTCGAGTTTTCCTTGTCTAGAGACCCCAGAGTTGCTGAAGACATTGCAAACTCGAGTTAGTTAATGATTAACTCGAGTTTTGAGTTCCAAACTCGAGTTTTGACTTCCAAACTCGAGTTTTCTCATACCAGAGAGGCAAATCGTTGTAACGAAGTTGGAAACTCGAGTTTTAATATTTGGACTCGAGTTTTCTCATCCTGGAACTGATTTTTGTTGGTTTTAACTCTGAATTGACCCATTCCAACTTCCATATGATCTTGGAGACTTATAGCATCAATATATGAACTTGAATAATGATTTTCTCAATCCATTCAACAAGTTCTTCCTTCTTTCTTCTCTTCTCTTCATCATTCTCCATAATTCAATTCTTTCTTACTTCTCTTCTCTTCTTCTCTTGATCATGTTCCACAATTCAATTCTTTCTTCTCTTCTTCTTGAACTTGAACTCATCATTCTCAACAAGTTCTACCTTCTTCAATATCTCCTCTTTCTTGAGCTTGACATTCTTTCCAATTTCTTCTTTCTAAAATCTCTTCTATTATTCAACTTGGACTAATCTACATTAAATATAGTAGTTAGTCAATGTAGGAGATAAATATATCATATAAACTTTTTGCTCTCAATAATGGCATCTATATAAGACATCATCAAAACTAATCAAACCAACAAATACAATAGAGGTAATATTGGAAATTATTTAAACTTTAGGACAACTTTATTGACTTTAACTGTTTTTATTGGTTTGTAAGAATTATTAGTTGGTACCTTATAATAAGGACCAGAGAGAGTATCTATATTTATTTTATTTCTCTCTCTTACTTAACCCCTCATAAATAAGGGCATACTTTAAAAAGAAGGCTTATTTTAGACACAATTATTTAACTAATTTTAACCACTTTTTAAACTGCGTAGTTGGGTTATTTAGCTCTTATAAATAGGAGCAGAGGGAGTATTAAACGAAACACACGCTTGGAATTTATGGAGGAGAAAGAAAAATTGAACCAAATCAACCAATAATGAGAATGATTCTATTGATTATGTGGACAATACATATGGACCAATCATGAAATAGCTAGCACTATTACAGAGATATATTGAAGATGATAGAGAAGGATATAATGGAACACTATGCTTCAATTAACTCATAACAAACATCTCGCATTTGTCATTGAACTATGATGCTTCTTTCTCAATGTACATTATTACTCTTTCTAGTTTTTATTATAAAGTACCAACTAATAAGTATATTTTGTTATTTTTATAATGCACTTATTTGTTTTCAAATAATATTAAATATGTTTTTATCTATGTCCATAATTAATAAGGGTAGTTGGTAAGAGTAATAATGAATAGATATGAGTTTAGTGCAATTAGTAAGAGTAATATTGTAAATTATTTAAATTTTAGGACAAATTTTATGATTTTAACTATTTTTATTGATCCGTAAGAATTATTAATTTGTGTCTTATAATATGGGGGAAGGAGCTCAAATCATGTCTTCAATTCCATATCTTTATTATTTCAAGAATAGCTATGGGGAATCTCGAGATTGAGAGAATTTATGGTGTTCCTAAGTTATGCTATTACTCCCTTCTCCCTCAAATATAAGTTCTCAACCGGAAAAAAATTGTAGTCTACAATATATGTTGGTTGAAGAATAATTAATGTTTATTTATTAATTTTATCCCTATAATTAATACTTAAATGTAGCACCCCGTATTCCTTCTATCAAAACCTCATCTAATATAGTAATATACTCCCTCCGGTTAAATCATTTAATATGTCTTAAAATATAAAAAAAAAGTTCACTTTTAACTTTCTTAAGAAATGTGTTTAATTGTATTCGGAATTTTATTTTAGAGAAAGTAATATAATGAGTGGGTAAAGTTGAAAATTGAGTATTAATTATAGAGGAAAAATAGGAAAAAGAACAATATTAAACTGGAGTTGACTTATATTTTAGATTATGTCCTTCTTCTAGAAATGTCTTATATTGTGGATCAGAGAGAGACGGTAAAGTTTTTTAAAAAATCAATTTAAGAAAAAAGTAATCATTTAATTACTCTTTATTGATTCGGATGAAATTATTGAAAGTGATTTAAATTTTGGGAGGAAAGAAAACCTTCAAAGGGTGAAATCAATTAGTTCACTTTATCCACAACTATTTGTTCTTGTTGAGTTTAATATTCTAATCAAATCCACTCTTAGGGCCCGTTTGGATGAGCTTTTAAAAAAAGTGCTTTTTTTCCATTGCTTTTTTAAAAAGTGCTTTAATTAGAAGTTAAGCACTTTTAATGTTTGGATATACCATTTTGAAAGAACTTTTAAATAAAAAAAGCTATTTGGATGTTAAAATAAAGAAGCATTTTTTTTTAGTAAAATTATTGAAATGGGCATATAAAAGCACTTCTTTTACATTCGTTTGGATAAAAAGCACTTATGTTAAAATTTTAGAAATATTATATTCACTAATTGAATTTAAAATTATAATATAATTGAATTTGAATAATATTAAAATTAAACTGTTGATATAATTTTTCATAGACCCATATAAATCAAAGTTGTTATCAAATATTTCTTTTTAATTTATACACTAAAATGACTAAAAACAAAAATTAAATAGTATATATCATGCTATATAACCAATACATTAATTAAAAAAAAAAAGAGTCATATTGTACCATATTCCAAATACAGAAATAATATTCATCATACTACAAGTTACTAAAAGTTAACGATGCACTGGACCTCTATCTAACAATTGATCTCTAATAGCATTCCTTGTTTCTTCCATCAATCTAATCTCATGTTCAACATCAAATAGAAATTCGCGTTCAAGTTCAAACATAACACAATACTATAAACTATCTATAGTTTTGAACATCTTCAACATCAAACATGCTCAAATATGAAAGAGCGAGCTCATGTTCATTTTCCATGCAATGAACAAATGCCTCTCTATTTTGTTTCTTGAAAAAGATTCGAGAGGCCAACATGTATGTAGAGCTGCCCTTCACCAAACCCGGCACATCTTTTAACAGAAGAAGACATCTACTCATGCTAAAAGGGTCATTTGCGCTTTGTGACACTTGGTCCATATTTTCAAGGATCCGGTCAAGGGAGTGTTGCAATTTGTCTGCTATCCCTTGCCTTTTCTCTCCTTTCCTCCCTCTCTTCCTTTTTCTTGGCCTCTGATTGTGATCCAAGGGATGTTCCTCAGTATCCCCTTCACCCACCCCTTCATTTGCAAGATCACTATACGAGCTTAGACTGAACAAATGTTTCTTGTGTAGATGTTATACGAGCTACTTTTGGTGCCATTCTAAACTCAAATGAAGGAATAGTTAAAACTAGCATGAATATCATTAAAACCAAAATAAAAACTATAAGCATGGATAGACAATGACACAACTTATCAAAAGGACACAATTACACAAATAGAGTGATTAAACATAAAGCTGCGATGTGCTATCTATACAGCATCATGTATAGCTTTTATAAGCAGATGATGATTGAGGAGTTTGACAGATAATATAGAAGAGAAAGAAGAAGAAGAGTCACTTTCGAGAATCCAAGACAGATAACATGATCACGTCTCAAACTGTTTTAATCATTTAAGGAAGAAACTCTTGACATATCAAACAAACGCCTCCCACAGCAAAGTATATAAATTGTGGATTGTCTACTCAGATGTAGTAGATGATAAATGGACCAAAACAGTATACAATGGTAATGATGAAGTATAAATATGGTAGCAATAAGTTCATAAAAGCTCTTTATATTGTACACCCTGCTTGTTCCTTTTCTGTTTTTTATTTTTGTCTTTTCTTTAAAAGCCAACATACAAAAATATTAAATATCACACACACATATATATTGAGAATGGGATAGCTATGGCCTCAACATTATTCAAATATGACATGATATTATCGAATTGTAGATAGTTGAATCAAACCCCCCAAAAAATCACATACTTGAAAGCCAAATACATGGTGTAATCAGTATACTTTATTGGCTTGATTCAGTTAATAATAATAAATATGATGAATGAATTAGGATGTAGTTCAAAGTTCAAAGTGGCGTGTTCTCAGATTTCGAAGTTTGTCACATACTTGAAAGCCAAATACATGGTGTATGATGTTTTGTTCATCACAGTAATCTATAAACAATTATTCACATCAGAAAGATTAATTACACAGCTCAAACTATTTAAGAAAATTTTTTTTTTGCTAACACACAAGAGATAAATTCGGAAACCAACCCCAAATAAAGCAGAATGTGTTTTGCATTGAGTATGTAGTATGCTGTAAAATGATTAGTGTACATATAAGAAACAAAAGTATGCCCTCTTCTTCATGGTCACTACAATAAATCAAAACACACCCCACATCCAAGTTTTAAAGATTGTGGCAGTACAATTTCTGATCCTAGTTCAACCGTCAATATCAATAATTTATAAGGTTACTTAATTTTGAAAAGTTCACTTTATATAAAACTGGGAAGCAAACAATTTAGTATCAGGTTAGGCTCAAAATCAATAAGATTTGTAATTAAGATGAAAGCATAGCCTGTTTCCACCAAAAAAAAAAACAGAAGAGAAAGCATATTGCTCCACTCACACACACACACTCTTAAGATCAATCCAGCCGACCATGGTGAAGTTTACCATCGTCTTAAACAAAAGCAATTTGGTGTCCCTAAATTTGCTACGCAACATCCAATTAGAAATCCCCCAAAAAATGATGAAAAGGCTATTGAACAAAGACCGATACTACAAATGAAACAAGTGCGAAATGGATTATAGACTCGAACACAAGCAAATAAGATGAATAAAAGAACGACTAAAGTATTTTAGTCCCGAAACCACACACACCCTAAGCACAACAATACAGAGCTAAACCGAGCGAATAAAATCGCGACCCATAAATTACCCAGGAAAAAACAACCATAAAAAAAGCTTTGAACATTGTAACGAACACCCACGAGACACTCTAATAATTCTTTCGCAGTTTTCTAATTTTCTCAGCAAACAAACAAGCAGAGTAAACATTCCTACTAGTTATGGTTTTGCTTCCGCTACTCCCACAACTGTGTGGAGAAACAGAGATAAAGTGAAGCGAAAACTCTAAATCCAGAGGAAGAAGACGGTGCGAGAGGCTCACCTTATTGGCGATGAAGCGAGGTGGTCAATTTGACGGCGCGATTAGGCGCAAAGCACAGTAGACGGCGCGAACGATGTCGAAGGAGAGGGAGTATTTCGCGCGAAGAGAAAAGAGAACAGACAGGAGTGACAGGGGTATGGGTGTCTCAATTGCCCAAAAATGAAATACCGGTCCTCATTTTTTCTTTCTCTCTCTTCTACCGCAATCAACTTTTTTTAAAAGCTTCAAATTGTAGCTTCCAAAAAAAGCAGAATTTTGGACTTTTTTTCTAATTTTGCTTTTTTTTTAAGTTCTTATCCAAATACCTAAAATAACAAAAAATGACTTTTTTGTTGGGAAAAAAGGACTTTTTTTATAAAATAAGCCCATACAAACGCAGCCTTAGTAGATTAGGGTGCATTCCCATGATGAATGGGGCACAAATAGAAATAAAAAAAGAGTATGAGCAAGCGTATGTAAAATACCCCTTTATTTGAAAAATAGAGTTACATAACCGTTGGAAATGCTGTCATATACATAAGGGGAGGTTGAGGGAAGTTATATTAGAGGCACACATAAGAATTCCTTGCAGATCAATATCCTTATAACATAAAATTGGAGGTCGCGGTTCCTGTTTATAATTTTAGGCTTTTAGTGCTTTTCCCTTTTACATTTTAAAAAAAAAAAAAAAAAAACCTCCTCTTTAGAAGTTGAGCATTGAATTTTGGTATTGAAATTGACATATTTATGTTTTTGTATTTTTTGAAATAAAATATGCTAATGAATGCGAATCTAAATAAAAATAATATAATATCTATTAGTTTTTCAAAAAATGGTTTTATTATGTAAAAATTATTAGTTGAATATTTTAAATCAAAACCATTAAAATTGTATTAAGATACTACCTCCGTCCCTAATTATAGGAGCAATTTAACCGATTTTGGGAGAATTAAGGAGAGGAGTTAAATTAGTTAATTTTACTCATTTTCCTAAAATGTCATTATATAAATTTAAAATGACACAAGTTGCCCTAATTATAAGTGTTTCAAATTTGTCTTACGTTAGATATCCATGACATATTAGTTTATATATGTATATTAGTTGCTTTTTATATAGTCATGTGTATACATATAGATCTAATTTTCTTTCCACACGCTTTCTAATTGAAATAATGGTCTTGCTATATAAACATATATGTGTATACATATAGATCTATCTACGCACACATATGTTTATATGTGTGTGTGTGTTCACACATATATATATTGACACACATAAACACAAATATACATATATATGTAAACACACATATATATAATGCTCCTAATAATAAGTATAAATAGGGGTATTATAGGAAAAAATTGACAAAAGTTAAAACTTGCTCTTATAATTAGGATCAAAACTAACTCCAAAATTTGCTCCTATAATTAGGGACGGAGGGAGTAGTATATATCATCTCATTGCAAACGATGAGCACTAAAACTAAGTCTATTGATCATAATGAGAGGTTTTGTGTTGGCAACAATACATGTTTGGGTGGCAATAAAAATTAGGAGTTTCACATTATAGAATTTTTTTTTTTTTTTTTGGTTATATCACAATGATTTGAATCCTGAACTATTTTTCACATCCCAATCCGCTCATTGTACTTGAGTTAGTCTCAAATAGCTAGAAATAAAAATTTTAAGGCTAAAATATACATTTGTTCATTTAAATTTATACAAAGTTTTATTTTAGTTCCTTAAGTTTATAAAGTGCGTTTTTAGTCTTACAAATTAATACACTAATGTTATTAACATAAAATACTGACTATGCAAAATTAAGTGTTGACTGTGTAATACTAATGAAACAATATGGACATCATTTAATTTTAATCATACATGGAATTTACTTAATTTACCTTATTTTATTTTTAAATAAAAATTTGATTTAAAGGCTAAATTATGTTTTTGGTCGTTTATATTTACATGAAGTTTTATTTTAATTCTTTAGGTTTATAAAGTGTATTTTTAATTATTAAGACTTAACACCGTTAATATTATTAAGCAAACTTAAGTGACGGTTATGGCTATGCAATAGTGACTAAGCAAGCTTAACGAGTCACATTATTTTAATTTCAAACTCAAACTTTTAAAAAGTTAAGATTTCAATTAAAGTATTAATAATAAAATACTCAGTTCTTAAACCTTTTTTCCATCGAAAACACTTTTCTACGGCCAATCGTCTTCTTCAATCAGCCCAACGGTTCCCTTTTCTTCCTCTCCTCAATTCGTCCCTCCTAAGTAATCTCCAGGATATCGTCGCTTTATATTAAGACTGGGGATTGAAGGCAGCGAGGTTGGGACTGTTAGTGGCTATGGCGACTGACAGTGCATAACGGACTTAATATCCATGGAAATGCCCTTTATCTATCTCTAATGGATTTTCTGGAAACTTCTTTTTCCTTCATACAAGGACTCCAATTAATGGTGGACAAGTAGAGAGAATTAATCAACGTTAAGGAAGCTTTGTTTGGAGTCAATATTTTATATGTGTAGAAACCAGAGAGAGAGAAAGGTAGAGAAAATATACTCTCAAATGGATGTATTTATTCATATGCTCAATAGGGTATTTATACACAAGAGAGTAATGACTCATTATGATGATTGATTCCCTAATCACTTATAATTCCTATAATCCCTGATTATATGCGATACTCATTAATTATGATATATTTGCACTGATATATTTCCTAACACTCCCCCTCAAGTTGGAGCATAGATATTAATCATGCTCAACTTGTTACAAGAAAATATAATATAAATAAATCCAAACAAAATTATTTTCTTCCTAAGAACCTATTCACCCAATTTTCACACACTCCCCCTCAAACTAAAAGCAGCTTGAATGTGAGCAGCCATATTTAATCACCAATAATTTGCTTCTTCATGAAATCTTGAAGTAAACAACAAACATTACTAAATAGTACTCCAAACGTCTCACTAGAAACCAAACACCTCACCGGAGGCAAGACAACGAACGAGTTACACAAGGACCACCAAACTGTCTCACTTGAGACAAACACCTCACTGGAGGCAAAGCAACGAACGTGCCACATAGGGACCACCAAACTGTCTCACTTGAGACAAACACCTCACCGGAGGCAAAGCAACGAACGGGCCACATAGGAACCACCAAACTGTCTCACCTGGGACAAACACCTCACCAGAGGCAAAGCAACGAACGGGCCACATAGGGACCCCCAAACTGTCTCACCTAAGACAAACACCTCATCGGAGGCAAAGCAACGAACAGGCCACATAGGGACCACCAAACTATCTCACCTGAGACAAACACCTCACCGGAGGCAAAGCAACGAATGGGTCTCACAAGGGACCAGCAACACCCAAACATCTCACGAGAGATAAATGCCAAACGGGCCACATAGGGACCACCAAACTGTCTCACCTGAGACAAACATCTCATCGGAGGCAAAGTAACGAACGGGCCACATAAGGACCACCAAACTCCTCACCAGAGGACGCAAAGCATAGAAGATGCCAACGAAATTACCCAACCACAAACACGACATTTAAAACAAAAGAACACTTCACGAACGTGCTGGAAAACGAAACAAACGAAGAACCCAGCCACTAGAGACAAGTGAACGTGCACGAAACAAAATGCCGACTGTGCTAAAATACCCAGTCTCACAACGCAACCTTCGAAGCAAAGAACCGGCCTATACATACCGGGAATGAAGGCTCGACGTTGGAGAATGAAGCACGACTAGAAAAATGGTCACAACAACCAAACAAGGTATCAATAACCTCTTTAAATACAACAGAAACCTCTTTAGTCACTACAGAACAATCTCACCCGAGATTACAACACCAACTGAGGCTTCACGATTCGCAACAACAAATGCCACATTAGTGACCAAATAGAAGCAACAGTCACCCCAGTGACCAAATAACACTTCCACAACCTAAAAGCAAATAACCACCGAACCATAAGTAGATTTATGAAACGGCACTGGAACGAAGACAAACAAGCAGATGGATGAATAGTTCCGCAGACAGAACCTTCACTCTCAATCTCTCTCTCCACCTCCGTCCACCTCTAACCAGAAAATCGACGGAAACTGAAGAAGAGCACAACAACAAAACCTAATTGCCAAATGCAATCCTTTAAACACAAAACTAGAAAAGAAACAAAGATGGCACTCGTACGGACACGCTAGTGGCCACTTTATCTGTTAATGCTACGAATGCGGTGGCCACTGGAAAACTCAAATTTGGCCAAGAACTAACCAAGCTCTGATACCATGTAGAAACCAGAGAGAGAAAGGTAGAGAAAATATACTCTCAAATGGATGTATTTATTCATATGCTCAATAGGGTATTTATACACAAGAGAGAAGACAAGAGAGTAATGACTCATTATGATGATTGATTCCCTAATCACTTATAATTCCTATAATCCCTGATTATATGCGATACTCATTAATTATGATATATTTGCACTGATATATTTCCTAACAATATGGAAGCTTTGCTTGCTGTCGATATGTTTTATATATAAAGGAGATCAGATTGTGAGGAAGCTTTTCTTGTGCTTTGAGTAGGAAAGATTCATGGAGGAAGGAGGGCTTGGGGTAGAAGACAGTTCCGATGGGGAGGGAGAGCACTGAGAAGAAGAAAAAAAGTTTAAAAACCAAGTTTTTTCTATTATTATTTTAATTAAAATCTGATTTTTTTTTAAAAAAAAAATTGAGTTGATATGTCCTACGAGCTAGGATTAAAATAATGTGACTTGATTAAATTTGTTTCATCAGCATTGTACATTCTGTTGTTGAAAAATACTTTCGAGGTAGAAATTTTCAAAAAGATACAAATTTGTGCAACCAGTATGGCAAACAACTCTGTACAGTACAGAAAAACAGAAAAAAAAATCATAAGACTGCCGAAAAGAATAATGATGAAATTGAAGAAATCTGAGCCCAACTTACGTTGTCTATTTAAGACAATTTATTCCCTCTATATGATGCCCAAGGATCACAAATAATTGTCTCCCATGATAGAACGGATTACGTCTCCAGAATGATGGCACTATCAGTAGTCAGGAACCCAAACGAACACAACCAAACACTTTTAGAATCACACAACATATGAGATTATGGCAGAATGCAGTATATTGTATGTATGAGAGCGAAGTGTCTAAGATCTAGTCAAAAATCAAGTGGATTTTCTGTCTATCTATAGATGACAAAACGGTTATATGGACTCCCGTCAGCAAATTGACGCGACCGGTGGTGGTACTGGTTCAATTGAATCGATGCGACCGACGGTGGTACACCAGTACCAAAGAACTTATGTGACCGGCGGTGGCAACCCACTTCTTATTCATAACCCTTGCGATTTGGACATAAAATCCAACAATCCCCAACATGGATAAGAAGTCAGTCCATCGTGACTAAATGCAAATGAATATGTATGCAAAATATGATTCTTCTACGATAAGCAACTGCATCGAGATAGGTAGGGGCACCTTTGAACCTTCTCTAATTAAAACCTATCGGGTATACTCGGTGAATCGGTGGACATGTTATCTTGAACCGTTGACCTTTAGTGTATACCAAGACAATAAAATTCACACAATTGCTCCTCTAGCATGGTTAGTCCTCATGTTGTGTCCATTTTGGCCCTGGACACCTACCTGGTTTTGCGCGCGAGTGTTCTAGAGAATCGACCTTTATAAATTCTCATAGAAGCAGCCCTCACTTCACACTCACATAGGTGATTCCTTATGATGCAAGTCAACATATATCATCTGAACACATCAGATCAAGAAATCATTAAAAGCTCAAATGCTTACCCTTATATATATGCACTGTCTTGTCGTAGGAATGAGTATGAGTTTAAAACTCCACAGTGTTTACAGTCAATCATCACTTAGTTGTCTCTTTAAACCTAGTTTGTGGGATTTTCACTCATCTAGGTAGAGTTACCACAATAATCAACAATTGATAGGCCTTGAACCTATTCCTTTCATTAATGATTTATCATATTCAACAATATTTTTCTAAACATTTAATGATTTTTTTTCCTTTCATTAATTATATAAATTGCATTAATTAAAGGGTTGATGATACTTCATCGGGTCTTTATTATAAGACATCAACTAGCAAGTGTATTTGATCCTTTTTATAAGACACTTCCTTGTTTCCAAAGCACATTAATTATTATTATTTTCATGTATACCCATAATTAATAAGAGTAGTGGGTGAGAGTAATAATTAATATAATATTAGAGTTTAATACTGAAAGACTTGGTTATCACCCAAGAGGGGGGTGAATTGGGTGTTTAATTAAGTTCTTAAAACTTTGAAAATCTTTTCGCAACTTACAGAAAGTAGTTTGAATGACAGTAATAATTTATAAAGTGATAAACAATCATTCAAACATATATGCTGGAAATGTAAGAGATAAGGGAAGAGAATATGCAAACTGTGATTTATACTGGTTCGGCCAAATCCTTGACTTACGTCCAGTCCCCAAGCTTCCACTTGAGATTTTCAATCCACTATCTTCTTTCAACTTGATTACACGTTCTGTATTTGAAGTAATCTGTAATCAATACAATGGGTTTCCCACTCAAGA
Organism: Acacia pycnantha; assembly: GCA_025563575.1. Lineage (NCBI taxonomy): Eukaryota > Viridiplantae > Streptophyta > Magnoliopsida > Fabales > Fabaceae > Acacia > Acacia pycnantha. Next base: position 4,005,220 of record JAMWYP010000019.1, read on the forward strand.
TCACCCAATCTTGAGTAACTCACGGATAGAAAGATAGAATGGTTACAAATAAATCTTCTCTCTCTCAGAAGTGAATGGATAAACACTGAAGCACAATACAACTCATTTCACTCTCTATGATAAGCTATGTAGACATTGAAAATAGAGAGTAGATGATGAGAATATCAGAGTATAAGCATGTTGAAGATGAGAGCTTGTATCTCTGCGTTTTTACTTGTCTCTGTTTTCTCTTGTGTTGTGAACTTCAAACCTCTAGGTATTTATACTGATTGAAGCTTGATGACAGTTGGAGAAATATAGCTGTTGGGAATATAGTTGTTGTGTAGATTCAATGACTGTTGGATAAAGAAATATAGCCGTTAGACTCAGATGAAACTAGCCGTTAGAACTTCATTTTCTGAACCAACTATGACATCAGCATTTACTTTACTCTTGATCTTCAATTTACCAGCCTTTGATCATCTGAAACATGTACACAAATGATATAAATGATGTTAAGAAGTATTATAGATCATTTGGGTAATCATCTGGATGTTCTTGATGAAAAACGAGATTTTCGAAACGCTGATTTTCTGAAGCCGAGGTGAAAACTCGAGTTTGCATTTGTTAACTCGAGTTTAGAGGTTATTTCTTTACTCAAGATTGCTCTCTGTTTGATGGAAACTCAAGTTTTGATTCTAAACTCGAGTTTGCTTCATTTCATAGCAAACTGCGCAATATACAATCAACTTTCGAAGGCCATATCTCCATGGTATGAACTCCGTTTTGGTCTGTTAAAAGCTTGATAGAAAGCCCTTTGAGTCTTCTTTAATATGCCACCGTGTTCAGCTCAATAGGATTTGTACTTTGTGAGATACACTCAAAACATTGAAGGTTGGTCTGCTGAGTGGCGTGAATTTCACTTTCAACTTCATAAATTCATAGATCCTTAATATGAACTCATTTTGGCTTGAATATTATATCAAAATGACGAATTGGGAGTCTAGTTTCATATGCCACTGGTTTCACCTCAATCCGATATCTGGTTTGGGAGATAACATCGAATTACCAGACGTCGCCCAAGATGAACGTGAAACAGAGTAGAACAGAGTTGCTGATCACCGTTGTAAACTCGAGTTTTCACTTGGAAACTCGAGTTTTCCTTGTCCAGAGACCCCAAAGTTGCTGAAGACATTGCAAACTCGAGTTAGTTAATGATTAACTCGAGTTTTGAGTTCCAAACTCGAGTTTTGACTTCCAAACTTGAGTCTTCTCATACCAGAGAGGCAAATCGTTGTAACGAAGTTGGAAACTCGAGTTTTAATATTTGGACTCGAGTTTTCTCATCCTGGAACTGATTTTTGTTGGTTTTTGTAATACCCTAAAATCTGACTTAGGGTAATTTCTCTTGAAAATAGGTGAATATGAGGTTTCAAACACCTTGTATTGAGTTTACCTTGTTGTTAGGGTAATCTCCCTTGAAATTAGATAATTTGCAAATAGGTCCCTAAACACATTATGGGTTATAAATACCCTGTGAAAGCTATTAAAGAAGCAAGTAAAAATATATTTAAAATAGGGAAGGATATTGTCCCTAATTTAGGTAATTTATTAAGTTACAAACTTGGGGAAATTGTAGAAGAATATTCAAAAAGTAAGGAAATGATCGAAATGCCCCCGTAGATGCTAAGATAATGCAGGAGACATGAAAATAAAGATGTCAATACAAAATTTATGAGGTAATGGGGCATGCTAATTAAGAAAATTATCAACTGTTGATAAGAAAGTAATTAGGTAATTATTGGCTAATTACTTAAGTATAAGCAAGGGAAATTCATAAATAATTATGTAAAACCCTAAAATTAGTGGTTTTTGTTTTAAAATTAGTAAAAACATGTTTACTAATTAATTGGAAATTTTGGAGAAAAATAGTTGAGTTTAGGTATTTTTAAGCCTAAAAACAAGTATGGACCAATAGGAAACTTTGTGGAAAAATTATGAAAAAAAATAATTATTAAATAATTAAAAATATATATTATTAATTAAATAATTAAATAAAAACGAAAAATAAATTAAAAAGGACCAGAATATGGACCGAAATGTTGGAGCAAAATTGGATAATAATTTTCAAAATAATATCTAGATATTATTTTTGCAAGTTGTAATTTTTTAATATTATAATTAATTAAAGTAAAAATAGTGAATAGTAATTCAATAATTAGGAAACGGATCCTATCTAGAGTTCTAGGAATGGGAATTCCAAAGTCAAGGTAAAATATTGATCAGTGAGTTTTTACCTTCAAGTGACCTCTTCCGGAAGTTAATTCCGAGGCCGTTAGCGCATTTTCCTAATAAGACGAAATAGGGAAAAATGCAGATAGTCACATTTTGGATTTGAAAGAAAATAAATTATAACTCAACATCCGGAGATGAGTTTATAATTTATCTGGATATATTTGGAATCAGTGAATTATTATCCAGAGGTTGATGATTCCGAAAACGACTTCTGGCACCGGACGCGTTCGGACACGTTTTTCGAGAAAACTTCAACTGGACTGTTGGAACCCTGTAAGAGACCGAAATCAAAGTTAAATTAGATATTACTGATGAGAAAGAGAAGATCTTCAAAGTTATGAATTCATAATTTTGAGATTTCGCAAACGGACATCGATCGGGAACTTTTCGGGTAGGAGGCAAAAGCAAAAATGGTTTGATGACTCATCTTTTCTTGGAGGAGGGGCTGCACGTTTTTGAAGCTTTGCATGGCCACAAATCATCCACCAAGCACCTTAGGTTTCCATGGTTTACAAAGAAAGAAGAAGTTTGGAAGATTACTAAAATGCCCTTACAATTTTTCTATAAATAGCCTAAGGTTCTCTTGCATTTCTCACACCAAAAACCACTCTTAGAAATCCTAGAGAGAAGTTAGAGAGAGGAGCTCGGAGGAGGAAGGAGTCCGGGAATTTTGCGCGAAGCTCTGGGTAAATTTTTCGGTACTTAAGCTTTCGTAATTCTTTCGGTAGTTAGAGTAGAAATGCTAGTTTAGTCTTTAATCTTCCGAGTATGATTAGATATCATATGCTAGGGGTATTTTAGTCATTATTTCGAAAATATTGGTGGGGTCGAAGTTCTGGCAAAATTTTGGAAGATTAGAGTTAAAACAGCGAAGCTCTGGCGAAATTCCGCCAATAAGGGCAAAATGGTAATTTTTTACCTAAAATTCCTGTTATGATGTAAATCATTAATTAATATGATTTATATTTCAAAAATGATATTGGAGTAAGAGTTATGTTGAAATTTTTGAAAATTAAAGTCAAAGTAACGAAGTGCTGGCAAAATTACGCCAATTAGGGGGTCAGGGGTAAAATAGTCATTTTGACTAAAAAGGTCCGTCGTAATGATAGATACTTAACAAGTACGTTGTTATGTTGATAGGATATCCCTGATTACGTTCTGATTACGTTCTGACCAACCACCGTACCGAAATTCCGTCAACGAAGGTACGTTCGCGTACTGGTAACCTTAACTCTGATGTTTATTGTATGCATGTGTGTATATTGTCTGTACTCTGACTGTACTGTTGTTCTGTCATGCCTATTGTCTGTCATGCCTGTACTCCGATTGTACTATTGTCTGTACTCTGATTGTACTATTGTCTGTACATCCGATTGTACTATTGTTCTGTACTTCAACTGTACTATTGTCTGTATATCCGACTATACTATTGTCTGTACATTTGACTGTACTATTGTCTGTACATCCGATTGTACTAGTGTTCTGTACTTCGACTGTACTATTGTCTGTACATCCGACTGTACTGTTGTCTATCATCCGACTGTATGATTGTCTGTCATCCGACTGTATTGTTATTGCCATACATATCTGATATGTATACCTTATGTCTGACCATAGTCACGCCTAGGAGTCCCAGCTGAAGACTTCTTTCTGTTATACTTTTGAAACACTCTTGTACCGCTGTCTAAACAGCAAGACATGCTATTGTGGGTATTTTAATATATATATCAGTTACTCAATCGCTCCGGTGCACTACTCTGAGGTTTACAAATGATGTTTAAAGGAAAAAAAAAAATTATACTGCTTGTGAAAACGGGATGTTACAATTTTAACTCTGAATTGACCCATTCCAACTTCCATATGATCTTGGAGACTTATAGCATCAATATATGAACTTGAATAATGATTTTCTCAATCCATTCAACAAGTTCTTCCTTCTTTCTTCTCTTCTCTTCATCATTCTCCATAATTCAATTCTTTCTTACTTCTCTTCTCTTCTTCTTTTGATCATGGTCCACAATTCAATTCTTTCTTCTCTTCTTCTTGAACTTGAACTCATCATTCTCAACAAGTTCCACCTTCTTCAATATCTCCTCTTTCTTGAGCTTGACATTCTTTCCAATTTCTTCTTTCTAAAATCTCTTCTATTATTCAACTTGGACTAATCTACATTAAATATAGTAGTTAGTCAATGTAGGAGATAAATATGTCATATAAACTTTTTGCTCTCAATAATGGCATCTATATAAGACATCATCAAAACTAATCAAACCAACAAATACAATTAATAGAGGTAATATTGGAAATTATTTAAATTTTAGGACAACTTTATTGACTTTAACTGTTTTTATTGGTTTGTAAGAATTATTAGTTGGTACTTTATAATAAGAACTAGAGAGAGTATCTATATTTATTTTATTTCTCTCTCTTACTTAACCCCTCATAAATAAGGGCATACTTTAAAAATAAGGCTTATTTTAGACACAATTATTTAACTAATTTTAACCACTTTTTAAACTGCGTAGTTGGGTTATTTAGCTCTTATAAATAGAAGCAGAGGGAGTATTAAACGAAACACACGCTTGGAATTTATCGAGGAGAAAGAAAAATTGAACCAAATCAACCAATAATGAGAATGATTCTATTGATTATGTGGACAATACATATGGACCAATCATGAAATAGCTAGCACTATTACAGAGATATATTGAAGATGATAGAGAAGGATATAATGGAACACTATGCTTCAATTAACTCAGAACAAACATCTCGCATTTGTCCTTGAACTATGATGCTTCTTTCTCAATGTACATTATTACTCTTTCCAGTCTTTATTATAAGGTACCAACTAATAAGTATATTTGGTTATTTTTATAATGCACTTATTTGTTTTCAAATAATATTAAATATTTTTTCTATCTATGTCCATAATTAATAAAGGTAGTTAGTAAGAGTAATAATGAATAGATATTAGAGTTTAAATTAGTAAGGGTAATATTGTAAATTACTTGAATTTTAGGACAAATTTTATGATTTTAACTATTTTTATTGATTCGTAAGAATGACTCCCTTCGGTCCTAATTATAGGATCAAATTTTAGAGTTGGTTTTGGTCCTAATTATAAGAGTAAGTTTTAACTTTTGTCATTTTTTTCCCCTATAATACCCCTATTTATACTTTTGCAATCGCAAGAGTAGTACTCCACTGTGCACGGCTACAATTCAACTAATTTTGCCTTATGTAATTTTTAATTTTTAGAGGGGTATTTTTAGAAAATACACATAATTAACTAATTTAACTTCCTTCCTTAATCTCCCCAAATTTTGGTAATTTGCTCCTATAATTAGGACCGGAGGGGAAGTATTAATTTGTGCCTTATAATATGGCAGAAGTAGCTCAAATCATGTCTTCAATTTCATATCTTTATTATTTCAAGAATAGCTATGGGGAATCTCGAAAATGAGATTGAGAGAATTTATGGTGTTCCTAAGTTATGCTATTACTCCCTTCTCCCTCAAATATAAGTTCTCAACCGGAAAAAAACTGTAGTCTACAATATAAGTTGGTTGAAGAGCAATTAATGTTTATTTATTAATTTTATCCCTATAATTAATACTTAAATGTAGCAGTGTAGCACCCCGTATTCCTTATATCAAAACCTCATATAATATACTCCCTCTGGTTAAATCATTTAATATGTCTTAAAATATTAAAAAAAATCACTTTTAACTTTCTTAAAAAATGTGTTTAATTGTATTCGGAATTTTATTTAGAGAAAGTAATATAATGAGTGGGTAAAGTTGAAAATTGAGTATTAATTATAGAGGAAAAACAGGAAAAAGAGCAATATTAAACTGGAGTTGATTTATATTTTGGATTATGTCTTTCTTCTAAAAATGTCTTATATTGTGGACTAGAGAGAGAAGGTAAAGTTTAAAAAAAAAATCAATTTAAGAAAAAATTAATCATTTAATTACTCTTTATTGATTCGGATGAAATTATTGAAAGTGATTTAAATTTTGGGAGGAAAGAAAACCTTCAAAGGGTGAAATCAATTAGTTCACTTTATCCACAACTATTTGTTCTTGTTGAGTTTAATATTCTAATCGAATCCATTCTTAGTAGATTAGGGTGCATTCCCATGATGAATGGGGCACAAATAGAAATAAAAAAGAGTATGGGCAAGCGTATGTAAAATACCCCTTTATTTGAAAAATAGAGTTACATAACAGTTGGAAATGCTCCCATAATATACATAAGGGGAGGTTGAGGGAAGTTGTATGAGAGGCAGACATAAGAATTCCTTGCAGATCAATATCCTTATAACATAATAGTATGAATATTCCCTATAAGTTGGAGGTCGCAGGTCCAATCTCGTTTATAATTTTAGGCCTTTAGTGCCTTTCCCTTTTACATTAAAAAAAAAAAAACTCCTCTTTAGAAGTTGAGCATTGAATTTTGGTATTGAAACTGACATATTTATGATTTTGTATTTTTTTGAAATAAAATATGCTAATGAATACGAATCTAAATAAAAATAATATAATAACTATTAGTTTTTCAAAAAATTGTTTTATTTTGTAAAAATTATTAGTTGAATATTTTAAATCAGAACCATTAAAATTGTATTAAGATAGTATATATCATCTCATTGCAACGATGAGCACTAAAACTAAGTCTATTGATCATAATAAGAGGTTTTGTGTTGGCAACAATACATGTTTGGGGTGGCAATAAAAATTAGGGAGAATCCTTGACAAGGCCCAATTAAAGCCCAAAATTACAAAAAGGGCCCCAACAACTTTCCTCTACCACAAATGGTCCTAAGGCCCTTTCTGACATTCAATTATAAAGGGAAATGACCAAAAGACCCGTATCTGAATCTGAAAAAAAAGGGAACCCCAGTTCAAAATCACTCCATCTCGCCCGACTCTCTTCTCTGTGCTCGCTCGCCCGACTCTCTTCTCTATGCTCGACGCTGACTCGCCATCTTCACTGTGTTCCATCGACCTTCTGAAGCTCGTGTGTGTCGCCGTCGCCGTCTTCGTGTGTGTCGCCGTTGCCGTCGTGGTTCGCTTGTACGTAACATTTTGGGGATTAGGTTTTTTCGCCCATTTTGTTTAAGAGAAGTATAATGCTGGTATATTTATGAACTTTGTTTAATTTGTGTGTGCATTCATGCGTCTCCCACAATCTTTCACTATATCAAAGCCAAGCATCGATCCTGCGAGTTGTAGTTGCTGGGTGTTGTGATTTTTCCATCATAAATGGGAAGCACTAAAACTGTGACTCGTCATTGTTTATCCTTGGACTTGCAATTCAGTTGCTAGAATGATCTTAAAAACAAGTATGCTTTTTCCATTTGTGGCTGTTTTAGCAAGTAGCTTGAAATGATATGAGTTAGATATAGATGCATGATTATAGAATTATAGCAATCTACTGAACTTTAAATAGATTGATTTCTGTTTGTGCTAATGTTTTATTTTACATTCTTGATTCAAATGTAAATTGTAGCAACACTGCTTGTTGTTTATGCTAGTGAATTTGTATGTGTCACTAAGGTCGGTGGTGTTTTTGCTGGAGTGATTTGCACCCATTACCCTTTGTTCTTGGATGATTGAGCCGTTTGGAACATGAGCTTTAGACTAACATGTAACCTGAGCAGTTCAAAATATGTTCTGAAATAAACATGTCAAATTATGTTCTGTTTTTATTAGCTTCACAGTTTATGGTTTTGTTCTGTTGGTTGTTTGATTTTTCTTACTTCACTTCTCAGATTTTGTTCGGACTCTGTTTTCTTCATTTCTGTGTTCTGAGTTGGTTGGGAGAGGACCAACGTGCTTGTGTGGCTTTTCCCTGATAAATTTATAGCTCACTTGAACTTGGTAGGGATGGCAATTTAGACATGATCAATAGCTAACCAACATATCCTGTTCTATTTGGATTGGGTAACAATGTGTATCACTGAGGTTTGAATTGGGTTCAAGAAAAATCCAATCTTTATAAGCCGTTTTTATTGTGGAAGAAAACATTGGAGGGGAAGTATTTTAATTATGTTTGTTAGACGACTTTTTCTTTTATTTTTGCGTTTGCAAAGGAGCTTTTTATTTTTATCCCTCCTCTCATCATCCCCATTTTGTACCAAACGGGTTTGTAATTCAGTTTTAGGTTGGGATCATGATATGGTAGTTTTGACTTTTGATCTGTATTGTCTTTAACTTGCCTCATATTCCTTTATAATAGTCCCTATTATCTTTAATATAAGACCATTATAATGGAAAAAATTAAACTACAGATTGGATCTTACACTAAGGATCAAAGGTAGTATAAATTTACTAAGTTTGTTCAATGGTAAAAATTTCTGCTTAAGATGAAAGAGGTTTTCTTTTCAAATTAATGTATTGGGTCATGTATGCATAATCAATGTGACAGATGTTTACCAGAATTGATTGTTGATTGTTTTCATTCCAGATTTGTCTCAATCTGCCATTGTTCCTTTTCACTAAGATCGAAATGTCCAAATCAGATTAAAGGGATCGAAGGTTCTCTGGGTACAACCTTTTCACAGAAGAATTCTTCAAAAAAAATGCGGCCTCACGTAAGGGTAAGGCCAAGGCTAAGTTAAGAGGCGAATTGAGTGTACAAGTGACAGAAGCCTGGAAGAGGCTAAGTGGTAAAGAAAAGGCTGAATACACAAAGACGGCTAAACAACTGAGAGCCCCGGTGAACGAGAAGAAGAAGTATTTGGTGCCCTTCCAGACTAGATGTGTCCCAAACACATTCTTCCAAGTTTGCAACAACTTGAAGGGAAGACCCGAGGCAATGAGAAGGCTAAAGGTGATCGGGTTTGATGGGTTGGTTGATATTAGCTGCCGAAAGATTAACCGGTCCTTATGTGCCCAATATATGAACTGCTTTGATCCCCCTACAAATGAAGTGTGCATTAGAGGGACACTCGAGTGATAGGGGCAGAAGATGTCCATCAATTGATGGGTCTTCCTTGTCGTGGGGAGCCCATAAAAATAAACATAAACGACCAGCACTCCATTTTCAAGGACCTTAAGAGTGTATACAAAAGTATTGCTTACAAAAAAAATTGGAGGCTGGTTGGAAGACAAATTGGATGAAAATTTTGAGTTTCTATTTGTCTTGTTCGCCTTGGGTACCTTATTGGCGCCCAGTGCATCCGTATACGTTAGTGACCGTCTTTTGAAGCTGATGGCGGTTACTAAGGATGCAATTGCCCATTTTGATTGGTCCTCTTTCATTTCAAGAACTCTGCGAAGAGATACAAGAGTTCAAGAAGGATTCCCAGATGTCCAAGACAATAAAAACCAGAACTGTGGGCGGTTGCCTATACTTCCTTATGGTAAGTTGTGTTTTACTATGTTTGCAAGTTCAACAGACTCATTAATGTATAACTGTTGTTACTAATTGTTTGATTGCGTTTTCCTGCAGCTCTTCTGTTTCCAACATTTCCCATTGGGTGATGTTATACCCTCTCCACATCAGTCGCCTATGGCCTTTTGGACCGACAAAAATGTGAAGAGGAGAGTGTTGGTGGAGAAAAAAAGTAATAAAGGTCTCCTTCGCAACAAGCCTCGTCAGCAACTTCCTCAGGCATCAGTCCCTCCATCAACATCGTTTGACCCCGACACCATGCTTACACACCCGGTAATGTGTCACATCAATTAATATTTAACCTATTGATTTGAAAATGTTGATGTTGTGATATCTTGTGTAATAAGGCATATATGTTTTTCAGGTAGTGCGATCGACATACGCACGGCTGCTATACAACTTGCAACAAGAAATGCTGGCGCTTCAGCACACATTGTCTGAAGAAGGCCAGCATGAAGGTGATGCAGCCTACAATCAGCCAACTACCTCCGACGAGTCTGACGATGACGATGGGGATGGACATGACACAGAGGAGGGAGAACACATAGTTGAGGGAGATGACATTATTGACATTGAAGAAGACACTCAACACGGAGAGGAGACACCTACTCATGTGGATGGTGGTCTTGGCGGGGAACAGGAGGTGAAAGAACCCGGACTGGAATTGAGGCGGTCTCAGAGGGTAGTAATTCCTAGTAGCGTCTTGAAATCCCCGTGGATCGACCAAAAGCGGAAGTCCAAGGGGAAGAGGACATACGATGAGAAAGACACCCTATTTCAGATGTGCACAAAGTCCGTTACGAGAGATGAGGCTGTGGAGTAAGTTTCAATAACCGTTTCATAAATCTAACTTGTTATTTCTCAAAATCCAAATTTGGATTAACATTGTCATATTTGTTAATTTAGGGAATTTGTGGATATGCATCACTATTTCCTCACAAGGGAAGAGCTACAATGTCTGACTCCACGAAGTTGGATTAACAACAAGGTACGGCCCCTTAAGTTATCAAACTATATCCTTATCATTATCTCCCTCCGATCCACCTTATCTTTAAAATAGATCAGGTGAAAGCGAAATGGTATCTTTAATTTTTTTATTAATAGAAATGTAATTATTAGCATTCATAACAGGGAAAATAAAAGACTAAACAACAAAAGTAGTGTTTTGGATTTCTAAACTTTTCCTATACTCTCTATAGTATAAAAAGTCATGTTTTTAAAAACATCTCCATGATCATGACCATATGTTTTTGTTGGTTTATTTCTCCCATATGAAGCTGATGAGCATGGTAGCGAAGACATTGGTGGCTGACCAATTAGAGAATGGTGGTGTTGTCCAAAGACATATTTTCACAGCCTCATTTATGGAAAAAATGATTAATCCTAAACTGAAATGGACAGTCGAAGCCAATGTTGGCGAAATTCTTCCCGAAAATGTTGGATACAACATTGGTGACTGTGATTTCATATTTGGCCCCACACTCTTCATTAATCACTGGTTTTGTTATGTGCTGGATACAAGAACAATGGTTTTCTACGCGCTGGACTCCTTGGTTGAGCACAGAACTTATTATCGGATGCAACATGAAAAGGAGAATCCAACGCTTAAGACAACCAAGAAAAAGAAGAAAACAGAGCTGGAGAAGTCTAAGGACCTTATGGCAAATAAAGTGGTACGTTCAATTGAGATGTCTCTGCATTTTATTGTCTTCTTTGATTTGAGCCTGACTAGGCCGTGTTGAAATATCTTTCTTAAATCTTCTTACTTCTGTATTTAGACAAGTTTTTTGCTTTACATATAACTACTTCTTTGGATATTGAGTTCTAAACCTGACAAAGTATAGCTTCTGCAAAAATGGTATCTTTCCTTGTGCTATTATGTATGAACTGTGGGTGGAAAATTTGCCTGTCACGTGACTCCTTTAGTTGTTATGCTCAATTACTCGTATTGCTTGCTGTATAGTTGTTATCATAAAATTTTGTGGGACATGATGAGGAGTGCAAGTTTAAAGAAATGGGTTGGCGGATTTGCATTTGAAAATCAATGTCTAATTTGGTGGTAAACTGGTAAACATGTCTAACTATTTGAACTCCCTTTTCAGCGCAATAATTTCTTGGCTATACTCCGAACGCTCAAGCCGGAGTTGTTACAAGATGACCACAAAATCCCCAAAGATGTTACATGGCCTAAAGTCCACGTCCAAACGGACACGTATGTTACTTATTATCGGTTTTTTTTCAACCCATTATTAGAAGTTTGACAGCTGATCTGACTAGAACGCATTTGTCTAATTTATTTCAGGCATTCTTGTGGGGTTCATGTGCTTACATGGTTACAAATGTGGGATGGCTCAGAGCAAGGAGAGGATGGGCACACAATGCCATTATACACAGACGAAGAACTTCATGAATTGAAGGTTGGGTTGTTGTGGTGGCTAGTCACCCATCCTAGCAACAAGCATCAGGCAAAAGTGTTGTCGTTGATGGAGAACTTCCAGAAGCAAAAGAAAAGACATTAGGATGCATAGTTGTTAGGACACATGTATATTTATGACTCCTTTTGTATTTCATTAGGATGACCTTAATTTGTTGTTTTGCAAATAGCCTACTGATGTTAACTTTACAAAACAGTTTGACAATGTTGTCTATAATAGTGAAAAGTTGAGGCAAAAGTGTCTTAAGCTTCAATGTGTCAAATGCTACTTGTTTACTATATCTGATTGTCCTGAGTTTTTTTTCCTACATATTTGTTACTGGAAACTCTGTCAGTGTATGTCATAGTTGCCAACACTATCAGATTGCTATTCTTTTCAGGGCCGGTTAACAACAAAAAGAGGGGTCATTAACAAAAATAACAGGGGTAATTTACAATAATAACAGGGGTCATTTACAACAATATCAGGGATCATTTACGACAATAACAGGGGTCATTTACGACAATAACATGGGTCATTGGGTCATTTACGACAATAACAGTGGTCATTTACGACAACAACAGAGGTCATTTACGACAATAACAGTGGTCATTTACGACAACAACAGGGGTCATTTACGACAATATCAGGGGTCATTTACGACAATAACAGGGGTCATTTACGACAATATCCAACTACATATATATTTCCATGTCCTTTACATTTGCAAGACAATATGATCACTGTGTACATAAATGAGACTTGGATACAATTGTGACAATAATATCCAACCTTCATTTACAACAACACCAAATGCATCTACAAAATCATAATGACAACATCACACACCATCTCCAAAAATAATACGGTGTGCATTTCTATCTAAAGACATATACAACAAAAGAGTGTGACGCGCATTGCCCAAAAAAAAAAACCCAAGGCACCATTAATTATCAACTTGGATTTGGATTCTTGCAAGTCTTGACGGAGTGTCCCTCCTCATGGCATCTACCACAATGATAAACCTTCTTGTCTTGAAACTGAGATTCTCGCCTTTTTTTAGGCGGTCTACCCTGCGGCCTAAAAGTAGTTGGAGGCTCCAAGAAAGTCTCGGTTAGCATTTCGTGACCGTTGGCTTCTCAACACATGGAGAATCATGTGTTGCAATTGGCCGCATGGTATGTGCATAAATTTTGTCTTGGGCTGCAATTGTAAAGCAATCATCCACAAATGCGTACACACTACCGTTAAGTTTCTTAATTGCTGCACATGCATGTGGGCAAGGTAGTCCACTCATTTTCCATGCTAAACAAGAACATTCTTTTGCAACCAAGTCAACGACAACATGACCATATGCATCACCGCGTCTAATTTCAATCAAAAACTGGTTCTCCCATAATATGTCGTCTGTATATTTTCTGCAAAGTTCACATGTTGCTGCAATTTTTTTTCTATGTTAGGCCCTACACCATTTTTCCAATTAACCAAAGCCATCTTGCTTGCAAGCAACTTCGCAGCCAACTTCTCCCTATGCTCATATATTAACACTCCAATGTCGTGCCTCCGCTCTTTCACCATCCATGCATTGAATGATTCAGCAATGTTAGTGGTTATGTTATCCCACCTTTTAAACGAAAACTTGCTTAGAGCCCATCGATCAACGTCCCCCTGAGTCTCAACCCATTGTGCCAATTTTGGATTGAACGATTTCAAATTTCTCATCGCAACAGTGAAGTCTTCAACCGGCCTTGCATACGCAATTGTATCGAGGAGCTGCAATGCTAACTCCTTGCTATTCCCAGAGGTACGTGTCACCCCTTTATTGATTTTCAGAAATGCTGAACTATAGTTTTCCTTGACATGCCTATAACAAAATGCATGTCTCTCGGTGCCAAATATATCTTTTACAGCACCAATAATGGAGTTATTCCGATCAGACACAATTGTTATGACCATTGATCCTGTAATCTATTTTACACTATTTAGAAACCAAGCCCAATCATAGGTCTCACCACTAACAATGCCATATGCTAACGGAAACATTTGGTTGTCTGCATCATACGCACAAGCTGACAACATTGTTCCCCTATAAGGGCCACTGAGATGACATCCATCTATATATAGGATTGGCCGACAACCATTTAGGAAACCTTTAATAGAGCAACCATATGCAATAAATAGCCTATTAAATCTATTATCAGGTGACCCTTCCCATTTTGCAACTGTGTCGGGGTCACTCTCTATGAGTCTGTCACACAACCAAGGAATGACCTTGTAAGAGTACTCAACTCGTCCGTGCAATTGCCTCACGGCTCTTTGTTTCGCCCTATATGCTTGACGATAGTTCAGCCGTACCCCATACTCACTATACAAGTCCGTTCGAATTTCATTTGCCGTCTTGTCAATATTACATCTCACACCATCGATTACAAGCGTTGATGTCAAGTTAGACTTGGGTGGATGAGATACAATAAGGCTATCCTGTGCATGGTGTATGTGTTCACTTCTATATGTTCTGATGATTAGGAAAGCGGTATCTTGATGTTCTCCCGCTGAATACGCACCCATGTACCAAGGACAACCATCAACCTTGCACTTTACTATTATCTTCTTTGGCTTGTTCTTCACAAAAATGTAGGAAAACTTGTGAGCAATGCTGAATTTGTACAACGTTTCACGGAGGGTGACAGCATTCGCAAAAATCTGTCCTTCTCCCATTATCAAATCCGTCCATTTACAATTATTCATTTCTGGCCTGTTTAATGTCACACTTTGCGAAGCACAAGGCAATGATAGCAACTCTTGACTCTCATTGAACATTTGTGGGGGAGACATAGACAACCTAGGAGCACCTACATGAAGTTGATCACTCCTGCGACAACCAACAAGTATAAGTGCAAGTAATGAGAACCAAGTAATGACAATTAATATAGGAACAAATTACATTTATTAACACAACAAGACTTACACTTCTTGCTCTTCCATTTGAACATTCCTTCGTTGTGGTCTATTGTCATTATTCCCATTTTCTTCAATGTACACATGACAATATTCTTCATTATACCTTATTAAATGTTCTACCCTTCATCATCTACAAGATCAACAAATGTAGATGCATCCATGCTTAGTTTGAACTTCACGCAAATGTCGGTACTTTCATTCCCATTTAAAGACGCTATGATTCTGATCAACTCCTGATATGTTGTTCCTTCCTTAATGCATTTTGTTCTTACCCTTCCACCAACATAGTCACTTTCTTGTCCTTCCCCACAAACAATGTTACCCCACATGGAAGAAACATAATAGATTCTTCCCGGAAGTACTAGCCATCTTTAATTATGATCTGAAACATAAAGTTAGTATTAACAACTTTAGCAGTCACATTAGCAACTAAAGCTGTAGCTATTTACAACAATCTCATTTCAGCCTTTTCATATTCAATCATTCCCCCTAACAAACAGACCTCCCTTTGTTTCCATGCCCAAAAACAAGCAGAACCTACAACGTTTTAACATTCACCTTGTATTAACAACTATATCAGTCATATTAACAACTATAACAGTCATATTAACAACTATCCCTTTTCAGCGTTTTTACACCAAACCAGCTTCATCTCATTCCCATTAACACAGCTTTCTCTTTGTTTTCAACCCAAAAAACATAGCAACATTTTTCCACAATACCCTAAAATGATTAAAGTCCAACTAGAATGGTGATGATGATATCTTGATGAAAAACTTAGTATTTCATACCTATTTCCAAGCCGATAATAACATAAACTTGGCAAAGCTCCAACCTTTCAACCAGTGACCTTCTAAGTGGAAAAATATGTTCAAGAACAAAATAAAAACCCACTGAGTTCAGGCTAATGCAGTAGATGATCAGAACACACGTGGGAATATAAATGTTCTCTTCGTCGCTGAGTTGAGCAGATATAAAGGATCAGAACCCTGCTTTCCGTGCGTGCGTCTCTCCTGCGTTCTACTTATGTTTCTGTTTCAGCTTTTTCCTTTTTTCCATTAGGCGCCAAAACCATCTGCTCCTATTGTACAGTCTGCTTTTTTGTTTATTACTCTAGGGATATTAATGTCATTGCATTGTTTCATCAAATACCCATTAGGGCCCTAGGGCCATTTGTGGTAGAGGAAAGTTGTTGGGGCCCTTTTTACATTTTTGAGCCTTATTTGGGCCTTGTCAAGAATGCTCCCTAAAAATTAGGAGTTTCACATTATAGGATTATTAATTGTTTTTCTTTTTTGGTTATATCACAATGATTTGAATCCTGAACTATTTTTCACATCCCAATCCGCTCATTGTACTTGAGTTTGTCTCAAATAGCTAGAAATAAAAAATTTAAAGATAAAAGATATATTTGGTCATTTAAATTTGTACAAAGTTTTATTTTAGTTCCTTAAGTTTATAAAGTGCGTTTTTAGTCTTACAAATTAATACGGCTAATGTTACTGACAGAAAATGTTGACCATGCAAAATTAAGAGTTGACTTTGCAATACTAATGAAACAATATGGACATCATTTAATTTTAGTAATAAATGGAATTTACTTAATTTACCTTATTTTATTTTTTAAATAAAAATTTGATTTAAAGGCTAAATTATGTTTTTGGTCCTTTATATTTACATTAAGTTTCATTTTAATTCTTTAGGTTTATAAAGTGTATTTTTAATTATTAAGACTTATTTAACACCGTTAATATTAATAAGCAAACTTAAGTGACGGTTATGGCCATGATAGTTAAAAACTCGTTTTATCACTGTGATTTTACGTTTTTACGATTTTTTTTCATTAAAACGATTTTACTAATTTTCCAAACGCTTTTGTGTTTTTACGATTTTTTTACGTTTTTACTACGTTACGATTTTACGTTTTATGATTTTTCATTCTCCTTCCGTTTTCAGGTAAAATCTACGTTTTTACTACCAGGTTATGGCTATGCAATGGTGACTAAGCAAGCTTAACGAGTCACATTATTTTAATTTCAAACTCAAACTTTTAAAAAGTTAAGATTTCAATTAAAGTATTAATAATAAAATACTCAGTTCTTAAACCTTTTTTCCATCGAAAACACTTTTCTACGGCCAATCGTCTTCTTCAATCAGCCCAACGGTTCCCTTTTCTTCCTCTCCTCAATTCGTCCCTCCTAAGTAATCTCCAGGATATCGTCGCTTTATATTAAGACTGGGGGATTGAAGGCAGCGAGGTTGGGACTGTTAGTGGCTATGGCGACTGACAGTGCATAACGGACTTAATATCCATGGAAATGCCCTTTATCTATCTCTAATGGATTTTCTGGAAACTTCTTTTTCCTTCATACAAGGACTCCAATTAATGGTGGACAAGTAGAGAGAATTAATCAACGTTAAGGAAGCTTTGTTTGGAGTCAATATTTTATATGTGTAGAAACCAGAGAGAGAGAAAGGTAGAGAAAATATACTCTCAAATGGATGTATTTATTCATATGCTCAATAGGGTATTTATACACAAGAGAGTAATGACTCATTATGATGATTGATTCCCTAATCACTTATAATTCCTATAATCCCTGATTATATGCGATACTCATTAATTATGATATATTTGCACTGATATATTTCCTAACACTCCCCCTCAAGTTGGAGCATAGATATTAATCATGCTCAACTTGTTACAAGAAAATATAATATAAATAAATCCAAACAAAATTATTTTCTTCCTAAGAACCTATTCACCCAATTTTCACACACTCCCTCAAACTAAAAGCACTTGAATGTGAGCAGCCATATTTAATCACCAATAATTTGCTTCTTCATGAAATCTTGAAGTAAACAACAAACATTACTAAATAGTACTCCAAACGTCTCACTAGAAACCAAACACCTCACCGGAGGCAAGACAACGAACGAGTTACACAAGGACCACCAAACTGTCTCACTTGAGACAAACACCTCACTGGAGGCAAAGCAACGAACGTGCCACATAGGGACCACCAAACTGTCTCACCTGAGACAAACACCTCACCGGAGGCAAAGCAACGAACGGGCCACATAGGAACCACCAAACTGTCTCACCTGGGACAAACACCTCACCAGAGGCAAAGCAACGAACGGGCCACATAGGGACCCCCAAACTGTCTCACCTAAGACAAACACCTCATCGGAGGCAAAGCAACGAACAGCCACATAGGGACCACCAAACTATCTCACCTGAGACAAACACCTCACCGGAGGCAAAGCAACGAATGGGTCTCACAAGGGACCAGCAACACCCAAACATCTCACGAGAGATAAATGCCAAACGGGCCACATAGGGACCACCAAACTGTCTCACCTGAGACAAACATCTCATCGGAGGCAAAGTAACGAACGGGCCACATAAGGACCACCAAACTCCTCACCGACCGGGAATGAAGGCTCGACGTTGGAGAATGAAGCACGACTAGAAAAATGGTCACAACAACCAAACAAGGTATCAATAACCTCTTTAAATACAACAGAAACCTCTTTAGTCACTACAGAACAATCTCACCCGAGATTACAACACCAAACTGAGGCTTCACGATTCGCAACAACAAATGCCACATTAGTGACCAAATAGAAGCAATAGTCACCCCAGTGACCAAATAACACTTCCACAACCTAAAAGCAAATAACCACCGAACCATAAGTAGATTTATGAAACGGCACTGGAACGAAGACAAACAAGCAGATGGATGAATAGTTCCGTAGACAGAACCTTCACTCTCAATCTCTCTCTCCACCTCCGTCCACCTCTAACTAGAAAATCGACGGAAACTGAAGAAGAGCACAACAACAAAACCTAATTGCCAAATGCAATCCTTTAAACACAAAACTAGAAAAGAAACAAAGATGACACTTGTACAGACACGCTAGCTGGCCACTGTTACTGTTAATGCTACAGTAACAGTGGCCACTGGAAAACTCAAATTTGGCCAAGAACTAACCAAGCTCTGATACCATGTAGAAACCAGAGAGAGAAAGGTAGAGAAAATATACTCTCAAATGGATGTATTTATTCATATGCTCAATAGGGTATTTATACACAAGAGAGAAGACAAGAGAGTAATGACTCATTATGATGATTGATTCCCTAATCACTTATAATTCCTATAATCCCTGATTATATGCGATACTCATTAATTATGATATATTTGCACTGATATATTTCCTAACAATATGGAAGCTTTGCTTGCTGTCGATATGTTTTATATATAAAGGAGATCAGATTGTGAGGAAGCTTTTCTTGTGCTTTGAGTAGGAAAGATTCATGGAGGAAGGAGGGCTTGGGGTAGAAGACAGTTCCGATGGGGAGGGAGAGCACTGAGAAGAAGAAAAAAAGTTTAAAAACCAAGTTTTTTCTATTATTATTTTAATTAAAATCTGATTTGTTTTTTAAAAAATTGAGTTGATATGTCCTACGAGCTAGGATTAAAATAATATGACTTGATTAAATTTGTTTCATCAGCATTGTACATTCTGTTGTTGAAAAATACTTTCGAGGTGGAAATTTTCAAAAAGATACAAATCTGTGCAACCAGTATGGCAAACAACTCTGTACAGTGCAAAAAAACAGAAAAAACTCATAAGATTGCCGAAAATAATAATGATGAAATTGAAGAAATCCGAGCCCAACGTACGTTGTCTCTTTAAGACAATTTGTTCCCTCTATATGATGCCCAAGGATCACAAATAATTGTCTCCCATGATAGTACGGATTACGTCTCCAGAATGATGGCACTATCAGTAGTCAGGAACCCAAACGAACACAACCAAACACTTTTAGAATCACACAGCATATGAGATTATGGCAGAATGCAGTATACTGTATGTATGAGAGCGAAGTGTCTAAGATCTAGTCAAAAATCAAGTGGATTTTCTATCTATTTATAGATGACAGAAGGGTTATATGGACTCTTGTCAATGAATTGACGCGACCGGTGGTGGTACTGGTTCAATTGAATCGATGCGACCGACGGTGGTACACCAGTACCAAAGAACTTATGCGACCGGTGGTGGCAACCCACTTCATATTCATAACCCTTGCGATTTGGACATAAAATCCAACAATCCCCCACATGAATAAGAAGTCAGTCCATCGTTACTAAATGCAAATGAACATGTATGCAAAATACGATTCTTCTACGATAAGCAATTGCATCGAGATAGGTAGGGGCACCTTTGAACCTTCTCTAATTAAAACCTATCGGGTATACTCAGTGAATCGATGGACATGTTATCTTGAACCGTTGACCTTTAGTGTATACCAAGACAATAGAAGTCATACAATTGCTCCTCTAGCATGGTTAGTCCTCATGTTGTGTCCATTTTGGCCCTGGACACCTACCTAGTTTTGCGCGCAAGTGTTCTAGAGAATCGACCTTTATAAATTCTCATAGAAGTGGCCCTCACTTCACACTCAAATAGGTGATTCCTTGTGATGCAAGTTAACATACATCATCTGAACACATAAGATCAAGAAATCATTAAAAGCCCAAATGCTTACCCTTATATATATGCACTGTCTTGTCATAGGAATGAGTATGAGTTTAAAACTCCACAGTGTTTACAGTTAATCATCACTTAGTTGTCTCTTTAAACCTAGTTTGTGGGATTTTCACTCATCTATGTAGAATTACCACAATAATCAACAATTGATACACCTTGAACCTATTCCTTTCGAAAAATTCTTAACCAACTCTCTAGAAATTCCTTTAGTCAATGGATCCTCTATAATTTCTTTTGATTTCACATAATCAATTGAGATGATTCCATAAGAGAGTAATTTTATAACGGTATCATGTTTATGACGTATATGTCTAGATTTACTGTTATACATGACATTCTTGGCCCTACCAATAGTTGCTTGGCTATCACAATGTATACACACTACCAGTACCAGCTTTGGCCAATTTGGAATGTCCTCAAGAAAATTACTAAGCCACTCGGCTTCCTCACCAACTTTATCTAAAGCAATAAATTCTACTTCCATAGTTGATCTTGCAATATAAGTCTGCTTGGATGACTTCCAAGACACAACACCCCCACCAAGGGTGAACACATATCCACTTGTGGATTTGGTGTCATTAGAGCTGGTAATCCAATTTGCATCACAATACTCATTTAGCACTGTAGGGTACTTTTCATAATGCAAAGCAAAGTTTTGAGTGCGCTTCAAGTAACCCAAAACTTTTACCATAGCTTTCCAATGAAGCTCGTTTGGATTACTTGTAAAGCAACTCAACATGCTTACTACATAGGTAATATCAGATCTAGTGCAATTCATAACATACATAAGACTGTCTAGCACTTGAGCATACTCCTTTTGTTTTTCAGCTTTACCAGTATTTCTCACAGTCGAAGATTAGAATCTATAGGGTTCATTACAGGAGCTATATTCAAATTCTTGAATTTCTCAAGAATTTTAACAATATAGTGTGTTTGTGATAAAGCCAACCCAACAAATGTTCTATGGATTTAAATCCTAAAACAATATCTGTAAGACGCATATCTTTCATGTTAAGCTTACTGGTAAGCAATCGCTTAATAGCTTTAATCATTTGATTGCTACTACCCATTATCAACATATCATCTACATAAAGGTAGACTTTGGAAAACCCGTTTTCAATATTATGAATCTGACAAGTGTGTCTATATTCAGTACTAGTAAAGTCATTTGATAACATAACTTCATCGAATTTCGCATGTCATTGTTTCGAGGCTTGCTTAAGTCCATAAAGGGACTTTATCAAGCAACAAACTTTCTATTCTTGTCCTAAGACAACAAATCCCTCTAGTTGTTCTAGATAGATCTCTTCCTCTAAGTCACCATTCAAAAAGGCTGTCTTTATATCCATTTGATGTAACTCCAACTCATTCAACACTGCTAACGTGATTAACATCCTAATGGATGTAACCCTTGTAACAGGTGAATAGGTATCAAAGTAGTCTAGGCCTTCATGTTGTATGTAGCCTTTTAATACCAGGTTAGCTTTGTACTTATTAATAGTGTCATCTGCTTTCATCTTCTTTTTGAAGACCCACTTAGTTTCTTGAGGCTTATTGCTAGGAGGAAGGTTAACCAATTCCCAGGTGTGGTTTGACATGTTAGACCTGGTTGTCACTCAAGAGGGGGTGAATTAGGTGTCTGATAAAACTTCAGATAACTTTGAAAATCTTTTCGCAACTTACAGAAAGTAGTTTGTATAACAGTAATGATTTATAAAGCAATAAACAGTCATTCAAATATGTATGCTGGGAATATAAGAGATAAGGGATGAGAATATGCAAACTGTGATTTATACTGGTTCGGCCAATCCTTAACCTACATCCAGTCCCCAAGCTCCACTTAAGATTTTCAATCCACTATCCTCTTGTTTAACCGGGCACAAGAGAAGCCTATACAAACACACAAGTTCACCCAGCACTTGTGAAGCCGAATCTTTCACCGAGATACTCCTTTCAATCAGTTACACACTGTGTACTTAAAGTTATCCTCTCACTATGGTACATTCCCCTTACAAGTTGTAAACTGATAACCCAATCTCCAAGTCCCACGACTTCAGATTCTTACAATGATTTAATAATTAGAAATGTTCTCTCTAAAAGAGAAGATGAATAAACACTGAAGTACAATACAAATCATTTCACATTGTATTCATCATTTCTTTCAATGTCCATTTTTTTTTACTAATAGGCAACATTCCACCATAATGATGCTATAAAGATTTCTCATAATTTGGTAGTAATGCATAGCTAACTAGAAATCTTTATCATCTTTGGATATCTAAATGGACAATACCAACATTTATGTTCAATTATTATAAAGACAAATAACCAACCTTTGGGTTGATTCATAATTGCCCTTTAACAAACTTCAAACTACCCACAACACAAACATAACTTCATAGCGTCAACGTTATACTTATAGGTAATTGAAACATCACCGTAATATTTGGAATTAAAACAATTCATAAAGATTTGGCTACTTTGATGACTAACAAATCTATCATTCTTAATTCCAAAACTTAAATATTTCCCTAACCATAATATTTGGAATTAAAACAATTCATAAATAATTGATCATTTTGATGACTAATAAATCCATCATACTTAATTCCAAAATTTAAATATTTAACATTCATACAATAGCTATTCACAATATTTAAAAAGCATAAAATCATAGCCACAAATCATCCATAATTATAAAATTAAGGCTATAATCACATTTCTACCAATACATGAAACCAGCTCTATTCATCATATCAATTGGTCAAACAAGTGCAAATCTAGTGGGAGTCTCTTCGTGCTATTGCAACGGTAACTAATTAAATAACCACCAAATTAAGGCTTAGCCTTTAAACCACTTTCCTAGACACTAATGGTATGAATTAACTTTATCTGATTCTACCACCAAAAATCCACATTTTGACATAATTTTTCAGCAAACAAGTCACTCTCATTATATTTTTTATCAACATATAGAGGCTTTAACAAATAATAATAATAATAGGCTTTAACAAAAAATAATATGTTCATTTTCTAAGCCATCAATAATATGTAACTAAATGACCCAAAAATAAAATGTACAGCCCAAACAAATTCGGCCCAAAAAACAAAAAACGTATAGCCCAACAAATTTAGCCAAAAAGTTCTTTTAAATAAGCCCAGTAAAAAACCTTTTAGGCTTGACTTTGGCCCAAAATCCATTTGAGCCCAACACGATTTTTTATCAACAGTGGCCCAAAGAAAATGAGCCCAGAAATTACCTTTCAAAAAAAAATGAAATACTTACCGCTGAAAATTAAAACTTCACGGCCCATGATATTCAAAACACAACAGGGCCCATAAGAAATTTCTAGAGAAGTTACAACGCAAGTAAAAGCCCAGAATGCAAAAGCAAAATAAGAATAAACCCATAATTTTCCTTGGCCCAGGTGCTTTAATTTATTGAAGGCAGGAAAAATAAAATTGATGAATAGGAGCGACACAGTTGGTTAAGGCTCTTCACCCTAAAAGAGAGGAGATTCGATACCCGCTGGTCGATGTAAGGGCCTCGTCGGTGGGTGATCTGTAAGTACTTCTGTAAGCACTTTTTGAGCCTAGAGGCATGCTCTGACCCTGGCGGAGTACCGGTATCTACCTTCACCTAAACTTTCTTTTAGCAAAAAAAAAAATTTGATGAATCTATTTCAGCTCAGAAACTACTGTATCACAAGGAAGATACAAATGGCAGTATAGTGTTCTTTCAGGTTAAAAGTTCCCTTCGCAAGAACTGGGAAGTACAAGTGCAATATATTCCTCGAGGTAGGAATTCTTTAGTGGACTCTTCAGCAAAAGAGGGTCTCTTGAATTCAGCTTTTTTCAATGTATGTCCTGAAAAATTTAGGACAATGCTCATGAAAGATTATATAGGAATTGTTCCCCTTCTAGTTTCTACTAATATATAATGGCTCATGCCTTTCTACAAACATATGCTCATGTGAACCACCCTGTTTGGGAAGTACAGTGTTTCCTATAATGAATCCAGAAGCACCATAGACACCAAAACTAGCCGAATATTGGCTTCATGAAGTTTCTTTTTGGTTTAGGATTCTAATATGCTACTGCCTTTCTAATATCCTACTGCCTTCCCAATACTTAATCAGTTATTTCAATGTACTAAATCCAAAATTATTTTTTTAAAAAAAATAATATCTTAATGTGATTTATATTAAAAGCTGATAAAAATGGATATGGACTAATAAGAAAAAATCACTTTAAAGAGGAGGACACAAACTGGAGGTCAAAATTAAAATATATATACTACTCCTACTATGTATATGGAATCTCGATATATTTAGTGAATCAAATTAATTGATCTGACAGCTGGTACGCCATCACCACGTGTTTAAATTAAGATTAATTGTTCAAATTATTAATTCTCTATGATATGATTTGAGATATTATGAACAGATTATACATGTATTTAGATTTTTTTTTTTAAGAAAAGGGTAAAATAGACCATCCTTTTGCAATTTTCTTTTCAGGTCAATGCAAACTTTGTTTTAATAATCAATCATGAAAGTCGTTAGACCAACTCGTTTACTTCTTTTTAGCAATAGTGATTCCTTCTTTAAATTGACAACTGTATCATATCATGCTACTGCCCTCATACTTAACATTAATATTATACACATTTATCTAATTTGATTTTTTTTGATCAAAAGGATATATATATTAATACTGCAAACCGGTATAATACGAATACATAAAGACAAATACAAACCCAACTAAAACAAATACAACAAAATAAACTGGATACAATACTAACCGAACATCATACATTAGATATATAAGAATAAAAGTAAAATCATAGAAAAAATCAGTCTCCTCAATATCCAAGGTTAGAAGTGACGAACAAGAAATTGTTGGTTCGAAAACACACCCCAAAGGGCACATAATCTTATAAGCAATATTTGCAATTAAGTCAGCTAAATAGGTACCCCATCCTGGGGTAAAGACCACAGAAAACTCAACCTCAAAAGAAAGAAGACCCTTGATGTCCTGAAGAACACTTATACTCCTCTGATCAAACATATTTGGTGTCCTCGACCACATACCAAACAACACCTCTTTAGATCTTCCCCCAAGAAAGCAGATCTGAGCTACCAAATGATAGTCAGATCTCATAACGTCCAAACAGCCAACCAACCAAGAGGATTTGAACACAGATCTGCTTATTTCCTGAGCCAAAAACATCTCCACAAAACCCAGTAACACAAAAAAAGAAACACAAAACAGATAAATCTCACCTCTACAAATCTGATCTGAATAAGGAGAGGAGATGACTCGCCACAAGCAAGGGCGGACCTAGGTATGTAATTGGGGGGGCAAGTGCCCCCCAAAAATTTGAGATTTTTCTAAAAAAAAAAAAATTCATGTTAATGGAGTTTGAATTAATAACTTGAATATAATGGTTTCAAATTTTCATTAGCATTAGCATTATTTATCTACTTTCCTTAAATTAATACATGTTTGAATGATTATTCACCCTTAAATTAAATGTCCATCGTTAATATATCAAGATTGCACTTTGTATTTGATAGCATTGATAATAAGGAAATTATGATAGAAATTCAAAACATAAGGCCTAGAAGGATGACATTGTAATTATTTTTCTTATAATATAATATACTTTTTTATTAAAATATATGTACTTGAACTTATTGAGTGTTCACTCTTCATTGTAATTTATGTAGCTGCATTTCTAACAGTATGTAGCCTTACTTTTCTAAATGACAAGTTTGTAAAATAATTTCCTCTTTTATTACATCATCAATATTCACTTGATTTCATAAATATTTTTTTGATATATTTTTTTTTCTTGTTTATATTCTTTTGTTTTTTAATACATTTAAAAATTTCCTTAAAAAAAAAATTTCGGGGCCCCAAATCCCCCCACCAATTGTGCCCCTCCTCCCATAATTTTCTGGGTCCGCCACTGGCCACAAGGACGAGGGAATGCCACATCTAACATAACTCTGAGGGAGAGGACCATAACTCAAAGATCTGGACTCCAAAATACCAGGACCGCAGATCCAAGATCTGGACACCAAACTACCACTAGGACTTGTCTGTGACCCAAAAAACCGGTGCTCGCCGGCGGCTTGTGTGTAAGGCACAAACTGCCGGCGAGGGAGCATAAAATGTGAAACTGGAAGTGCAGGGAGGAGAGAGGTTGGAGAAAAGAGAGGAGAGAGTTTTGTCTATCTAATTTGATTAGAGTAAGGAAGTTAGTTAACATGACATATATTTTCTAAAACACCTGAGTCATCTTTCTTTATTTCCCCACTCCCCCTCCTCTTTGATTATTGTTGAAGGAGTATCCATAAAAGTAAATTAAGAAAAAAAAATGATAAATATAATAACTATGTCTTATATTTAGGATAAATATTAACTCCATAAATATATATTGTATTAAGAACGAGAGGAATAGTATTAAGTTACAAACCATTTTTTCTTTAAACATAGTGGTGGGAAAGTTAATAGTATTTTTTTTCTTAATATAAGAGCCAGTTAAATAAAAATTAAGGAAGTTAAATATATTATTTAATTATAATATATACCACATAATCTCTTTGAAATACTTATACATATCACTAGATTATATATCACTTTATAATTTAGGTAAATTAGTTTAGAGAAAAATGATAAATATAAGAGATAATATGAAGAAAAAAATATTTAGGATTAAAATTTACTTCTAAACTATGTCTTATATTTAAGATTAGAGGTGATAATTTACTTATAAATTTTCTAAATGTCATCATTGTCACAATTATATTTACTAATAATGAAGTAATATTTGAATTTATACTCTCATATTATATTATATGAGTCAAATCTTTATTTACTCATTAAATCTTTATTAACAAACTTGTTTACTTATTAATCATTTGAACAAGGTTGTGCATCAACATAGTAGCGCAATATGTTTAGTTTTTCTTACTTTTCCTTAAACATCATTATCCCCTCCAATTCAATATATAAGTTTAAAAAACCAAATTATACAAATACAAAAAGTAAGTTTAAAAAAAAATTAGGGTTAAATCCAAATACTAGAGGATCATTTCGCATCGCAGAATCAAACTTCATATTCGCATAATCAAATAGTCAGCTTCTTTGAATCAAACTTTCGTCATTTGTTTAATGCCTTATATTGAAAAAGATGTATTTGATAGCATTGATAATAAGACAATTACTATGGAATTCCAAAAAATAAGGCTTAGAAGAATGACATTGTAATTATTTTTATTGTAATACTTTTGTTATTAAAATATATGTGCTTAAACTTATTTAGTACCCATTTTTAACAACATTTTTGTTATTTCTAACAGTACTTAGCCTTATTTTTCCATTTATATTCTTTTATTTTTTAATATATTTAAAACTTTTCTTTAAAAAAAAAACGGGCAGCAAATTGTGCCCCTCCATAAATTTCTAGATCATCCCCTATATAAAAAGAAATAAAACAAATAACAGTATGCGTACAGTATGGCTGATGTTGAAAATCGAATTGAAAAGCTTCAATCCAGATCCAACACGTGTTTCGA
The DNA here is from genome assembly GCA_025563575.1 of Acacia pycnantha. Classification (NCBI taxonomy): domain Eukaryota; kingdom Viridiplantae; phylum Streptophyta; class Magnoliopsida; order Fabales; family Fabaceae; genus Acacia; species Acacia pycnantha. The sequence goes on from JAMWYP010000019.1 coordinate 4,033,415, forward strand.
TAACCAGCCTGTACAAACATATTATAGAAGAACAAATAAAACAAGAGATATATACAGGCAGGTTATCGAAACACGTTTTGGATCTGGATTGAAGCTTTTCAATTCGATTTTCAACATCAGCCATACTGTACGCATACTGTTATTTGTTTTATTTCTTTTTATATATCCGCACGCGGAGGAGGCGCCGCCGGGATATATATATATATATACACACACACACATACGAAGAAGATCAGGGTGAAGATACACACAAACACAAATAAAATCAACGGTGCACTGTGCGTACTGACAAGATCCAAGCACAACAGCGAAGAATTAAAAAAACGTGATCTCCACGAGCAAACGAGAAAGTGCAAAACAGTTATTACCTCCTCTCTTATATTATAGGGTCTAATTCACTCTCTCTCTCTCTTTTTTTTTTTTTGAAAGATTAAGAAAGTTAAATAAGTTATTAAATAATTTTATATATTGTGTATCATAGATTATATGTTAGTTTATTAGTCAAACTAATTAGTTTGAAGAAAAAAATAAAAATAAAAATACTCTAAAATAATTTAATTAATTTCTTTAATTTCTCCAAAAAAATAACTGAGTCTTATAAATAGGATCGGAGAGGAGTAATTCGTAGGGAAGAAGAGTTTTGAAGGGGCAGAACCCGACAAATAGTTATTAATTTTTGAAAATCTTACAAATATTATTATTTAACAGTTGTTTAAATTAACCATCAAATATATATTAACACATACTCTCTCACGGGCTTAATATATGATCTAATTGTACATATGATTTTAATTATAAATATATGATTTATTTATCATATATTTGTTAATCTTTTTTTCAATTTATTTTTATAGATACCCTATCAACCTTAGGGCCTGTTTGGATGAGCCTTTTTTATAAAAAAAAAAAGTATTTTTTTAATGTAAAAAAAAATGCTTTTTAATTAATTTATGTATTTAGATAATATTTTTTTAAAAAAAGCAAAATTCACAAAAAAAAAAACTCAAATGCTGCTTTTTCTAAAGAAGAAATTCCCAAAAAGGTCCCTTTTAGTCCCTAAAAAGGACCAAAATGACATTTTTTTTACTCAGGGACGAAAAAGGGTCAAATGTGTTTTTCCAGGGACCAAAAAGGGTATTTACTCTTTTCTAAAAGCTCTAATTGCACTACAAAAAAGAATACTTTTTTTAAAAGTCCATCTAAACGGATCCTTAATCTGTTTCAGATCACGTGGGAAGGGAAAAGTCAACCTGAACAACTCCTTTTATTCTGGTCCAGGAGTGTTTGGATTAGCGATACAACCCACTGATCTTTTATATAAAAAGCCATGGTAGCTGCAACTTGTTGCTTCTTTTTTCAACACCCATCATGATGCGACATTTAAAGTTCTGATTTACTCATTTTCTCTCTTACACGTCATCATCTTTGGTATAAAAAGTGAAGGTAGTCATTATTCATTTGTTCATCATGTAGGCAGAGAAAGTCACTATTGTTTTTAGGGTTATGGTGCAGATTTACCAACCAACTATTACTCGAGGAGCATTTGGCACAAAAAACAATTTAAGGGACCAAAATTACCAATCAACAATTAAAAAGTGAAAAAAAAACACCAAATAACTATTAAAAAAACAATTATCACAAGTAAGTTAAAATATGAGGCACTGGCGTAGGACGGTGGCGGAGACATTGGAGAAAAGAGCGGTTAAGCCTTCTTGTTGGATAAGGCAGACACCAACAGAGATGGGACCCCTGGGAGTAGGCGCTGTGATAGCGACGGGTGCTGCTTGTGGCATCAGAAGGATGGAATCAGGGTGCAAGGCGTGTGCCGGTTAAAAGCTGTGGACTGCTGAATGAGTTCAAGAGGGTGAGTGAAACATCCAGCAACAATGGAAGCTTTGGAGACGCCGACGTCGCCAATACTGTGATAGTGAATGGAAGACGGAGACACCAAAACAGTGACGGGGTAATAGTTTGTTGGCGAATCTGCACCAAATTGTGTTTTTTTCACTTTTAATTGTTGATTGGTAATTTTGGTCCCCTCAATTGTTTTTTGTGCCAGATGCTCCTCGGGTAATAGTTGATTGGCAAATCTGCACCTTAACCCTCGTTTTTATCACTAATAGTATCTTCAAACACCTAACATATCCCATTTGCTAATTAATAAATGTAGTAACGTTTTATTTTCAAATTATTTGTTATATTTGACTAATCAAGATTAAAGATTATTAATACTAACATTTTTAATTAAAATATGACATGTATAAAACAATACAAAATTTAGATTTGGCTATTTGTTTGAGAAATAACAAAGAAAACACAAATGACATTAATTAGGAAAAAGTCCTATGTGTATTACTTAATAAGATTTAGGGTTAATGTGTAAAATTACACATGTGGTTTTTTCAAAATTGCACCCAACTTCAAGTGTTTTTTTAGGTACAAAAATGATTATATGGTTATAAAAGTAGAGCTAAAGTACATATCGACTATTAGTTTGACTTTTTTTTTTTTTATTGAAAATGATGATGTAGACAATGACGTGGATGTTGTAGAGACAAGTGGAAGTAAAAGCTGCTGGTTGATAGATTCTGAGTTGTTATGAATTACATTTCAGCCCAAGACACATTTTCAACAAATTTCAATTTAGTCCCTCTATGAATTTTTGAAATTTTCATTTTAGTCCCTGATCAAAACTTGCGTTTTGACCCAGGCTAGGGCATCTTCTCCTACTCACCTCGACATTACAGAAGACAGTTTTCAATGCCGCGGAACCATGAGACCATGACCTTCTTCTTCTTCCCTTCTTCCTCCCTCCCTCCCTCCACCTTCCTTTTCTTTTTGTCGCTGGCGGCTTTCATCTTCCTCATTATTGCCGCCGACAACTCTCCTGCATTGTCAAACACAGCTGGACATCACAAAAATTGAGATGGCGCCGCAGATACTAGTTCAGACCAAAGAGTGAGAACGGAGAGCTTGAAAACCATCGTCCCTTCCTTTCTCAAATACCATCACCTCTTCCTTTTTCGACCACCATTGCTGCAGAGCTTGAGCATAAAAGACACATAATAGAGCAGCTCACCATCACTTTGTGAGTTCCAATGACCTTCTTCTCTGCTTTCATTCCATCACCATTAACGTATCGAAACACCATCACCACTTCCAGAGTCCATTGTTCGGCCTTACTCTGTTCTCATCTCTCCAGAATCTCTCACCGAAAATCACAAACCCTATGTTCCTTTACTACCGTCCCTATCTCTCCTATATCCTTCGATTTTCTCCAAATTGACAAACCCTTCTCCTTAAATATAGTCCAAGTGAATTCTCCTGGTTGATGGGTTTTGAGTCTTCCTTTTGAAGATGCGTTGTGAGTCTTGCTTCTAAATAAAATGACTGCAAGGAAGAAGAGTTTGGCGTGATGATGGTTTGGTGGATCTGGACGAAGAGAGCTGGAATAAAATGACGTAAATTTTTTTTTTCTCTATTGTCAGCTAGGATGAAACTTAGCTAAGTCATCGTTCATGTCATCATTTTTAGTATAGAAAAAGTCAAACTAACAATCAATTGGTACTTTTGCTCCACTTTTGTAACCACATAGTCACTTTTGTACCCAAAAAAAAAGTATTTGGTGTTAGATGCACTTTTGAAAAACCACATGTATATTGTTGCACCTTAATTCTAATATTTATATCAATTTTAGTCATTTTTCATCTAAACAAGTTTTTTTTTTTAAACACTTCTACCACATTAATCCTCCAAACATAATTACATTACACTATCTAACTTCTACCCTAAAGTTTCCAAAAGTCATATTGAAGAAGAAAAAAAGTTACATCTGTCACCACTAATTCAAACAACCACTTAATCATTTGGGAGAATGACATATAGGTCCCAACCAAGAGAAATAATACATTGACAAGTCTCATAAATTGTTAATGGTAATTGATTCACTTGTCAATTCCCCCTCTTCACTTGTTAATGGGGAATTTTCTGACATTATTTCCCTTGATTGAGACCTAAAAGTCATTCTCCTTAATCATTTTGGTATGAAAAAATAACTTCATTAATTTAATTTAATTAGGTAAATATGTATTATATTAAGGATCAAAGCAGGTGCTTACTTTTAAGACAACATAAAATAACCAATAAATAAGCCCTTGCTCAACTTCTGCCTTGCTTTTTTTTTTTGTGCGCGCGTGTGTGTGTGTGTTTTTTTTTGGTTGTGCAACAGGCCGAATGACTTCAGCGCATGGAGGAGGAAAATGATGCCATACGTCGAAACAATTTGAACCTGCGAGAACAAATTACTTCACACTCCTCATATATCACTCCCATTCACCATCCTCCCGAGTGGTTCTAGGTCACACAGATCCCACATATGCAATCATTGGAGACTTATGGCGCAACGGACTAACGAAGGTCAGTAAGTAACAACACCCTGACCAGAAATAATATTGATGAAGCTCACAGTGCAGGTTCGAAAATTGATCCGGTTTTTCCTAATGACAGAGTGCAAAAGTCGACGTACATTCCTGCAAAGAACATTGTACCAGAGGCTGGCATGTCAGACGATGGAGGATGGAAAAGAATATGTCAAGCACTAGAAGCGATAATACTCCACCTACCAGGAGTACCACTGCCAATGAAGAAGAGTGCTCCCAATAGTTTTTCAAACTCACCATTCACAGACGATATTGCGTTAGTCGAGATGCCGAAGAAGTTCACATTCCCACACATACGACTCTATGATGGTTCGAAGGACCCAGACGAGCACATGGCATAATACTAGCAAAGGATGCATACCGCGGTGATACCAAGAGACATGCGAGACGCTTGTAAGTACAAGGGGCTCAGGTCAAGTCTAATCGGGCCAACACTGAAGTGATTTACCAACTTACCAACCAATTAAATTGGTTCATTGGCGGAGTGACGACTTCCCATTTTTTAGTAGATTTGAGACATATTTTAATATATTTGGGAAGTCATCAATGCTAAATTAAAGGGATTTATTAGAAATTTTGATAAGATATCAATTTGGTACATTATTTAGGGGATTTTATTGCAAATATCTAAATTTTTATTAAATAGAAATATTTAGGTTTATATATAAGAATAAATAAATTATAATGATATAAGGTAGATAAAAAAAAAGAAAGAAAAAGGTTTAGGTTTTAATTATTATTATTATTATTATTATTATTATTATTATTATTATTATTATATAATTTTTCTTTGCTTTTCGTAATCAGAATAGGAAGCAGAAAGCGACTTTTGGGGCCAAATCAATTGAATCAATAAAAAAACCTAAGGGAAGCTAATATAAAAAGGGGGTGAGGCAGCATTTGAATTTCTATACAGAGGAAAGAGAGAGGAGAGTAGCGGCTGGACTTGAGACGGGAAATCACAGAGAGCTTCAGCGCCGCGCGACCTTCTAACCTTCGACCTTCTTCCTCCTCTCTCGCCGGCAGCGTTATTCCCCACCACAGGCCGCCAGCAAGCTCGTCTGCACAGACGCTAGAAAGGGAAGCGCAGAATAGAGCACGAGAGCAGAAAACTCCTTATCCAAGGACCTGAAACAGAGAAGCAGAGGAAGAGGCGTTTGTTGAGTTTTGTGATTTGTTCGTGCAACAATTCTCCAATGGTCGAAAGCTAGAAAAGGAGCCAAACGACCTCTATAAGGTCATCTAGGGAAAGAGAGAGCCATTACGAGACTATGTTGGAATGTTCAACAAACAAAAAATCAACATACCAAATTGCAACATCCAAACAGCAATTGTCGTGTTCCATGAAGGTTTGCTTCTAAACTCTAATCTATATAAGGAACTAACAAAATATACATGTCATTCAATGGATGACGTATTGGCTCAAGCCTGGGCCCAAATCAAGTGAGAATAAGACAAAGTGAACGTGAATTAGACATGCTATCATGATACCAGACAATCATATCAGAGAAATAGAAGTCAAAGACGATCCAGCCACAGTTGAAGGGCGGAACCATATCCAACGACACACCAAGGAGGAAGTCAGACCAATAATATATCAACTCCCCTTGATAAAATGCTCCCACCAAGAATAGAGGAGTCTAATTTTTCTATCATCTTAGGTGAGTTAGTTCAAACTCTTGTATAAACGGGAAATGCGATAAAGTGACTGACGCTCTATGCTATATGATGCAGTCACATTAGGTATACTGATATTGTGTAATAGGTTTTCTTTATATCGAATTATTCAACTAAGTCATTACAATTCAATATTAATTGCATGGCTATCCAATTGTTATTCAATTTGGGAACGAGACTGTACTTTTGTGTAATACAGACCAAGATGTTGTATCTTAACGGGGAACAAGAATGTACATTAGTCTTGTCTTTGTAAGTTGTTTAACTTAATATAACGGTGTCAATTTTTTTTTCCTTCCACTTATTTGGGTTTTTTGCTTTTCATTCATATTCGACACACTACGTACGAACCAATTCACTAACTTGGCATACAAGATTGACTTACTAAGCTACTAGTCAAACAACTGATGCATCATAAAATTAACGAGTGCTCTACACCTACACTTCTAAATGTTGAAAACCTGACTTTATGGGTGTCCCATGGTGGAACACAAAATGGGCCGCAAAGATGAGATGTACGTACTAACTAACCAAAGTTTTCATACTTGGTCAAATATTACAACAATGCTACAGTATGTACCAACATACATAAATTCTCTAGTAAACAAAGTTATATATTGTCATGTTTACACAACACACAACATATTAGCTATGCATAACATACACACACAAAATAATAGCCATATGTGCTATAAAACAGGGAAAAGTCATTTGGGGTGGTATGTTACAATGCAAAGTTCACTTCCCACAACCATTAAGTGAACAAATTATCACCAATTCCACAGGTTGGCAAAATGCATCTAGGATAGAAAATATTGTTGGGATCCGAACACGCAGCGAAATTAAAAGAAACTTTTACGAATCCCTTAGGCGGATCGCTCAACCGCGTTTAGATCAAGGTTAGATTTCAAAACCGTACCTATGCGAGCTTGCTTGCGTTCCGTTCTCGTTTGCGCCTCGAACCTCGTGCGCCTGAGACGTCGTACATGTCGAACGAGGTGACATCTTTTATCCGTGCTTCTTGATCACGTGGGCTAGTGCCTTCTTGTTCGATCAGACAGGAGCTGACTTCGCGTGTCCTCTCCCTCTACCGGTATCCACACGAACGGCCTCCAACACTGACGGCAGCGTGCTAGCGCCTCAGTATTCTTGGGTCTCTCTTTTTTTTTTCCTATCTAGGGTTTTGTTTTTGCGGCTGTCTAATTCATTCGTCTGTTTAATATGACTAGATCAGAATCACTTATAGAGTTTCTAAAACCCTAATGTGTCATATTAAAATATTCAAAATTAATCTAATTAATTTTGAATTTTGAATTTGGATTAAATAATATTAATTAAATCTGTCCAATAGATATAATCTAACTATTTGATCCGAATTAATAGGCCTTCAGATTTAATTTATATTTATAAATTAAATCAAGATATGATATCCTTATATTTAATTTAAAATGAGATACGATATCTCAATTCAAATTAAATCTGATATACAATATCTTTATTCGAAAATTAAATCTAAGATACAATATCTCAATTTATTATAGTTATTTAATTTATAAAATAAATTAAATACTATATATAATAATAATATTATCAATAAATAATATCATTATTATTTTCGAATTTAATAATATATACACACACACACACACACATCCTAGATTAAAAAAGTATTCATTAAATCTTAAACACATTTAAGATTCAATGAATCTGGACACTTTTGCTCGTGTTGGGCTATTCTTGTGTGCGACCCTGTAGGCCCACATGAGATTGGCAGCGGGCCAATACTGTACCAGCTCACAAGTCGCAAGCGGCCTCTAGCAAGACATTGCGACTACCCAATTCACATGGGGATCGTTGATGCGATATAACCTATCGTACAACCATGTCACGTCCCTTATGTCACGCGATAACTTGGTCAATGATGAGGCATGAATAATATCAACTTCCTGTTCTTGATCATTACTTTCTCGATTCTTGAGTAGTCTAATTGAAATGGAAACTCCTTTCCATCGTAGTATGACCATACATTTCTCAGACTCACTCATCGAGGGGCCCAGTATTATCTCTCTACAAATGTGAGGGACAAATCTCATCTTGACCACTCACATTCCTCTGCATGAGAACCACTGATCTCGATCCAAGCCTTTATCATCACCCGGTCAAAGATGACTTTTGACTAGGTCAAAGATCTGTGACTCATCATGTAGGAATCCATGATGATCTCAAGTCATAGGGCGTCGTAACGCGGTTATACATGAGATAAGCTTATGACTAAATCCATGCAACTTTCTCATAGTGGGTCGGTCCAGCACCTTAATTGTACTCTTACAAGTGCCCATGACTTTGATTCGTATCTCCATACCTTATCAAAGTCATACTGGTCTTATCTCATCTTCGCTCCCACATAGATGACCGACCAGGGACATTTAGGATAATCTATTAGATATATCTAGGGATACAGTTATCAATGAAAACATGCAAACAAAATGACAACAAAAGGAGAATACTTTAAATAACATAAATGTCTAAAATACAATGACTTTCCCCTAGGGTATAATTTCCAACAAATATAACTCGAGCTTAAAGAACCTAAGAGAAGCCAAAATAAAGTGGGTTCCAACAAAAAGGCACACGCGTCTTTTATTGATTTCCATCACCAGTACCAGCAATGAAACTATCATCTTCTAACATACCACCAAAAAGGGTCTAATATTCTGTTATTGCTTAGTCGGGTTCTCATTGGTCCAACCAACCCTCTTTGAACTCCTTCATTAGCTGGGCTCGAGTCCAAAATGTTGATTCTGCAACAATATCTTCAAGTTATTTCTTCAACCCGTTATTCTCGGTATGAGAGCTCAACAACTCATGCTTTGCCTCTTCCATCTCCTTCAACATCTGTTCCAACTGAGCTTTGAGTTTGACTTGAGAATCTGACATACATACAACAACTTGTCGTACGTCTTGGATCTCCTTGTCTTTCTCAAAAGCCTACAAAATTAGCTTTGAAGCCTGCCTTTCCAAGTACAACCTTTCCTGGAAACCCTGTAAGCAAAGACACTGCTAGGGATTAGTCCAAACGCTAACCTAAGAAAAAAGAGAAGCTACCATAACACAATACCCATAACATTTGGGTGAGGCAGGATGTCAATGCGTTAAAAGGTCCTTGAGACTCCAACCTTGTCAAGTCACTTTGAAATAAGAGGCGATGGATCATGGGAAGAATTCGTGGTTCATCAATAATCGATGAAGTCATAGTTGGAAAGTGAAGATTGATGCCCTTAGTCCAAGCTGACTACTATCGCCCTTTCGCTTATCTCTTATGTGCCCTTGCCTTTGGTCTGCTTCGCGGTGGCTAGTGAGACCAGGATTGGGTGGTCGGATGAAACACTTGATTGACCATCCATTTTGGCTAATTTCCTTGACCTCATCTCTTCTAAGCCTATCCACTCTCCAAGTTAATACTTAGTTGGAATTGAAGAGTAAGGCTACTTAGTGTAGGGCCTAATTTAATAGGTTGGGCCTGCATACAATATGAGGAAGGCCCAACAAGGCATACCCTAGTCACAACCCAAGACAACGCATAACCCCGCCTTCAAATGACATAGTCAAGCCTAAAAGTTGGTATGACACATCGACCAGGAATAAACGGAATAACCACCCTTGAGTCCGCTTATATTCGAAAAAGGCGGAACCAACCTACCATATCACTCTATGTTGCATTATAAATAAGGACAACCATGTTAAAAGGGAGAACACATTATCAAACCTCTTCATCTTCTCTCTCAAGCAAAATTCTTCTTTCTAATTGATTTGTGTCACGCTTTTTGATTAACAATTCATCTTTTATTCTTTATCATTAAATTCGTGATTACTTTGTCTTCTATTTCTATCATATTAAGGTTATGTGTGGTCGATGATCCTTACAAAACCTTTAGTCTAGAATTTTGGTTCTATAGTAAACACCATGACCAATAAACTTTTTTTGACTTGAATTACCAATAATTTGAATTAATATCAATTAATTACTATGAAACTAAGTAAAATACAAGAGAGATTAAGATGAGTGAGATGAAGAAATGGAGAGCAAGGAGAGAGTGATTCTTCTTTCTATTTCCTCTTCCAACTTTTGATACATGCCTACTATATATAGGCAATGAATCATTAACTTCCATTACAAGAGTTACATACAAAAGACTAAATCTACATAATGGTATAACATGAAGTTTTGTAAGTTATTTACATTAATCATATAAAACTCCCACTAAGCCATTCATGTCATAGGTTATATGGCTTTAAGTGTAGAATTCCAAAAGACTCATCTTGAAAGGTTATGGACATTCACACCAATATTGGAATATTTATAACACTCCCCCTTGGATGTCCATTAGGAATGTGCCTCATTAAAAACTTTAACTAGGAAAAACCCAGTGGGACAAAAACCTAGTCAAAGAAAAGAGTACATCATTCATTGATACACTGTCTAGTGCTACCTCATTAAAAACCTTTCTAGGAAAACCCAGTGAGACAAAACCTAGATAAGGGAAAAAGAGTACAGCGTGTGTCAACTCCCCCTTTTGACAACATCAATATTACTCCCCCTGATGACAACATTGCTTCCGATGTCTTTGTGTTGGTGAAGAACTATATTTTGTTAAGAACTAAGATACATTGGTTCTCCAATAGCACTAAATTATGGTACTTCTGGACCAAGTAGTTCTTCTTCAAATTCTTTGCTAATTACTCGAGGTCGGAATTGGTCTTTATCCGCCTACAAATACCTTACAATCGTTGGGGTACATAATATATAAAATTGTTCAAGGACCTTCTTTGTATAATCTTCTTCAAATGCAAAGATCACATTCTATAGTTATTCAATCTGTAATCCAAGACAGAATTTTGTTCAGCCCAAGTCTTTCATTTCAAATTCTTTCTTCATACAATTAATTGCCTTTTGAAGATTTTCAGGAGTTCCAATGATGTTGATATCATCAACATAAACAAAAATTATAGCAACTTCATTTCTAGATAAAAATGCATGGGCATATTGGGTCATTTTTGTACCCTTCCTTCAACAAATATTCCTTGAGACAATTATACCACATGCGCCCTGTTTGCTTCAAACTACAGAGACTTATTTAACTTAATCGAGTATTATTCTCGAGAACTTGAATTAGATGATTTTGACATCTTATGTCCTTTAGGGACATGTGCTTCTGGCACATTAAGTCCTTCGGGGACATGTGCTTCTGGCACTCGTTAATAGATTGTGGCTCATGATCCTCATTATCTTTCATTACATCATATGCTATATTATAAGCAAAGATGTCGTCAACGTTGACTTCATTTCATTCCCATCGGATACCATTCATAACATAATTTATTGAGATCTCATTATTTTCACATATTTCAGGTACGGGTCTCTTCTGGGACTACAATATTCTCTTCTAGAGATATATCTACTGGAGACAATAACTCTTCAGGAGATGACTCTTAAGGAGCTACTAACTTTTCTTGATTATCCTCGACTTAATCATATATATTCTTTGCTCCTTTTCTCTTTTAGAGGATTTTTATCAATGGAACCGATGGGCCTGCCATGGTTTAGGCATGCTTTAAATTCATTTATAATATTTCGTCATTCAGGGACATCAATTCAAATAGGAGCATTAGCAGCTGGGACATGTGACTTTGTCACTTTCTTTGGGTCAATAAATGCTCCTGGCATTCGATTAGCTAAATTCTACAAATGAATTATCTTTTGAACTTCTAGTTCACATTCTTTTGTACCATGATCAAAATGAGCCAATTATAATTCATTCCAACTAATCTCTTTACCCAACTACTTATTTTCTCCCCCTCATGTTAGGAAAACAATGTCAAATCACAATTGACTAATCATGCAGTATAAGCCTCCTAAATCCATTTGTTTCCTTTAGAAACATCATTTTATTTCATTTAGAAACAAACAAGAAGAAGGAGGTCCTTACACAACATTTATCCATCTATGTGCATTGTGTGGAATATTGCACATTCAAAACTTTTAAGATGGAATTAATTTGGGTTCTGACCAAAAGTCAATTTTACAGGGAGAATTTTGTTGGCTTATATAAATGCTGCAATAAGATCAAATATGCCAACATAGAAATTTTGTTCTCATAAGCATTGAATACATGATTTCTGGATCGTACAATTTGGAAATTGCGCGCTTAATTTATTCAAACATGATTGCAAACTTCAGGTTGCAAACATTCTTACAAACTTCATGTTGCAAGCTAATAATCTTACATGTAACCATCTTATATATGCATCTTTCAAATTTGTATGGTTTACATGCTATTTCAATGGGCTCATATAATACTGTTTGATATATTTTCAGAGATCCATTATTAATCATGACCAATGATATTCTCATAGACATTCTTTTTAGAACAAGCAGCACATAATTCATAAATAATATGTTGGTTATTCATGAAGAATCTTCTGGTTCTTCAATGGATGTCAATACGTAATTTTATTTGCATTATATATATATATATATGTGACTCGGATGATAATAAAAAAAGTCATGCCAACAATAAATTTCTCTGGATTTGTAAACTTTTGGTTTACTATAACAAATGTCTCAATCAATCGTAAACTTTTGAATCATAATCTGACATCCATTTTGGGAGATCTATTAGGCTTTATGTGAGAAGTATATAACTTTTCAAAAATCAGCTCACACTTGTATTCTAACTCACACTTGTTTTCTAACAATCTCCCCCTCAAGTGTGAGTCATATAAACATACTTTCTTTATATCTATTTCAAAATCGCTTTCAAACCTTTTAAAACTCGAAAGGAAAATCTATGTTAGTTTTTCAGAAACTACCATATAGTATTACATCACTAGATAATTTTATTACTCATTAATAATATACTTCAATTTGCTTATATATGCAAAACACATAGTCTACCACATATGAAAATATTCATAATCAAAATAACTTAGAATCACACAGTAAAATTCTCCAGCAAAAAAATTCTCATGGCAACAGATTTATGATATTGTATGTAATCACAATAAATTTAAATAACAATAACAACAAAAACAAAAACATTATATTACCTTCTAGGCTTATTCTTTCTTTCTCTTGGCTTCAAAATAAATCTAGACATATTTTTCTGCAGTTCTTTGCCTTTTCAATATCTCATTGGCAGCATTAGCAAACATTTGATTTACTATATTTGGAAACTTCTAGTTTACGATTACAATCCCTTGCATTGTTATTTGTAAGCTTCTGGTTTACAACAAAATTCTAATTTGTATTATTATTTATAAACTTCTGATTTACAATAGCATGTGTTTTCTATGATATTCATTTCTGCAGATATCATTCAAACTCAATAAGTTTCTTTTATACTTGGTAGAATAATCAATACATAATTTTGTTCCTTCAAGTAACAAAATATTATCTCTTCTGGAGCCCTCAATCAAATTGATACTACCAAATATAGTTTAAACATTGGCCTCTCACATTATAAGTTGAGAAAAAAATATGCTAATTAGTTCTTAAGACTATTAGCCTTTAGAATTATTACTCTTGAGTGGCTTAATTGTCTGCAAGTTATTTGTCTTCAGGACAATGACTAAAAATTCCTTGTATCATTCAATATTTGATACATTAAACCTTCAGGGCCTCAATATTAATAACAATCCAATGCCACTTTCTTGTTCACCCTTCATCTCTGGGTGTGAACAAGCTCCTATACCTCTTTCGCGGGTATAGAAGACTGAAGGACCAAATATCTCATAAATTGTAATACTATGTAAATAGTTACTATCATTGTGCAATCACATGTTTCCGTTACTGTGCAAATAGTAACACTGTGTGAAATGCATTTCTGATAGATTTGAAGATCCTACATTAGATCTCAAAATCTTATAAACCATAATTTTTTTTTATAATCATATAAAATCATATCATAATGTATTAAAATAAATATGTACATAGTGGGGAGCGAGATATCATAGTGATATGATGAATTTTCAGCATATTTATTATGCCCAATAGTTTCCCTTTTGTGGCTCTTATCAATAATATTTCTCCACTTCAGGTGGGAGTTTGAACCATCATAATCATGATCTTGATCATGCCAAAGACTGTAGACATGTTCACACTCATATTCACGACCATAATTAGATTCATTTGTTACTTCATTCACTTATGGAAATGGAGTCAAGTATGTTGGACGAGATTCATGATATTTGCAACAAAAACGCATTGTTTGGCCATATGAGATCAAGAAATTAATTCAGAATATTTCTTAAAACCTCTTTCACAATATTACTACTGCAGGAGCAAATTGGATATATTCATTTATAACGAACTTTTAGAAGAACAACCATCTTCAGGTGGTTATACATTCCCTTTAATTTGTTCTAAAGAAGAAGGTGATCTTTTAATGGCAAATACTCTATTTTGAGGCCTTCATACAAATGGTGGCATATAAAAATTATGGATCAGACCTTCATGGCTTTAGTCCAATTTGTCTCATGGCTTCAAGCCAATTTGTGCCTCCTGGCTTCAGGCCAATTTGTCTTTTCATAAGAAATTAAATCTATATAACTTTTCATTGTTTATCTTCAGGATAAACATGAGACATTAAATCTATATTATGTTTATCTTGAATAAACAAATATTATATATTATTAGAATATTTAATATAAAAACACTAATGATAATAATAGGAAATTCACAAAAATAATTCATAAAGTATTGCAATAAAATTAAAATTTTATGGCTTCAGGCCATTTATCTTTTGGATAAATAAAAGTTGAACATAATGGCTTTAGACTAATTAGTCTCATGGCTTCGGGCCAATGATGAGAATTTAGAATTATATGGCTTCTGGCCTTTTATCTTCAGGATAGATAAAAATTAAATATATATTTCTAGCCATCCAATAAAATAAAAGATGAAAAAGTATATAACTTCAGGTCATATAATACGGAATCAAATGAATATGGCTTCTAGCCATTTTGTAGGATATATAAAAGAAAAATGTATATATATATATATATATATATATATATATATATATATATATATATATATATATATATATATATATATATATATATATAAAACTTCTGACCATATAATATAAAAATAGGAATCAAAGGAATATGGCTTCTAGCCATATTATATCAAAATAATCAATCAAAATGTATATGACTTCTGGTCATATAATCTCAAAGTAGTAATAAAAGGAATATGGCTTCTGACCATATAATAGAAAATCAGAGCAATATGACTTCTGGTTACATAATTTCAGAATATGAAATTAGAGGTGTATGGCTTCTTGGCATACTAAAATAACAATATCAATAACTCGTAAAGAAAATCAAAATAAGATATAATAATCTTCAATCTTAGCTATGAAACCCGATGTTTAAAACAATCGTAAAAATATCTTTTTAATTCCATATATTACCTCCGATCATCCTAAATATTTTCTTTCAAATCTCCAGACTCCAGAGACGCAAACACTTTCTCAACACTTCGTTAGAGGAGATTTCGTGCTGATAACGTGTTATTAAACTAAGTAAAATACAAGAGAGATTAAGATGAGTGAGATGAAGAAATTGAGAGCAAGGAGAGAGTGATTCTTCTTTCTATTTCCTCTCCCAACTTTTGATACATGCCTACTATATATAGGCAATAAATCCTTAACTTCTGTAACACCCAATTTTTACAAAAAGCGGAACAATTTTTTTCATCAGAGTAGAGTATCGGAGCAACAGAGTAACTGATAACCATTAACTGTGACGTATCTGTTTGTTCATAAAGAACATTACATTTAACTGAGTATTACAACGGTATTATTTTACAAATAGATATCTTTAGTCGGGTCTCGCGCGTGCTGCTTGCTCTTGTCTTCGGTCCTTGGTTCTCCGGACCCTGAAGCTATAAGAGCTGAGGTCCAATGCCCATCGGACCTCAGGTAACGGTTAACCTCATACTTATGTAGACAATATATGAATGACAGTTTATTCATGACATCTCAACAGTACATAATCACATATGTAAAATAATAATCACACATAGCCAACGCACATGCATGTTATTCTTGTCTGCACTCTTCACCAATGCCACGATGTACACTCGTGTTCTCAGCGCTAGGAAAACTTGACGGTATTACATAACCGTAACCCGCATATAGCTGAATGTATAATGAATCATCTAAGACAGAGTCTTAGTCTATGAATACAACTATCATATATAAACATACAACAAGCATAAGAGTTAAGGTTACAGTACGCGTCCGTACCTTCGTTGATGAATACGGTACGTCTGACGGTCGGAACGCGATCACAAATATCCTATAAGGGTAATATCGTACTTATTAATTCATAAACAACATCCTAACAGATATTTTAGTCACAAATGACTATTTTACCCCTGACTTCAAAATCGCTAATCGATAAAATTTCGCCAGAGCTTCGCTACTTTGACTCTCAACTTTCAAAACTTACTTCCTACCATGTTTTTACCTCGTCATGCATCTTTCAATGCAATGAGGCTTAAAAACAAGAATAAGAATTTTATTTCCTACTTCCTAGATCAAACTAGCATTTATACTAAGAACTACTAAACAAAAGACTAGAACTTAAAAGCTAAGGATCATCATGAACTTACCAAGAACTTTGCTCCTCCTTCTCCAAGACTCTTCTCTCTCACTTTCACTCTAATTTTCGAATTGCCTATGCTTGAATTCGTGTGAGAATTCAAATGAAGGAAGGAGCCTATTTATAGTAAAAGGGTATGGCAACTTTGGTAATTCCATTGAACTTCCTCTTCTCAATTCTTGACCCTCGGATCTAGGTTAAACTTTGAAATCTCATCCTCACCATTCACTCCCTCCAAACGTCCACCCTCCCTCTCTCCCATATCCTCTTCCATTTTCATTATGAACCTTATCCCAATTGGATATTTCCTCTCACCAATTAATTCCCCTACTTAATGCTTAAGTTGCATGTGCTCATTTGATTTATGTTAAACAATTCTTGGACCCTCTTTCAAGTCACCAAAACCGTCCCCTCTTCCTTTGTTTTTATAACTAGATGCTCCAAGAATTAGTTGCTTTAGGTGCTTTAGTTTCTTAGATGAAATCCATAGTCTATTGCTTACTAATCACAAATATTTTTAGAGGTTAATTTTGAAGTTTATGTAAGTCTCTTGAGAAGTACTTGGAATAACAAGAATTATGGTTCAATTAGGGGTTTTTACTAGCCTTTTAGTCATTTTAGGATTAATCCCAAAAGTTGAGGAAAAGATTTTGGAGATAACCCACTCCAAGCTAAAAATATACTTGTTCATAATAAGTCCTTATATTTGATCTATGATTAACATATTTCAGATTACAATTTATTTTCTATCGGTTCTCATTTACTTGAGTCTTGAATTTATCCCAATGGCTTTTAAACTCTCAAAATATCTTCTCATCTTTCTCTCTCCTAAAACACTAGGCTCACAATCATCCACACACTCACAACTCACTTTTTCTCTCTCCTACACTACACTCACAACACTCACACACACACACGCACTAAAAAAAGTCCCCCTCCCCCTTCATTACTCTTCATTTTGTTTATTTAATTAATCTTATATTATTTGGAAGAAAAACCTCTCATTGGTTGATTTAATTTCACAAGGATTTCACTTTATGGAATCAAATTATGGCCTTAGGATTTAGCTTTATGAGGTTTAATCCTAGCCTTTGATTTGTGTTGACTTGTCAAAGTTGATTAATAAGCTTGATTAATGTCTTAATCCTATGCTTAGCAGTCTTTAATACATCCTTTGTTGGTCAACTAGGCTTACTTGTTAGGGATTTTATGTAATCAATCTTATACACTTCTTAATCATGCCTTTTTAATTATTAATTAATTAATTACGAAAATTACATAAATATTTTAATGTTTTGCAAATTTAATTGTCCATTAGTTGTTGATAATTTTCTTCAATTAGAATAAGTATTTCCATGTCATTTAATCATCTCTTATGATTAACTTAAGACTATACTTAATTATGATATTTATAGTATTTAAATTGTCCTAAATTCAATTAATAAAAATTCAGTTGCCTCATAATTGTTTTTGGTATTCTTTAGTCACCATAATTATTCCCTTATAGCTTATCATTGATTATATTAAAGCTAGAGGTTATAACATTAAATGTAGGGTATTTTATGATCCCTAATTGAAGTTTAGAAAATCTAGTCCTTGGTCTATCCAATTCTAGGGAAAATTGCCTAAAAATAAATACAATACATAAATTTGAGACCACATATTCACCTATTTAGAATAGGTATTATTTATCAAAATATAGTATTTAAGATAGGGTTAAGGTGCAAAAATAGACATGTACTTTTTTCAAAAGAGCGTCCAGTAGCAAATACTTTTTTTAGGTGCAAAAGTAGACATGCGGTTACAAAAGTGGAGCAAAAATAGACATCCACCGTTATCTAAAACTAACGTCAGTTATCTAAGCTGACGTGGCATTGAGGTCCGATTTATCTATTAATTTCACTGCACACGTGTCCATCTTCCTCCTCTTCTTTTTTTTTTTGATCGAAATCTTCCTCCTCTTCCACATTCACGATCTGCCGCCCCCAACCTCTACGATCTGTCGGCCCCCCACCTCCACGATCTGCCACCCCCGCCGCTGAGGGCAACGACGGAACTTGCTTCTCCCAGTCGAATTCCTCGCACTCACCGTTTCACTTCTGATTCTGAATCACATGCTTCCATATAATCGGAACAAACTTCGGGTCAAGCCCTGCGTTTTCGAACTCCCTTTTGATGTCACCAGCGTCGAACACCGATCGCAGAGGCATCCTTCGCCGTCTCAAGAGCGGGAGTGCCCAAACCCGATTATGGTCGGTGCCTCGACTAATTTGTGATTATGGCTTATGGTGTTAGGGTATTACCTTTCTTCTCAATCTCTTAATTTGGTGTTGCTTCTTTGTTCTCATCGTTTTCCTGCTTGGATCTGGATCGAAGGGGACTGTGGGTTTTTCGCCTGGCACTCGAATCTCTTACCTTTCTTCTTAATCTCTTAATTTGGTGTTGCTTCTTTGTTTGGATCTGATTTTTCATCTCCTGCGATTTGGTACCGCGTTTCGGTCTCTCTCTTTTTCTGATTGATCTCGTGCGATCTTCTTCCTCTTCTTGTTGATTTTGTCTGGATCTGATTTTTCTGCGATTTGGTACCGCGTTTTCTCTTCTTGTTGATTTTGTCTGGATCTGATTTTGTCTGGAAAAAAAAAGCTTCGATTCAATTTGGGAAGATGAAGAGGAAGAAGATGAGTTAGTTATTGCTGTGTTTGATTCAGATCTGGTGGAAAGAAGAAAAAAAAGCTTTGACCAGGGAAAGAAAGCTTCGATTTGGTGGAAAAAAGCTTCGATTCGATTTGGGAATATGAAGAGGAAGAAGATGATGCGTGTTTGATTCAGATCGGTGGAAAGAAAAAAAGGCTTTGACCAGGAAAGAAAGCTTCGATTTAGTGGGAAAAAAAAAAGCTTCGATTCGATTTGGGAAGATGAAGAGGAAGAAGATATTCGATTTGGGAAGATGAAGAGGAAGAAGATGAGTTAGTTATTGCTGTGTTTGATTCAGATTTGGAAAGAAAAAAAAAATAAAAAAAGCTTTGATCAGGACTAAAATGAAAGTTTTAAAAGTTTATAGAGGGACTAAATTAAAATTTTTGGAAATACATTCGGGATTGAACTGTAATTTATAAAACATTAACATCCACGTCATCATCCACGTCATCAACTAACGGTCAAACGGTATTTTTGCTCCACTTTTGTAACCGCGTGTCTACTTTTGCACCTAAAAAAAGTATTTGCCACTGGACGCTCTTTTGAAAAAAGCATTTGTCTATTTTTGCTCCTTAACCCTTTAAGATAAATAATTATTCGGGTATTACAACTTCAATTACAAGAGTTACATACAAAAGAGTAAATCTACATAATGGTATAACATGAAGTTTTGTAAGTTATTTACATTAATCATATAAAACTCTCACTAAGCCATTCATGTCATAGGTTATATGGCTTTAAGTGTAGAATTCCAAAAGACTCCTCTTGAAAGGTTATGGACATTCACACCAATATTGGAATATTTATAACACCAATAACCTTTATATTTTTTATTTTTTTCTCCAAACTGTTTTGCTTAACTTATAAACCGATATATACTCTAACTATTTTTCTTTATGATTAAATTATTTATTTAACTTCCTTAATCCCTTTAAAAAAAGTCAACTATATATTATATTTAGGACAAGGAGAATCATCAACTTTCCCATATCCTGAGTCATCTAACAAAAATCTCCAACCCCTGCAAGACTATCCAAGGCACCCATCTCTAATCCTCCATAGTACCCAAATCTCACGGAGATCTCTACAATTTACTTAGATGCTACTTAACACTTTATTTTAATATTATTTAATGTCAACACTTTGTAATTCTCGTGCATGTTGTTTTCATGAATTGTCCATGGCAAGTGGTAAATGATGCACTATTATATATAAAACATGTGAAAGAGCCTTTTCATGATGCACTATTATATATAAAACATGTGAAAGATGAGGTAAATCATGGATTTGCTGAAAAAGTCTCCTTATTCTATCGTTATAATTAAAAAAAATCATTCTTTTTAATTAAACATCAGCACAATGAATATGCTAACTATTTTATATGGCAAGTGGATCACCACAAAAAATTATTATTTTTTAAATGAAAAGGCTCTGTCACACATCATGAACATATAATTTATTGTAATTAAACTCAACTAACCTTGGATCAAAATAAATAAAAATCAACTAACCAATCGTATTTGTTATTTTTGTTGGCTAACAACCTTATTATCTTTGTTTAATGAATTCACACCATTATTGGATCCCCCCTCTCTTTGTTTGATAATAATCATTATTATTATTATTGTCTAACTCTCCAGATGACTCTCCAAGTTTACCGATTTTACATTTTTATCTTACTAAATTGAGTTGAGTCATTGATAAATTTGTGTCAGCTGTAAACTCAGTTAAACTCACGTACCGAGTTCACCGTTTTTACGTTTTTAGCTTACAAAACCGTGTTAATTCACTTTTAAATTTGTGTTTATTTTTTTTTTGTCATCTCAACAGCTTTATATATGAATTTTATAGATTTTTTATTATTAAATATAATAGATTATGAATGTTGATATATTTAATTTCAATTATTTGGATTTAAAATATATTTAATTATTGTCATTTTTTATATTTTAATTATTTAATTATACACTGTTAATACCTATTTAATTATAAAAGTAAACTTTTACGAGTTTATAATTCAAGTTTACGATACAAGTTTACGTCATTGTCACGAATTTGTTTAAACTTATAAGTTTGACAACTTTGATCATTATCGTTCTTTTTCAAATTTGAAAATCCAAAATGTTACCTCTAAAAAGATAATATAATATCAATTAGAAGAAGGGTTAAAATCTAATTTTGTCCCCTAACTTTTTTATACGATAAAAGTTAAAACTTGCTTATTTCAAATGAAACCAAACAAGCTGATAATGTTAAATCAATATATAAATACCGCACCCCTCCCAGAACATTTACCCAGTGATAAAATAGTTTCATTTTTTTCTTTTGAAAAATCAAGTGAAATAATATCCTGACTGATTCATCTTCCATATTTTTTTTTTTCCTGAATGGTCCTGTTACGGACCTAGCCTAGGCCCATTATCTCACTGGCTAGTACAGGGGGCAACCCACCATCCGTGGGACCCAGCCATGACCTTGGACACGCACCCACGATCCTGGACATGCACCCACGATCATGGATATGCGCACACGATCCGGACACGCACATGACACGTACGGTGTAGCGGCCAAGGGACTAACTAACCAGGTATACTCTATATATACAGAGGAAGGAGACGGGCGCCAGGTACATTCATTCTAAGCCTTGACTTATCTACATACAGTCACACGGCACACACAGCACCCCTTAGGCGAAACGCCTGCTTGTGTACCGTGATCATACCCTCTCCTGAACGCTTGACCCATAAGCATACAGGAAGGGCACCAAGATCCTATATCAAACCACCGGACCTTCAATAGGCCGGACATCTGAGTTCTACACCGAGCAGTGGCGCCGGCCGTGGGGATCAATAAACTTCTATCCCGTGACCATGAGGATAAGCACTCGTGCTTCAGGCCAAAGACAATCGGAGGCGGATCAAGCGGGGGACAACCGTCAACCACCGCGTCAACCCCCTCGTAATGAGCAGCCGATTAACCACCAAGGCCGTGGACCACAGAATTCCAGTGCGGAGGAGGCGGGACATCCCACATGCCGAGCCAGACTTTCGATCTCTTCAAGCCGGGATGCTTGCTATAATGAGACGGGTGGACAACATAGACAAGCGCCATACCCTTCACTATCGGCGGCGGAAGAGCGGGAGAAAGGCGGACCCACACCCTTTCCGGCGAGGGCTGGGAAGATAAAACTTGGAGAGAGGATGACGATGACGAGCTCGGCTCATCGCAGCGACGGGCGGAAGGCGGAAGCCGTCGGCAGCGGGAGGGCCAATAGGAGGAACCGAGCCGGGATGAAGAGGGTCGACCTCGGGCGAGGAACCATCGAGGTGACAGGACGGTTCCCCAAGTGGTTTCCGGCGACGGAGATATGTCGGCCAAATGCACAATAGCTTGTTCTCCAAGGAGATCCGAACGCCCGATTCCACGAGAAGCTGAATTTGGGCGAGTTGACAAAGTATGATGGCACACAAGACCAGACGACTCATTTAGAAGACTTTGACGTTCACATGTCGGTTAGAGGTCTCAAGGAACCAATTGTGCCCGGATCTTCGCCGCGACGTTAAAGGGGCCGGCGTTGAAATGGCTTCACACTCTTCCCTTTGGGTCGATCCACAACTTTGAAGACTGGCCGAGGCCTTTGAGTTGCACTTCGCGACTAGCAAACGGCAACCAAAATCCCGGTATTCTCTCCAAAATCGGACGGCGGCGGGAGAGCTGCTCCAAAGTTACTGGACCGCTTCAATCATGCGGTGCTGCAGGTGCGCGGACTTAACGAAGACGTACACGTTCACTTATTGGTGGACGGCCTCGATAAGAGTCACTTTGGCAGAATCCTTTTAAAGGAGCGGGCAAAGAATCTCAACGACTTCATATCTCGTTCAAAGAAGTACTTGGACGTCGAGCGGATGCGAATGGCAAACAATCCCAATTCGAGGCGGGACCAAGATAGAACCTCCCTCCCGGGGGTCGAGACTTCTCGACAACGGGAATAGGGATTCCGGAGAAGGGGAATGAAAGCAAGAGCCGAGGTGGCAAATTTGATCGGCGGAGCAAGTACGAGAAATATTCGGCCACGACGGTGCCTCGATCTCAAGTTTGGAAGGAGGTAGCAACGGCCAGAGATGAAGAAGGTCGATCGGCCTCGTCTATCCTACCGAAGATCCGGGATAGACCGGTCAAAATATTGCTCGTTCCATGATGGTCGAGGTCATACAACCGACGAATGTTACGAGCTCGGGATGCAATCGAACGATTTGTTCGGGAAGGCAAACTTCAACGAGACGTCATAGAGCATCAAGGAAAAGGTGGGAAACGAAAGACCAAGAACCGCAGTAGGACCCCTCCTCGAAAGTTCAAAAGCGGGAAGATAAACGAAAGGCTCCTGAAGCCGATGACGAATTTCCGAAGCGGAATTCGGCGTAATGTAATCAGCGGAGCAATGGGCGGTGGCGGTGATACTATAAGCCAGCGAAGGAAATACCTTCGAGAAGTCTGTCCGTCGGGGACCGACCTAAATTCAAGGAACATCACACCGAGGTAGCACGACCGCCTTTGTTTTTCACAAGAGACGACCTCGGGACGTTGTCCTCGGCCATCAAGATGGGCTAGTGATAACCGGAACAGTCGTCAACTGCCGAGTCAAGCGGATATTCGTGGATGCCGGTAGCTCGGCCGACATACTAAGCCGGGAAGCGTTCAAAAGAATGAGCACGGACCGGGACGACTTAAAGCCTTGCAAGACAACCCTCATCGGGTTTAATGGAGAACAATCTCGTCAGAAGGGGTTTATCGACCTCCGGTTCACCCTTGGAGTCAAAGACGCCTTTAAGTCCGAAAGAGTGCGGTTCATAGTGGCCGAGTTCGTTTCACCTTATAACATAATATTGGGAAGGCCAACCATCCACAAGTGGGACATGCTGGTGTCTACAAAGCATCAAAAGCTCAAGGTGAAAAAAAGGAAAGCGCTGGAAATTCATATCCAAGAATTACTCGAAGCGGGATTTATTCGGGAAATACAGTATACAACCTGGTTATCAAATGTGGTGATGGTAAAAAAGCCAAATGGGAAGTGGAGAGTGTGTACCGATTACAAGAACTTGAACAAGGTATGCCCGAAGGACTCCTACCCAATGCCAAACATCGACCAGTTGGTCGACAACGCCTCAGGATTCCAGCTCCTATCCTTTATGGACGCGTACTCTGGATATAATCAGATAGCGATGTACCCAGAGGATCAGGAAAAACAGCCTTCATTACTGAAAGAGCCAACTATTGCTATAATGTCATGCCTTTCGGATTGAAGAATGCGGGAGCTACATATCAAAGGATGATGAATAAGGTCTTTGCAGACCAGATTGGCCGCAATGTGGAAGTGTATATAGATGACATGATCGTTAAAACCTTGGATCAGCAACGTCATATACAAGACTGGAGCGGACATTCGCCAAACTCGGAACCTACCGAATCCGGCGAACCGGCCAAATGTGCCTTTGGCGTCCCATTGGGAAGTTCTGGGTTTCATGCTGACTAAGCAGGGGCATTGAGGCCAACCGGACAAATGTAGGGCGGTGATGGAAATGAAGGCGCCGAGTAATAAAAAAGAAGTCAACAGTTAACAGGAAGATTGGCGCCCTAACTAGGTTTTTGCCAAAATCGGCGGAGAAGGCTTTACCCATGTTCGGGCTCTTAAAGAAGGAGGCATCGGTGGAATGGAATTCAAAGTGCGATGACGCATTTGAAGACATAAAGCAATGTCGGCCAATCCTCCAGTCCTCTCAAAACCTCGGCTGGCGAGAGTCTTTTCCTTTACTTGTCGATCGGCGAGGAAGCGATCGGCGCGGCCTTAGTAAGAGAGGCGGAACACGGACAAATTCTGTGTATTTTGTCGGCGAGAACCCCGAGAATGCCGAGATCCGATACCGAAGCTAGAAAAAGTGGCATTCGCTCTGCTTATTGCGGCCGTCGGTTAAGACCTTATTTCCGGGTCACCATATCGTTGTTAGAACAAGCCGACCAATTCGACAAGTCTTACATAATCCGGACCTAGCGGGAGGATGACTAAGTGGGCGATAGAACTCTCCGAGTTCGACATCACCTCTGGCTTCGCCATGCAATCAAGTCACGGGCGTTGGCCGACTTCATCGGAGAGCTCACCCCGGCTTCTAAGTCAGACGAGACAGCGGCGGGCGAATGGAAGGTGTATGTCGACGGATCGTCGAACACGAAAGGAAGTGGGCCGGAGTCATTATTGAGAGTCGAGAGGGGTTACAATTGAGCGTTCGTTGCATCTCAACTTCCCAACTTCGAACAATCAAGCGAGAATACGAGGCCTTGATAGCGGGCTTCTTCAAGCCAAGGAAAATGAGGCCACAAGAGTTAAGGTTTTCACCGACTCCCGGCTTGTGGCGGCTCGGATTGAGGTACGTATCGGGCTAAAGGCCCGCTAATGGCCAAGTATCTCCTAAAGGCAAAGGACTTGATGTCGGGTTTCGATGAAGCAAGCTGTTACTCACATTCCCAGGAGAAAACGCAAGAGCCGACATTTTATCAAAATTGGCAAGCACTAAGCGAGTGGTTGTCATCGCACGGTTGTCCAGCAAAATCTCGAAGAGCCGGTATGCATGATGGCTATTTCGGTCGAATCTGACTGGAAAAAGCCGATAGAAGACTACCTTGAACGTGGACTCATCCCAGACGATGCAATGGAAGCAAAAATGTTGATTCGTGACGCGGCCATGTACACAATGGTGGAGGATCAACTTTACCGAAAAGGATTACATTCTCCCATGCCGGCCATTTTACAAATGAGGTATGGACATTCGGGGCCATTCAAGACAGCACCAGGAACAGCTGCGGCTAATCGTGGCGATAGACTATTTCACCAAGTGGATTGAGGCCGAACCTCTCACAACGATCTCCTCGGCTCGCGTGCGGCGGTTTGTTGAAGTTAATATAATTACGCGCCGGAGCACCAGTAGAGATAGTGCAGGACAACGGAACTCGGTTCATTGGAGTCGGATTTCGTGACTTGATTTACGAATACGGAATACTGCATCACTTTGCTTCCGTGGAACACCGCGATCCAACGGGCAAGGCGAGGCCGCCAATAAGGTCATTCTTGATGGTTTGAAGAAACGTATGTTGGAGGTGACACCTCTTGGGCTGATCAACTACCTTTTGTCCTTTGGGGAAATCGAACAAGCTGCTCGGACATCCACCCAAGAAACTCCTTATAAACTGGCCTACGGTTGTGAATCTATGATTCCTGTGGAAATAGGGATGATGTCTTGGCGCAGGAAGAGCATTTTATCACAAGGTGAAATTTCCAATAGTGAGGCATTAGCAGTAGAGTTGGATCTGGCCGATGAGGCTGGTCACCTCCCGTTGTCGGGATATTGCAATGAAGCGGTGATCGCGGCTCGTTATAACAAGAAGGTTAGACCAAGAAGATTCCGGCCGGTTGCTTAGTACTTAGAAGGGCCGACATCGGGAACAAGAACTCTAAAGACGGCAAGCTTGCAGCTAATTGGGACGGACCTTATCGCGTTCGGGAAACTCTTGAGAGAGGAGCTTACATTACGGAAAATTTGGATGGAACCCTATCAGCGAACATGGAATGCGGACAAATTAAAGGCATATTACGAGTTAGGCTTATCTGTTGTTTTTCTTAAAGCATCGTTTTCCATTATGTTCTTTATTCAACGTTGGCTGCTTGGCTTTTCCCTTCGCAACAATTGTTGTGCCAAATATGAATGAAACTCTCGTTCGAGGTATCTATTGAATTCAAACATTGTCTTTTTCAAGATTCAATTGTTATTAGCTTTTCATTTGAAGAAAACACGTCGATAGCTATCGCAGCCCGGACACGCTAATTTACTCAGGGTATCAATAGAAAATGTCATGCCGAGCCCGATCGAGTCAAAATGCTCGGACGCTATCGGGACAAAACCGAACCGGGCGGTGGCAATTTTCATTTACCTTTGGATGACCGGTTACTATACCGGGAATTTTATAAGACGGTGCAAACACTAGCACTTTAAAACATTATGGTCTTATGACCAAAAGCGCGTTCGCAGATTCTGCTTACCTTCATATGACCTTGGCCAGGTCGACCGCGATAACTGGTAAAGTTATATTCTTATACGATGCATTATGGTTGCTAAGTTACCATCTATTGTTAATCGTAGCCAAAAGTGGCCATATTGGCCAATCTGTTCAAATAAAGTCATTGCCGGTAAAACAACCGGATAGATTATACAAGTTAAAAAGAGAAAGAAAAAAGGAAATCAATCGTGTGCTTGGGGCGGTCGAGACTTCCTCGCCTGCTCGGCCTCGGCACGGCCGCATCGCCATCTATCAGGGTCTCGGAACCGGCGGGAGGTTCCACATGGGGACAATCGCCCCTCGGTCACATAGGACCGGAAATGATGCCCCGTAGTGTTGAGCTCGATCCCGGGTTCAAAGCCGGATCTGGGCAAGTGAATTCTCAAACGCCTCCACCACTGAACCCGGTAGCAACTCCTGCGGCGGGTTATCTCCGCGGACAGATGTGTTGAGGACGCCTCCCCCTCGGCTTTTATCCTGTCCACTTCGGCTCACGAACTCGTCCCTCTCATTTGTCATGGCTTTTAAGCGCTCTTCGCTTCTAGCTTGAGCCGCCTTAAAGCCTTCAATTATTACATTGGAGTCGCCAAGAGCCCCTCGGTCTCTTTTAGTCGAAACTCCACTTTCTCAGTGGACCTTACGAGCACGGAACTCGTTCGAAGCGACTTGCCATTGTTTGAGCTTCATCGCGGTGCGTGCGGGCACGCTTCGGCTCCGTGGCGGCCTCCGCATATTTGTGGTGCGGGGTGAGAAACGACTGGGTCAAACCAGCACCTTTCAAGAAAGCATTTCCCAATGCTGGACCTCTCGTACGTCTACTTCCCGCAAGGCCACGGCTCTTGATAACGGGCGGGAGGCGGGAGTGCAACGGCGAGTTCCTCGGTAATACCCTTACTCCACAAATGTGAACGGGAATGACGGTGGAAGGACGAGGGGAACCGAGGTATCGAGGCATGGAGAGGGGCTCGGCGTCGGTCGACTTTGGAAGCGGCGATTTCGGGACGGGGAGGCTCGGATAGGAGAGACGGAGTCGACTTCGGTTCGGGGCTTGGACGACTCCCGACCTTAGGCCTCTTTGGCTCGGCTGCCTCGAAGACTCTCAGACCTTCGACTTGCCCGCCTCCTTGGCCGACCTCTTTCTCCCCTTGGCGGCGAGCTCGGGGATCCCAGAAAGGTATTGAGGCTCTTTCATCTTAAGACACATGCGAAACACATACACCATGTTAGCTACTAGGAAAGCAAAGATGATCAATACAATACTAAGACGCGGAACAACGCCGATGTTAAATAACAAAAATGCCATACTCGGCCACGACGCCATCTCATCTTGGCCGTGCCTCGGCCGATATTGGGCTACTAAGGAGCCGGCCCTACTGATGCAGTTCGCTCGAACGTGGTCTATTATGGCATCAATGGCCTTCCTTTCGGGCTTCGGCAGATTGGACCGCTCCACCTTATAGGCGCTAGGGGACACATTGTGGTGATCTTGACACCAATACAAGTTAAACTCCCGGTCGACCTTTGGAGAGTCCGGCCCTTTGAGGAACCAAGGAGTTGTACCGGTTTAGCGACGACTTTGAAAAAGTTGCCCTTGAAGCGTTTGAAAGAGTACGAGGCCCAGGGTAAACAAGCGCCGATTGGCTATTCCCGAATGGAGGTCCAGCCCTTGAGCTCGGCGGTTCCTTCCCGAGCGAGAGGTGTGGGGGTTGAAGAAATAGAAGAACATGGAAGTGGTGCAAGGCGGTCCAAGGCTCATGCAAAACCACTCAAAGGCAATCGGAGTAACCCCATCCATTGGGGTGTAATTGCGAGGAGCTATACTAAGAAAGCGAAGGGTGGCCATTTGAAATTCGGAAAAGGGGAATCGAATCCCAAGCACTGGTGATATAGTCGGCATAGAAGAAGAAAAAGGAGTTGTGGCTCCCTCCCTCACTGAGCACACAGGCTCTTCCTCTTCGGGAGACAAAGCGAGTAGGTGTTAGTATCTCGAGCGGAAGACCTTCCAAGTCTTCCATGGTCGGCTTCGACCGATAGGATAACACCTCTCGGGTAACCCAAGGGAATTGGTCAATTAAGTCTTGTGGGGGCTAGCGCGGTTGGCGTTTCCAGTTCGACTCGGCCGCGTGAGAAGAAGAAGACGACGCCATTATACCTAACACAAATAAAAATATAAGAGATCGAATCTTCCTAGCATACTGATGTCAATAATTGAAGGCGAGACTCTACGGTTGTGGTAAGATTAAAATCCAAGTCAACAGGACTCGGCGATATTGCTTGAGGAGCCGGGACCAAATTGTGTCGGCACGAGCCCAAAATTAATTCGGCTGTGGAGGAATCCCCACAAGAAATAAGTCGGGAGCACTCATACAAGCAGTCGTAGCAAGGCCCGATGTAGGAATCAACCTCGGCCCTAGGACCCGAGCTGGCCACTTTGTTAGACTGGCTATTCAGAAGGTCCGGAGAAGTGGACACCTCGAAACTCGGGTTAAACTCCCTCGGATTAGGAAGAAGCGGGAAGGAAACATTCGGACTTCCCCTAACCGACGATGCATCGTCTCGGATTTTCGTCGGCCCACCACCAGAAGTTCTTCCCTTGCCTCCACGGTGATCGGTTAAAGCAACGGTTTGCAGCGTTGGACGGGAAGATTCAGCGCCCCAAAGCCACCAACGGCTTTTTCCCTTGACGGTGTGGCGTAGTTCCGCCAGTTCTTCGGGGGTCATATTCTTTATGTCCTTTGACATTGGGAGCCACTCTACTAAAGGTATTAACGAAAAGGAAACGGCTCACACGAAAAACAGGGGGAGTTTTGCACAAATGAAGGAACTGAAAATAGGACTACGCGAAAACCCACTCAACAAGGGAATTTACCCAGAATTTCAATTAAATACGGACGCAATCCCACAGAGAAACGGCAGATCAGAGCAAGAACAAAAGAAAGAGGCAAGGAAACAAGAATACCTACCTAGAATATGGAGATGATCAAGGGAAGTTGTGGAACGAAGATGGTTCACGAAACAGGTTATCCTCCGGAAAGCGAGAATCGTCGGGAGAGAAGTTCTTCAAAGCAACTTTGATAAAATGACAAGGAAGGAGACTTGGCGGGTATAAACCTTTCGAAACCCAATCGACGGGGCAAAAGCGCCTTTTCCATCCGTCGAAAGGATGACGTGACCTTTTCATTTAATGCGCGTCATCGGGCATTAATTACGCCAAAGCCGTATAGGCGGCACCCCCTCAATTCGGCTTCACGACGGTCGAGGACGCCGGTGGCATAGGCAAATGATAACGTAGAAGAGGAATCGACGGCCAAGATCCGGGCACAAGGAGCGGGAGTCACGGTCAATTATCCGGCTTGCTCGTTAGGCTAATCGGCCTACGAGAAAGGACCCGCATTTGGAGTCTTCGGCCAGGTGCAAGAAGCGAGCCGGATGGTCGAAGAACAACAAAATTTAAACAAGCATAACCCGGACCACATGTCTGGGGGCAATTCAACCAGAAGACTTGTAGTTCCGAGATTGCTTGAAACTCTGATAGACACCTTATCAAAGTAAGACGGGGGCAGCTCCGATACAACTAGAGGATCCAGCAACATGTCCACCCCGTTGACCGAGACCGGACAACATTGGGGGGCAAGGACATCATGTTACTTCGGCTGGGGGCAATGACTCAGACTTCAACAAAGACCCGAACTTTCGTTCTTCAAGCGAACATCTAAACTCGGCTGCACAGAGACCTGAGCAACCGAGCTTGGGGCAACTGTTACGGACCTAGCCTAGGCCCATTATCTCACTGGCTAGTACGGGGGCAACCCACCATCCGTGGGACCCGGCCATGACCTTGGACACGCACCCACGATCTGGACATGCACCCACGATCATGGATATGCGCACACGATCCCGGACACGCACATGACACGTACGGCGTGGCGGCCAAGGGACTAACTAACCGGGTATACTCTATATACGAGAGGAAGGAGACGGGCGCCGGTACATTCATTCTAAGCCTTGACTTATCTACATACGGTCACACGGCACACACAGCACCCCTTAGGCGAAACGCCTGCTTGTGTACCGTGATCATACCCTCTCCTGAACGCTTGACCCATAAGCATACAGGAAGGGCACCAAGATCCTATATCAAACCACCGGACCTTCAATAGGCCGGACATCTGAGTTCTACACCAGAACAGGTCCCTTAAAACTAATATATATTTTTTAATTATTTCCGTTTCTCATATCATAAATTATAGCTGTGCTATAAAACAAAATGTGAAAGGCGTGAAAATCATGGATTTGTTGCAAAAAGATATTTTCTTTAAATATTATATAAAAAATAAAAGGCTAGCTATATCCACAACACAACGAATATGCCTACTTTTGTTCTACTCACTCCGCTCCTAATTATAAGACCAATTTGACTTTATTGGAGAAATTAAAGAAATTAATTAAATTACTTTAGAGTATTTTTATTTTTTTTCTCCAAACTAATTAATTTGACTAATAAACTAAATATAATCTAATGATACGCAACATATGATATGATTGATAACTTATTTAGCTTCCTTAATCTCCGTATAAAAAAGTCAACCCGATTTTATAATTAGAATCAGGGACTAATTTATAAGGCAACTTGCCATATGCTCTATATTGTATTAAAAAGTATGTCACACTTTATATTGAAATATCATACTTTATAAAACCATAATAGAATTATTAGTTATTCAAACCATCCTAAATTTGAAAATACGTTTTTTTTTTCGGTGTATCACATAAAATTTTAAAAAATACAGACCATCTTAGTATAAACATTTAAAAAAGAAAATTTTAAAACGGTGGGTCAACTTTGCCACGTAAGTTGTCACATAAGAGGAATGTTGTATGTTATTTTTTAGGGGTAATGTAGCCTCGTAAGTTTCTAAATCGTAGCAATTTCGCCCCAGTTATTATCCTAGTTAAGTTCGATTAGTAGTTGATTAAATATGCTGAACTGACATGTCTAAATGTTATCCACATCATTTTTATTTTGTATTAAGGTACAAATTTGTCACAAAAGTTTTCACTTGGGAGCAACGTTGCTTCAAGAGCAAAGTTATTAAATTTGCGAGTTTAAATGCCCCTGTAACAAGAATGTAAAATCATATCATAAACTCATAAGAGTTCACATTTTTTAATAAATATTTATTAAAAGTATTTATTTAAATAACTAAACTAAAAAATACAATAGATTGATTTAAATATTTAAAAACTATACATTATAGAATTTAATTAAAAATTTATGGGAGTTTAGTTTCAAATTTTAAATGTTAAGGAAGTTTTTCTAATATCAATTTGAGATAGGATATTGTTACTACAATTTTTTGTCACTACCACTTTTCCACCTTTAGATCATAATCTCAATAAGAGAGAGAAATGATAAAGATAAATGAGTTTTGATCTAACAGTGAAAAAGTAGTAGTGACTAAAAATAGTAGTGATAATATCCTATATCTATGGATTTAGCTTAGGAAAATTTTACGTAATTTAGCCTTGATTAAATTATATGTGTTGGTGTATATGTATTAAAAAAAAGTAATATTTAATATAATTTTATATTTAAAATATTTTTATGAGATCTTTCGGCCCAAGGAAAATATTTAAAATAATGAGGCTTTTTGAGAAGATGGCAAAAATAAATAAGAACTACTTATAATGTGTTTGGTTTGAAGAGAGGGGATGAGAGAAGTTCTCATTTCTTCATTTGGTTTGAATTTTCAGGTAGGAGGGAAGCTAAAATTTTGGCTCTCATTCCCTTTCCTCTCATTATTTTTGGCTCTCATTTTCTTCTCTTTCTTTATTTTTGGCTCTCATTACAAATGATCTCCCCTCCTCTCTTCTAACAAACCAAATAAGGTAACTCCCCTCCCCCCTCCCATATCATGAGTTTCTTAAAAATTTGATATTAATTTCACTTATCCAAAATATTTACATCTATTATAAAAACACATGCACAATTTTAAAACCACTATGGTGGGCCTTTGACTACTTAATTACAAGGTTTTACGTTTGAATCCATGTTAATGAAAAAAATATCTTTGTCAGAGTTACTTCTATTTGGGCATATGAATACTACTCTCCAACCTGTTGGTACGCTCTAATTGATTTTTATGGATATGTAAATGGATATGAATATAGAAATAATGTAAATGAGGTTTAAAAGCGACCTAATATCTATGTGAAAAGACCAAAGTGTCCTTCTAATTAAAAGAAAAAAAAAAAACTTCCCACAATAGCATCGATGAAACCAGATCGGAGTAACTATCGTCGGCCACCTGTATTCCCGCCACATTACCGGTTTGATACACTTAGAGAACCTTGGTTCAAACATCAAAATTAGGAAAAACCTCTTCAGTCTCTTAACAATATGAAGAATCAAATAAAACAAAGTTAACCAATTTTTGAATCTTGCTCAAAATCAAAGAAGATATGGTGGTGGACGGAGTTGCAGATCTGGAGAAAGCGAAGCCGAACTAGAGAAGATGAATTTAGAACAAGAGTTAAGCTTCGGCCACGTCAACGGAGTAGACGAGCTTCCAGCTAGAGTAGAGATTCGGCCACGAAGACGGAGAGGACGAGCTCCCTTCCAGCCACAGTCGAACTTCGGCCATGAAGAAGGAGAGACGAGCCACGAGATCTATGAGTGAAAATCTCAGATCGTACCAGATAGTCAAAAGAAGAGCCAGATCTGACAAGTAGGAGGTCGCCGTCGTGGGTTGCCGAAGAGGATGGAGAGAGCTATCATGGTGGCAGGAGAGCTAGATCTGACGGGTTTTGCAAGCCGAAGGTCGCTGTCGTAGGTTGCCGAAGGTCGCCGTGGTGGCTTGCGGCGGTCGCTGTCACTAGGTGAGTGCTTTCCGGCGGAGGGATATATGCTGAGGCATGGCCTGAAACATGAAAAAGAAGAGTGAAGGGGCAAGAGCGAAAACCACCTGGTTGGTAATGTTGTAAAAACATAAAAAAATCGTAAAATCATCAAAAGTTTGAAAAATTAGTAAAATTGTTTTAATAAAAAAAAAAATTATAAAAACATAAAATTGTAGCGAGTTTTTAACTACCGGCCTGAAATTATAAATCTCAGGGTAATGATGGAAATCACTTCTGACCATTTTGGTAGATATGAAAATGTGGAATTGGAAATTGTAAAATTTTCCAATTCCATTACTCCAATTTTCCATTTTTGCTCAGTACTAAAACTCCTCCTTATGAAAAAGAGTCCCATCTCTGTTTCCGTACCCCCAATTCCATCGTACGAAACAGGCCCTACGTAGTTAGATGGCCATGTGCTTTGTTTTAGATGACGTTTGGATTTCAAAAATGTTTATTTAGGTGGGATAAAATTATCGTAAACTAAACGATGGGTGAAAATTTTCTTTTAAAGTCTTTAATTGCTATTCTAAACAAAGTTTGGGTCCTCTACTGTAATTTTCTCCTATGCAGATCACCCTCCCTCAGTCCCTCACGCTTCCCTATCTCCCTGCAAAACGGCCTAAATCCTGCTCTGACACACTGCGGAATTAAATATCGTTGGCTTCTCCTTGAAGGGGTCCTTACATTAGTTCTGGCGCTCAGAAGTTTGAAATCCTTATTTTTAACATATTTATTATTTTTAACTAATCTTAAAAATATACCATTTTAGATCCAGAGATTTTTTTTTCATATACTTATTTCTCACTTTATAAATTATTATAAAAACAGCTTTAAGCTACATCAAACAACCATCCAGTTAACGCTGGTTCGTTCGGCAAGAGGAATATTATCCTAATAAAAAAACAAAAAAAAAAACAATTTATTGGTTCTTAAATTCAAGTCCCTCTCTTACCAGCCAGGCAGCCACAAGTCACTTATCTTCGCTTTTACTGTATAAAAGCTAAAAAGGACTCGTCTCTCTCATTCCAGTATCGGACTCAAGCAAAGCA
The DNA here is from genome assembly GCA_025563575.1 of Acacia pycnantha. Taxonomy (NCBI): domain Eukaryota; kingdom Viridiplantae; phylum Streptophyta; class Magnoliopsida; order Fabales; family Fabaceae; genus Acacia; species Acacia pycnantha. The sequence goes on from JAMWYP010000019.1 coordinate 4,068,954, forward strand.
AGCACTATTTCCTTTTTCGTCTTCTCTGGAGCTTTCTCTGAATCTGGAACAAGATGCATCAGCATCTCCATGGTACTCTACTATGCCTCTGCTTCTACCTTCATCTCTTCTTTTCATGATGAATTTCACTTCTATCTGCACTCTTCACTTACTTTTCTCTCTTTTCAGATGGCAACAGAGTGGATTTCTCTCACATGTTCGCCGTTTCCTTCGCTGGATTTGTTGCCGTCGCCAACGCCTTGAGCCACCGGCGCGCGGCGTTGAAGCAGGTTGAGAAAGACCACAAGATTATCCCAAAGCTTGAACGAACAGAATCTGGTCGCTTCGGAGAGCTCGAGAAGTTCTCTCATTACGTCGGTACGTATAGTGTTCGCTCGCACACAATTTCTTTTTTCTTGGATCGAGCAATTAGGTTCTGAGATTCAGAGTGCTCTGTTTCGGTGGTTTGAAGTAGGTGATCGATTTCATCCTGGTCTCACCTAACTGCTTTTTTTCGATTGATTATTCTGGTTGAATCTCATATTAGCTCAGTATTATAGTCGATTTTCAAATCTATCGATCGGGATTTGAATTACGATGCAGAATCTCTCTCGTATTTGAAAGCGTTAACAGTGATCACAACTTGTCCGATAAAAAATGACAACGAAGTATTTAGAAGGCGACGCTCTTAATTAACACCGTGATTAGTGTTAATTAATTTATGTTTATAATTTAAGCAGTTACCTGAAGGACAACGAGTAATAATGACCACCTGTCAAAGTAACAAGTGGTTATCTGTATTCTGTACCACATGATTTTCTTCTTCGAGGAAAAAGTCAAAGATTACTGAACCTTTCAATGCTTTTGTAGTACTTGTGTTTTCTCTTTGATGATGAGACTTGAAGTGAAACGTTGCGTGTGTTTACAGAAACAAAGGCTAAACAGTTTTTTTTTTGGGTGTGTGTGGATTGAATAATCTTGGCAGCTAGACAAATAGGATTTGAAGATCCAGAGGAAGTTCCTGGTCTTTGTAAGTTGGCTAATGACTTCCTGAGAAAAGCAAAAGACTGGGAGGCAAACATGTATGAATATTTTGATAAGGAGGAGGATGCTGCGTTGCTGTATGAGAAGTTGATTCATGAGCTTGACAGATGTATCCTCACTTACTTTGCTTTTCACTGGAACCAAGCTCCTGCTGTGATTAGTCAGGTAACCCAACCGCATCTTTTTTTAATTTAATAAATCATCTCTACACAAATTTATTAAAGGGAAACTTCATGAAAAATACCTTGATATTTTAAAATAGGATTAAAGTGTAAAAATAGTTATCAACTTTTGCTTAAAGAGTGCCAAACACTATATATTTTTTAGAGGCGTAAAAAAATACCCGTAAACACTGAAATTGGGAGCAAAATACCATTGCCGTTAGTCCTATTAACTTTGACTATTAGAGAGAGCTTTGACTGAAAGTATTTATATGGAAGCTTATGTGGTTATGATAATGTCCTAACTGGCCTTGGAGGGAAAAAAAAAAAAAAACCACACCGGCAAATTTCTATTTTTAATATTGATTATTATTTTTTAAAGGGTTAAGTAACAAATTTGCTCCGAAATTTTAAGCAATGTTGCTTGAAAGGTTTTTTTTTTGTCTGCCTCGAAAATTTTCAAATGTAGTAACGTTGCCCATTTCCACAAAAATATTAATAATTAACGTCAATTTTTTGACAGTCAATATTAGTTTTTTAATGGAATAAGGTAACATTGTTACGTTGTGAAATTTCCAGGATAATATTGAAACAAGAAAAAATTTGAAGACAATGTAGAATCAAAGTACTTAGCCAATGACAAATAGATTAAGCATGAATTCTTGACTTGAGATTTTCAAATTTTAAAGGTATCTAATTGAAATTTTTCAAGAAAAATTGAAAACTATTGGTCAAATTTATTTTTCCCCAATGTGTGAGAAATCATTCTTTTAGATAAATATTATCATAAAAGTACTCTCTCATTCTAAATATAAAACTTGTTGACTTTTTTTAGAGAGGTTAAAGAAACTAAATAAGTTTTTTTTCCCTACTTGTTATTCTCACCATATTTTGTTATTGGAATATAAATAAGTTATTTAATCATATTATATTTTATGTATTATTATATTATATATCAGTTTAGTAAAATAGTTTAGAGAAAAACTATTGATATTAATTCTTTTAAGTAATTTATCTAGCAGTTTTAGTATGTTTAAAAAAAGTTAACTATATTTTATATTTAATACTAGATGTGTAGTACATTAAAAAAAATGAACTATCAACTATCAGACACAGACTAACGATTCATCATTTTTTTGGCCGGCAATAACGATTCTTCATTACATGGGTGGCTTTTGTGTACATGTATATGTTTGCTTATTTTACTTCAGAAATCTACATGATCAAGTTCGAAGAAAAATTGAGAGGATCCAGAATTGCGATTTTTTCCCATTTATTTTTCTCTGAAATTTTTGTGAATTTATGTGTGTACTGTTGTATGTAACATGTGGTCAAATATAATACTTATATTCTAGGTCTACAATTGACCAAATAAATAATCAAACTCAATATCTAAACACTAATTTGGAGAAGAGAATTGTAATTGTTTCCTGACGAATAATAAAAAATTATAGGGATTAAATAATTTGAATTTTTGCGCCATGATTTCTGCAATTGTTTATGGGATTACGGTCCTACATTCATGATTTTGATGACAAATCATACTTTTGTTTTCACTTGCTGTTTGTGGTAATATTAGAAATAATCTAAAACAAGTTGCAATTTAATAATATGTTGTCATAGTACGTTGGCCACATGAATACAACTCAAAATATCATTGAAGAACTTAAATCAATACTTATTGATAGCTTTGGATTGTCCTTTCTCCCCATTGTGATAAGGATACAATAAAGTCGGACATAATTGTCATGACTGACACCCCAAATAAAGATAATATACTAATTTTTTATTTTGTTGAATTCATATATAAATAATAAACATAATATGAAAATATTTTTTTGAAATATACTCGTGTTGACCTCGAACACTTGGGAGTTGGGAATACAAATCAGAAGTTCAGAACAATAAATTTTAAGCTGTTTTCTGAGGATAGGCCCCCTGAGATTATTATCGATAATTAATTCTACCTTATGTAGAGGAAGTGTTATATTTAGAAACTGTGAAAAAAAATGGGAGTAATTTAAAATAGCTTGTTCTTTTTTGTAGTTACAAAATTCATAACATGTTATACAATTTGTTAATTGTTAATTAGCTATAGAAGTAGCACGCTAATCTTAACATGATTTCATATGTTTATTGTTGATATAATTTATTTTTTGGGTTTAATTGAATAACATCAAAAATTAATGTTTTCGGGGTTTCTTTTTGGGTTATAGGTATTAAGCAGTGACTCTTGGAAGAAAACTCAGCTGAAGGAGATGCTGTCGGCTGCTACGAGGTGACTCTCTTTTCGGGTTTTTATTTTTTTAATTGTCCAAAAAAAAAAAAAAACCAACCATATGCGTTTTTTTTAAAACGACAAAATGATGTTAATGAGGAATGAAGGAATCTGCGCTTTAAAAAAAAAAAAAAAGTAAAATGAAAGAGGGACCACAATTGTTGTTGTTGTTGGAGCAATGGGACCTTTATTTTTACTCCCTCCAAAACTTAGCACTAGATTGATATAAGGATAGACAATTTTTTTTTTAATACATTACTATTCAGTTCTCATTTTTATTTTTAATATTTTTAACGTATTTTATATTTATAGTTTACTTATTTTAATTTCATTGAAAAAATACCGTATTGGATTGATAGAAAAGTAAAGGAAAAATAGGGGGAGGAAATATTAAGAAGGAAAAGTTCTAAAAATAGTAAAAGTTTAGTATTTTTGGGAGTTTTCCCTTGTAGTATTCTTTTCTCCCTAATTTTCTCTCCACTTAAATATTAGGTAAATATAAACATGAACAAAATAACAATTGACTGACGTGGGAGCGTCTCTTCGAGTGCGCGGGAGACAATAGTAATGTACTCCCTCTGGTCCTTATTATAAGGTACCAACTAACTTTTCTCACAAACTAATAATAGTAGTTAAAGTCAATAAAGTTATCCTAAAATCTAAGTAATTTCCAATATTACCCCTACTAACTCCACTAAACTCTAATATTATATTAATTATTACTCTCAATCATTACCTTTATTAATTAGGGGCAGACATGAAAAAAAATAATCAATGTTCATTGGGAACAAGCAAATGCCTTATAAAAAGGACTAAATAAACTTGCTAGTTGGTGCCTTATAATAAGAACCAGAGGGAGTAGTAGTATATCGCAATTCGCAACAAAGCAATTAGCTTACTAAGCTTAGTGCTTAGATTAAAACTTAATAAAAACACATCTTGAGATATTAAGCAATATGGCTTTTTTTTTTTTTTTTTTTTTGGGATTGTTGATGGAAAACTTAAATTTAAGAACTACAAAACAGAAAGAAAATAGGAAAAAAAAAATCAGTAATTATTATTCTCCATCCGAATCTTACTACAAATCGTCTTCTAGAGAATATTTTTGATCCTTTTTATAAGACATTTTGATAGTTTCAATGAGCAATAAATATTTTATTCATGTATCAATATTTAATAAAGGTAGAGAGAGAGAGTATAAATTAATACTTCATCTGGTCCTAAATATAAGACTAGTTGACTTTTTTTTAAAAGAAATTAAGGAAGTTAAATAAGTTACATAATAATCACATCATATGTTGTGTATTATTAGATTATATGTCAAACAAATTAGTTTGGAGAAAAAATATAAATTTTAAATAATTTAATTAGCATCATTAATTTCTTAATGTTGAACTTTAGTGTGGTTAATAAAGGTGATATATTGGAAATCACTTGAATTTCATGACAAAATTAATGTTTTTAACGTTAACTATTCTAATTGGTATATATGAATGAGTCAACTATCCCTAGAGGTTGATGTGGTTATGATTTCAACTATCCCTAGAGGTTGCTTGGATATGGTTTTGATGGATCAACGATCCTGTCACTCTTAGTATTTTCTACTTTTGTATTAGGGGCTAGAGTCTTATAATCTAGTCCCTATTCCTCCTTTTCAAGCTTCGGCTTGCCTTTATTATTCAAAAAAAATATATGAATGAGTCAGGAAGGTTTCATATTGTGAATATAAGTAAACGAAATAAAAGAAGGGGGAATTGATGTCATTAGGGATCATGATGTATATGCAGGAAACAAAGGTTTGCGAAAATAACAAAGGAGTTGAAGGTAACAAGGGTGGTCTCTACATTGGTGGAGGAGATGAAAGTAATAAATGGAGATTCCAAATGCACAGATGTCATGGTCCCAATGGCCCTCAGTGAGAGGAGTCCTGTGTTGCTTCTCATGGGTGGTGGAATGGGTGCTGGCAAGAGCACTGTCCTTAAAGACATTCGCAAAGAGTAATTAATCATCTTACTTCTCCTATTATTCTCACACACTTCAGAAATAATGCTTGCTATTTATCATATGATTAATTATTAATAATAATTAAAAAAAAGGTAAAGTAGCATCCAGCACCCTGATTTTATTTCCCAGTTATCTCCATCAACCGACGTTATTTTTTCAGTGCTTTCAACACACTAATCTATCACCCTAAACCTTACATAAGATTATGGTGCCGGGTGTAACAAGAAAATAACATAAAGGAACAGCAGGGTACTAGATGCTCCTTAAATAAGATTAGGGTGTTAGATGCTGTTGGGTAATAATATTAGGATGTTGGATGATACTTTACCTTTTCAAAAGTTAACATTGGGTTAGTTACTAAAGCATAGTTAAGTTTGTTCGCTTATTTTTTTGTTTTTAATTAAAAAAGGTAGCTTTCTCTGGTTTTCCATGGAAGAGAGATAAGTCTGTTCCAGCTTTGTAGACTTAAACATCAGATGGATTTCTGCAGGCCATTTTGGGAAAAAGCATCAGAACATGCTGTGGTGGTTGAGGCAGATGCTTTTAAGGAGTCTGATGTTTTATACAAAGCCCTTCATTCTATGGGTCACCACGACGACATGCTCCAAACTTCTGAATTGGTATGTTCTTAATGTACTTCTTCACATAATTATTTTGCCTTTTAATTTTGTAGCAGTTGAGGGTAAGTAATGCATATTAAATTTGATGTTATATGCTTATTCTTTGAGGTTTAATGTTCAATGATGCCACCACCACCACTATTATTAGTTGTTGCAGCAGTATCAGTTTCTATGGAAAAAAAGAAGTAGTCCCCCCTCAAGTCTTTAATATAAGGTATATTTTGCCTAATTTGATTAAATTGAGAAAATTAGTTTAGTTAGTTAATATGACATGTAATTTTTAAAGCACCCTAGTCATCTTTTTTAATTCCCCTATTCCCTCTCCTCCTTAGGGTATGTTTGGTTTGAGGGAAGGGGAGGGGAGGGAGTGGGAGGAAAAGTTGAGAGAGAATTTTTTTCTCTCATCTTTACAAAATTGTCCATAGATAATTTTCAATATTCCTAAAATATACTCTCAACAAAAAAGAATATTCCCTTCATTAATGACAAAATAGTCAATGTTCTCCCAAAAGATTTTTTCCCTCCCCTTCCCTCAAACCAAACATACCCTTAATTATTATTGATGGAGCATCAATAGGGGTAAATTAGGAAAATATTGACAAATATAAAATTATGTTTTATATTTAGGACAAAGATCAACTTCTTGAATACTCCCTCCAGTCCTAATTATAGGACATATTTAACCGATTTTGGAGAGATTAATGAGAGGAGTTAAATTAGTTAATTTTACTCATTTTCCTAAAATGCCCTTATATAAATTTAAAGTGACATAACACACACACATACATATATTTGTGTGTGTTTGTGGATAATGATAATAGATCCTATATCTACACACATATATATCCACACACACATATATAACATATATGTGTGTGTGTACACACATATATGTTGACACACACAAACACAGATATAGATACACACACATACATACACAGACATATATATATAGACACACACATATGCATGCATACATACATATATATGTTTATAGACACACACATGTGTGTGTGTATTGCAACCCACATACATATACTCATCAAAAACTAAACACACTTGAGAGAATAAAATAGGGGTATTATAGGAAGAAATTGACAAAAACTAAAAAGTTGTCTTATAATTAGCACCAAAATCAACCCCCAAATGTTGTCTTATAATTAGGACTGGAGGGAGTATATTTTATATTAAAGATTGGAAGTAGTAGTAGTAGTATTAGTACTAGTAAAAAAGTACAACTTTGTGATTATATTGAAACGGTGTTAAACCCAAATGAGATTAGTTATCCACATTATATTTTCCCCTTCACATGATTCAAATCTTCAATCTTGTTGAAGGGTCCGACTTTTCTCCTTTTCTTTTCACATCCCCAAGTATTTTAAAGTTTGAGCTATACAAAAAAAAGGAGGTGTTATTATATAGTAGTAAAAACGACGTATGAGTTGATAATTGGAGTGGGAGATTGAAACAGGTGCATCAATCTTCAACTGACGCTGCATCATCAGTTCTAGTGACGGCACTAAATGAGGGGAGAGATGTGATAATGGATGGCACCTTATCATGGGAGCCTTTTGTGGAGCAGACCATCGACATGGCAAGGAATGTTCACAGACACAGATACCGAATGGGCGTTGGCTACAAAGTCGCCGAAGATGGAACTATCACTGAAAACTACTGGGAGCGAGATGACCATGAAGAAGAAGGAGATGCTGATAATGATAATAATAGAAATCGAAAGCCTTACAGAATAGAGCTCTGTGGTGTGGTCTGTGATGGTTATCTTGCTGTTGTTAGAGGCATCAGGTACACGACGTTCTAATCAAAACAATTCCAATTGCTTTCCTGTTTTTAAAATAGTAAAAAAAAAAAAAAAGGGTTCAAAAATGTTTTTTGGTTATGTGATCTGAAAAGTCAAAAACTTAAACTTCGTTCTGAAAATTAACACCCCCCGGGGGAATCAAACCAACCCCAAATTTCAAAAATCAGATCCTGATGTGAGGATAAATAAAATATATTTGGGTCTTATCCCTTTTTGGATTCGTTGACCAGGCTTTGATTTGTACTGAACCAAAGTCAAACCAACCCCAAATTTCAAAAATCAGATCCTGATGTGAGGATAAATAAAATCTATTTGGGTCTTATCCCTTTTTGGATTCGTTGACCAGGCTTTGATTTGTACTGAACCAAAGTGAAATATTTATTTGGGTCTTGTCCTTTTTGATTGGTCTGGTTTGATCAGGAACTGGTACAAGACGTTATTATGTGATTTAGTTAAGATCTGCCCTGACATTTTATTGAAATTATGATTTGACAGGAGAGCTATAATAACAGGGAGGGCAGTGAGAGTGAATTCTCAACTGAAATCCCACAAAAGATTTGCTCATGCATTTGAAAAATACTGCCAACTTGTAGACCATGCTAAACTCTACTGCACAAATACAATGGGTGCTCCACCAAAGGTAAAATTATAAAGACAGGTTTTATTGATCATTTGTGTGTTTGAACCTAACTAAGAAACCTTTACATGAATTATTATGGGTTAATATTATTATTGGTCCTTATAATTTCATCAAATTTTAGTTTTGGCCTTTGTTATTTCAATTCATGGTTTTTAATTTCTATAATTTAATAAAGACTTTATTTGATTTTGACGGCGTTTACTTTAGTTAACACAATTAAGTATAGCGACTAAAATTAAAACTTGTTAAATGTATAAGGGCCAGAACTAAAATTTAGTGTTGGTCTCTACAACAACATGAACTAAAAGTTAAAGCCATTAAAACTTGGACCAAGTCCTTATAAAACTGCAAAAACTAAAGAGCCACGATTTTAAATTACATGTAGTAAACCAAAATCCCGTCAAATTGTAACCATCAACAATGGTAGTAATCCTATTATCATACTCCTTTACTTTGTAGACGAAGTGTTATAGCGGATGAACTAAAAAAAAAGTTTGTGGATGAGAATTATCCGGCGGTTTTGAATCAAAGTAATGATATAAAAAAGTTATTGTTAGGTAAAAATAATGAAAAATATAATGATTATATATAGACCCCAATTTTATATAACTAGGTGGACCTCTACGTCATGGAACTTGAAAGATAATATTGTTTACAACTATTGAACAAGGTGGCTTGCTATAATTAACTTCTATAGTTTATATGATTGATATTTTACTGCTAGAAGTTGACTGTTATATCATTTTATATATCTCTCAAGTTGTTGGGGCGTTTTAATTTGGTCTTCTGTTTGAGTGGTTGTAATAGTTGTCTCCAAATTTTCTATATTCTGTTTTATGAACTTTCCAATGACATGTTGTCTCATGTGAGCCAGCCAATGTTTTGTACTAATCTTTTTATGATATTATTGACTATTTTATCAAAAAATAAAATTACATGAGGGGAGTTTTATTCTTAACACCCACTCCTCATCTCCTTCTTTACCCTTTTTTTATCCCCTTGAACTAGCCTCAAGAATATAGACAAAACAATGTCATCTATATTCTTGTTTTTTCTTTTTTGAAGTAGGTTAGAATTCTAAATAGTTATATATGTTATGGTTGTCTTTTTATCAAGATGGTTTAAGCTATTTGATAGGACTCTTTTTTTACATTAGATAACTACTTCAATGCTTTTTTTCTATCATTCATCTTCTTACATTATGTAGTCCCAGAGGTGTCAAGTCATATCTTCTTTTTTTTCCGCCTGGGCTTATACTTTGTTTTAGTCTTAGAGGTCTTGTTCATAATATTATTTTTCTTCTTATTTTTTGTGTCCCACTTATTGAACAGCTCTGATACCATATTAGTTGTCTTTCTATCAAAATATCTTAAGCTACTCGATAGGACCCCCTCTTTCACCTATAATATACTTTTAATCTTTTCTTTAATTATTGACTTCTAATAAAGTATCTCTAAACACATTTTTGCAATGGTTTAGCTCATAGGATGGAAGGAAGGACAGCATAATAATCTGCTTGTGGATCGAAAGGAGATCAATTGCTTGGAATCAATAGGGAATCTGAATGCTGATGCAGATTCCATCTACGAACTTTACAAACCACCCAGCCCTGCTTTAGCTCAAGGTTCCATGTGGAATGACATTGTTTTTTCTCCTTCAAGAGAAACTGATCAGCAAGTGTTGAAGGATTCCATTCAGAAAATTGAAAATCTCCCCACAAACTCATAACTAAATCTTTGTGAATTATGAAGCCGGAAGTTGTTTTCACAGCATATTGAAGAGACATGTTCAATATATTCGTGTATCTTGTTTGTCAATGGTCATGGTCTATTAGAGATATAAGTTGTGCCCTTGCTTTCGTGTGAATATGTAAATTAATTCGGAGTCATTTATGCACAACATGGACTTTTTCTTTGTTTTTTTTGTGTGAAGTGAATTGAGAGGGCAATTATGTCATTTTATGTGATACCGATCAAGCAGAGGAAAGGCACAAAGGAAAGAGGCTCATATTTAAGAAGCTGCAAATGTGTATTTGGGGTTCAAGCCAATATATTGGAGGTCCAAAATATATATTATGATTACTCTACATGCATGATTCTTTCCATGTTCATTGTTAATTGTGATGATTAAATTGATTATATTTTGAAGGTTAGCATTAGAAATAGGTAAGGAAAATGCTTTCTGATCAGTTGGACTTTGAGAATATCTCTAAAAAGAGAAAGCCTTGTTGGATAAATTTTTTAGAACTTGTCTTAATTTTTTTTAAGATTACTTTTCACATGTGCAATTCTTTAAAATGATAAAAGTATTGATAATCTAAACTCTTATCCTGTTGACAAAAAAAGAAAAAAGAAAAAGAAACTCTATAAGTCAAGTCACGAATACATCATATTGTGGTATGTTATTATGCATGTAAAGCATTCTTATGATTTTATGTAAATAAAAATGCTTTGGAAATAAATTTACATGCATAATAACTTACCACTATACGATGGATAAAAGACAAATGAATAGCTCAAAAGAGTGATAAGGGGGAAATGGATCTTCTCACTGGTACTTCCCTCATTATCCCTCATTGTCTCCATCTGGACCGTCCAATTTTTGATCCGACGGTCCAGATGGAGATAATAAGAGATAATGAGGGAAGCGACCAATGAGAGAAACCGGACCCTGATAAGGGATAAATGTAATTTTTTTTTTCTTGTGTTTGGGATAAAAGGGATTTATAGTATGAATATATCTGTTATTTTAAAGAATTACAATTAAAAGACAAGTTCTAAAGAGTTATTAGTACAAGAGGCTAATCGAACAATTTAATGAAATATCAACTTTAAAGAATCTTCCAACAAGGTTGTCTTTCCCATGAGGTATATTCACGACAACTGAAGATGAACTAATCGCAAAGTATTTGCCATACTTATTTCTCATATTAACCTTCAAAATATAATCAATTTAACTATCATAATTAGCAATTAATATGAAAAATTCATGCATGTATAGAGTAATCAGAATATATATGCTTGAACCTGGTTTGTGGTGTCACTTATCCAAAACTCGTGGAGATGCATAATAGGATCTGTTGCAAGGATGTTGATGAAGCTGAGATTAAAGCTGCGCTTTTTAGTATGGGGGCTCTTAAGTCCCCGGGACCAGACGGGTTTAACGCACTATTTTTCCATCACCAGTGGGATACAGTTAGGGAATCTATTGTGCAGTTTGTCAAGAGAGTCTTTCGGCAACCAGAGCAAATCGGCGATGTGAACGGAACACTTATTGTGTTAATCTTGAAGAAGGATCACCCGGAGTCATTTCGTGACCTTAGGCCAATTAGCTTGTGTAATGTAATATACAAGTTAATTACCAAGGTGGTGGCAAATAGAATGAAGTGCTTTATGGACCATGTGATCGCTCCGAACCAATGCAGTTTTGTACCAGGCCTCTATAGCGCAGATAACATAATTGTGGCGCAAGAAGTAATCCACTCTATGCAAACCATGTGAGGGAAGAAGGGATATATGGCCATCAAAATTGACCTAGAGAAGGCGTATGATCGAGTGAATTGGAAGTTCCTTCTTAATTGCCTTAAGGAACTTCAAGTTCCACCTAATCTTATCCAGGTGGTGGAGTATTGCATTAGTACAGCAAAAATGCAACTCTTATGGAATGGCAGTAAGGCAGACATGTTTCAATCCTCTCGGGGAGTTAGACAGGGTGATCCTCTTTCGCCTTATTTGTTTGTAATTTGTATTGAGAAATTGACGCATATGATACAGGAAAGAGTAGTACGGGAAGTATGGAAGCCCATCAGACTCATGAAGAAGGGCCCCCCTGTATCTCACCTTTTCTTTGCAGATGATATTATTCTGTTTACGGAAGCGTCCCTTCAACAAGCAGAAATGGTACGGGAGTGTCTTTCACACTTTTGTGGATGCTCTGGCCTCAAGGTGAACTCTTCTAAGACCCGGGTATTCTTCTCCAAGAATGTGAATCATGTCAGGAGCTCTGAGCTCAGTTCCAATCTAGGGTATACTTTAACATCGGATCTTGGGAAGTACCTAGGGGTTTAACTTCATCATACGAGGGTCGTGAAGGAAAGTTTTCAGGCGGTAGTTGACAAGGTGAAAGAAAGATTATCTCTGTGGAAACCATCGTCCTTCTCTCTAGCCGGGCAATCAACTCTTATTTCCGCAGTAACATCAGCTATCCCTACATACACAACGCAAACCTCCCATATTCCTGGAAGTACAGAGTAAATTTGACAAACACATCTAGTGGCATGGGACGAAGTGTGTAAGGAGAAGAGGCGAGGCGGCCTAGGACTGAGACATGCTAAATTCCAAAACCAAGCACTCCTAATGAAGCTAGGGTGGAAGCTAGTGACGCACAGGGATGCCCTCTAGGTACGAGTAGTACGAGATAAGTATAAGTGCGGGGATAACCTTCTCCCTCGGTTCTCATCGAAATGCCCAAGCTCCAATGTCTGGTCAGGAATTAAGAAAACTTGGGAAAAAGTTCGTGGGGGTCTTGAGATTGATCAGGAATTACAGTCTGTCAAATGGAAGTGGGAGAGAAATGGTGAGTTCTCAGTGAAATCTGCATATCGTGTGCTAACAGGGGAGGTGTTGGACCAACAGAGTGATTGGGGTGACGTATGGAAAGTTAGAGCACCTCAAAGATGCAAGACCCTCCTTTGGCTACTAGCGAGGAAAAGTCTTCTCACAAATGCTTGTCGGATGAGACGAGGATTGACTTTGGATGCAAGCTGCCCAGTATGTGGGGCAGGTTTGGAGGACCTCATGCACGTGTTTCGAGACTGCGTACACTCGAAAGCTATCTGGCGGAATGTGGTATCACCGACATGGTGGCATATGTTATGTAGCATGAACCTCTCAGATTGGGTGTGGAGAAATCTTCAAGGCAAGTCAAAATCATGCCGGAAGTGGGTTTCTAAGTTCACAATACTTTGTCGGTGGCTGTGGCGTCGAAGGAATTTGTATGTCTTTGAGAACAAATTTATATCCAATGCAACTATTCTAGCTACATCCGATGCAATGGTGGAGAGTATGAGTCGTACTAGGGATCGGCTAGCAGGGACGAATGTTTAGGGTGTTGCTCGGGTCCCAAGTCGTGAGGCTTGGCAGCCCCCGGAAGGTGACTGGGTGAAGGTAAATGTGGATGGCGCGTTCTCAGCTACATCTATGAAATCTGCTTGTGGGGGTCTAATCAGGAACAATGTCGGAAGCTTCATTAAAGGATTTATCCATCCTATTGATGGTGGAGATGAATTAACTGCAGAAATTTGGGCGTGTGTTCTTGGCTTGAAAATGACATGGAATATGGGATTTAAGAAAGTTTGGATGGAAACAGATTCTACGGAGTGCCTTGACCTCCTACTTCATGGTTTTAGTAAAGCTCACAGAGACTCCGATCTTCTTAAAGAAGCAAAGCGGTTGCTAGAAATGGATTGAGAATTCAAGGCTACATATGCTTCTCATTCGTGCAACTATGCGGCAGATCACCTGGCAAAGAGTGGGTTAGCTTTAACGTTGGGGCTTCATGAAGTCTATCACCCATCTGCTGATCTAGCACTGTTACTTTACTTAGCCAGGATTGTAATGGGGAAATTCATCCATTAGATAATTAGTTGAGGTGTCTCTTTTTTACCAAAAGAAAAGAAAAGAAAAGAATATATATGTGTGTTTGTTTTTACATTTTAAGAAAACGGGCTGCAATAGGATAAATATGAGTTAATTTGACTCCAAAAAGTTTTAAAATTTCTGGAAACAAAATTAGGGCATGTATTCACTCTTGATCAATGAATTTATTCTACGTGAAGTCAAATATTAAATTTAATAACTAAACTAACTAGTGTGCAAAATATAAAGCATAAAAAAAGAAATTAATTTTTATAATATTTTAAAAAAGAAAAAATATATAAAAGAAAATAGAGGAGACAACCAATTTAATAATGGATTTTTCTAAGAACAGGCTATCCTAGTTCAAATGGGTATAAATTTATTCAATTACTAAGTTAATATTATAAACCCTAAATATTGGCTAGCTCTAGTTATCATGATTAATGATTATTCCTATAGTCTAGCAAATAAACATATCTCAAGAAACTATTAAATCTTTGTTTGCATGTAATTCAATCTTAAATTATAAATGAATCTCTCTCTCTTTAAAAGAATACTCTAGTCAACATTCAAGATATAAAAGAATTGTGCTCTCTCAATCATTACTACTAACATATCAATAAAAAGAATGAAAATTTTAAATATAAAATAAAACTGAATAACAAAAGAACTTAATCTTAAGAGAATCTACTCGAAGTATCAAGTTACAAATATAGAAATTCAAATACTAAACTATAGGAAAAGATAAACACGGACAAAGATTAAAAAGATAACTCCCTTTTTAAATCAGAAACTCAAGCCACATAATTGAGGACTGGCCACACATGATGATGGATGGGTGAAAGACAGAACAATGGAAGGAAGAGAGAGGGTGGTGTGTTGTGTGATTTTCAATGCTAGATGGAGGGTCTCTTCATAGCTTTCGGTGGTGTGAGTGAGAGGAGTCCGAGACGAAGAGGGAAGACTTGTGATTGGTGGAGAAAAGATAAGAGATTGGGATTCAAATCCAAGCGACGTGTATGTATATCTATAAAAATTACTCTATATGATCCTTATTATAAGAAACCAACTAACTTTTCTCACAAATCAATAAAAATAGTTAAAGTCAATAAAGTTGTCCTAGAATCTAAGTAATTTTCAATATTACCACTACTAATTGCACTAAACTCTAATATTATATTAATTATTACTCTCACCCATTACCTTTATTAATTAGGGGCAGACATGGAAAAAAATAATCAATGCTCATTGGAAACAAGCAAGTGCCTTATAAAATGGACCAAATAAACTTGCTAGTTGGTGCCTTATAATAAGGATTAGAGGGAGTATTTATTATCCGTATATAAAACAATTGATTATTGCTACTTTATCAACCGAAAATAAATAGTTTTTATGGTTGTACATAGCAATATTGTTTAGGGCTAGATTTACACATTCGTCATATTTTAAATGGATATTTTAAATCTTTTTATTTTTTTTTGTACAAACAAACAAAATTAAAATATCTATTTAAATCTTTTAATTTGAATATAGTGGCTGCATATTTAATTTAGGCTAAAGTATGCTTTTTTTTTTTATACCAAAAATATCGAAACAAATAAAAACAAGTAGACAGAGGAAAACACAAAAAGAGACTAAGGTCCCAACCCCCTCCTAATATGAGCTACGCCCATCACATCAGCTAGAAGAAATTGATAAAATCCAGTAGGAGGGTCAGAGAAATGAGATTCATCAGGAATCTCAACCTGGGATAGGACCGTGTTAGCCAACCAATCCGCACATTGATTCCCTTCCCTAAGGACATGACAGAACCTTATATCCCATTGACGACGAGTAACTGCTCGTATCTTAGCCACCAGTGGGACTCACAAGCTGCATTACTTGTTTTAGAAAGTAATGCGATGACTGTTTGACAGTCACTTTCAACCACTACATGTCTCCAACCTGTCTCCCATGCCATCTCTAGCCCCCTCAAAACTCCCCACAACTCAGCTGTTAACACCGAGCACCTTCCAAGTCGTGCAGAAAAACCTCCAAGCCAGTTTCCAGAACAATCCCGCAACAAACCCCCACATACCGCCACCTGTAATGGGCCTTTTGAGGCCCCATCAGAATTGAGTTTCACAAACGGGGCTTCAGGAAAAGCCCAACGAACAATGGTAGGATAGTGATCTGATCTGCTACTCCCTACTTTAATAGTTGCCATTTTAATACCTTCCAAAAATTGAGAGACAGTACTGGGCTGATACTTATCACTCTCATCTTGTGCATTATAGATAGCAACATTCCTCCATTTCCAAATGAACCAGCAGGAAACAATAAATATAGCATGCCAAAGATATCCACCAAATCCTACATCATCACACATCCAGTTTTCCTTAACCCAGTCAGTCCAGTCATAATGACAAAATGAGTGGAACTGATCAGTGGGCAACACTTCATACCAGAAAGCACAAACCACAGGGCAGTCCTTAAACGCATGTAAGCTAGTCTCTTCTGCTTGATGACACAATGGGCAAAGGCCATCATTGCTAGTCCAAGAACAGATCCATGACCGTAGAGGGAGTCTCTGGTGAAATAATTTCCAACCAAAAATTTGTACTCTATGAGGTCCCTCCCACTTCTATAACTTGCTCCATATGTCACAACTTATATCGAAGTATTGAAATCCAGATTCGGCTAAGTACATGTAACAACTTTTGACACTAACACCAGTTGAATCTCCAACCAACCAGAAAGATCGATCCGGGCCATCATCAACGGAGGGAGGGAGCATACCTCTAATTAGTCCAACCACATCTTGAGGGAGAAGACTGTGTAGTAGTGACAGGTCCCAGTGGCCATCGTGACCAACAAAGCTAACCACCATGCATTCCCGCATATCATCCGGGATGAGACTCAAAGCATAATCTCGCAGGAAAATAGAAGCAGATACCCATTTATCTTTCCAAAATGAGATAGAAGCCCAATCTCCAATCTCCCATAGTACCCCATCCTTCATGTTATTAAAGATATTACATAGACCGCTCCAGAAAGGTGAACAACCGGCCTTAAACAGAGGCAACTAACCATTTTGAACCTTGTATTTCCCCCGTAGAAAATGAACCCAAAGGGCATCTGTCTCATTCTGAAATCCCCATCCATACTTCATGAGAAATGCATCATTCATAAGTGCTGTCGATTTCAACCCAAGCCCGCCCATAAGTTTAGGCGTAGTCAATACATTCCAGCCTAGAGCATGGTGAGCTTTCCGTAGTTGGGAGTCACCCCAGATGAAATTTCTTTGAATTCTATCAATCTCATTGCATATATTTAATGGGAGGCTCGCATATTGCATATGAAAGTATGGGATAGTAGATAATACTAAATTGACAAGAGTTATTCTACCTGCTTGAGACAAACACTGTTGTTGCCACCCACCTAGCTTCTTTCGTAGCTTGTCCACAATATGCTGGTAAGATTGTTTAGTTGCTCTTCCATGAACCATCCAAGCCCCTAAATATCTTCCAATACTTTTAACTCTCCTGAATCCACTCTTAGTTGCCAAAGAAACAACCAATTCTTCCGGTGTGTGCTTAGGAAGGTAAATCACTGTTTTCTCAATGCTTAGTTTTAGACCTGAAATTTGTTCAAACAAAGATAGGCATTTCGTAACAATATCCAATTGCTCAGGCCTTGCCTTTGCAAATAGCAAAAAATCATCAGCAAACATCAAATGAGAAATTGGGGGGGCCTCCCTTTCCCACTTTAATAGGGGTCCAAAGACCACCATTAACAGCCGTGGAAATGATATGAAACATTTTTTCCATAACTAAAGTAAATAAGTATGGTGATAAAGGGTCACCCTGCCGAACACCCCTGGAAGGTTGAAAAGATGAAGTTTTCCCACCATTCCACAAGATGTTAAGAGGGGAAGTAGAAACAGCCTGCATTATTAATTCAACAGTAGGACACAGTAATCCAACCTCCCCAAGAATGTTTTGTCTCATAATCTGGTGACGAATCACAGTCCACTGTCTCTGGAAAAACACTGCAGGGAAACCATCAACCCAAGGGGCTTTATAGCTGCCCATACTAAACAAACATTTACGGACCTCCTCAAAGGAAGGAACCCGATGCAATCCCTTCCAAAAGGTTGTGAGGGATACTCGGCCAAGAGGAAGTAAGCCACCTACGAGTGGGTTCCGCATCAAAAAACAAATTCTGAAAATAAGAAACAGCCATACCTTTGAGTTGATCATCTTATTCCACCCAAATATGGTGCTCGTTCTTCAACCTGACAATTTTATTGAAACTCCTACTAGTGACCGTCTTAAGATGATAGAATTTAGTATTACGGTCCCCTTCAGTAAGCCATTGGTGACGAGACTTTTGGAACCAAAGCATCTCTTCCCACTTTAGGATCTCATTTAAGCGATTTCTACACTCCAACTCATTTGCAACCAAGAGAGGAGAATCATTATTCACACGCTCCTGCTGCAACACATCCAGCTCCGAAATTAGGCTATTTTTCATTTGGAAAATATTACCATACACCTCCCTATTCCAGCGACTCAAAGGCGAACAAACCGAGCTAGCATAACAGGAAGGTCAAAGCACGTCTTCCATTGAGAGAACATAAAATCAGGGAATTCAAAGTGGTTCATCCAATCTGCTAGAAACCGAAAAGGTCTATCCTGCTTACCTTTTGGAGGACCAGACAATCTCAATAGCATAAGAGAATGGTCCGAGCTGTATCTCGATAGATTAATCACGTCCGCTTTATCAAACGGCATTCACCAAGAAGCATTAGCACTAACACGATAAAGCTTCTTGTAGACGCGCTCTAAATGAGCCCACTTAGGACCCATCCAGGTAAAGAAGCTACCTGACACCTAAATATCATCAAGTTGCCATCCCGTCAAACGATTCCGGAAAACCTGACACGGACCAATAGCAGCAGCATTACCCCCTTTCTTTTCCTTTACATCCACAATCTCATTAAAATCACTTGCAACCAACCATTTGTCCAAAGTAGTACCTACAATACCATCCAGACAATCCCAAAGAGCTTTTCATTCCTCCTCCCTAGGGCTTCCATAAATAGCCGTAAAATGAAAGGCATGTCCCATAGTATCCATACTCATATGGACGTGTTGGAAAGAAGTATTTACAACAGAAACCTGAACATCTTGAGATTTCCAAAGGACATAGATTCCTCCAGAAAAACCATGTGCCTCCTCCACAAAGGAGCTATCAAAGTCAATTTTTCTCCGCAACTTCAAACACTTTTCCCCACTAGTTTTTGTCTCAACCAAAACCAAAAGTTTAAGATGGTATTTTGAGATCAAAAACCTCAACTGGCGTCCAAGATCAACATTGGCCGCCCCCTACAGTTCCATATGAGGAACGAAATCATGATAAACATGTTGAAGGGCCAGATGAATCGCGCACCTGAGATACTTTACCACTAATTCCCACCTTGCCTTTAGTCTTACCACTTCCCAACGGTCGACCTCTCCTTTTATGTCCACCATTCTTTATAGGACTCATATTATCCTCAGTTAAAAAATTACTAATACCTGAAACAACATTAATAGGTTGCTCCTTTACTCCCACTGTATTTACTACCTCTCCTCCTTGGCTTACAACGTTGATAGCTAGCTTACTATCAGCCGAATGCCCCCCACATACCACACTCGGATTCAAAAAGTTACGTGACACGCCACCAACGGGTTCCTTTCTATCTGTCATGTTCAAATCAGCCAAAGGGTTCCTCTCCACCAACGGATTCAGACCTGAAAAATTCTCGCCATGTGTCATGCTCTCAGTCAAACGCTCAGTAATACATGCACCAGCATCATTGATTTGCTCCAATACCCCCACGGTATTTGCTACCTCTCCTCCTTGGCCCACAACGCTGACATCTAAATTCATATCAGCAGCCGAGTTCTCCCCACACTCCACAATCGGGTTCATTAAGCTACAAGACACGTCACCAACATTATTCTCTCCATCTGTCATGATCTCACCGTGACAGCCACTACCATTCGAACTCCCTTGCACCAACTCCACTTTCTGCATAATGTTTACCTCCTCCTTTTGTTCTAAATTACCAAATCCTACCATAAAACCATCACCCGAAACCTCACCTGGAGCTACTGCAGTAGAGGTGCAACTCAGGATACCATCTTCCGCCACCACCTGTCCAGTGGCTTCTTGCAAAAGATCAAAGCTATTTTTGTTTTCAGCATTTAAGGCAGCCACGTGCCTTTTAACATGAAGATTCGAATCCCCTTCCTTGCCTACTACTCTCCAAACTCCTGCATTACGTGGTAAACTCCGCTCACTCGTCTTTGCTAGAGTAGACCTTACTTTCGGGTAAGCCGCTGTCCTGTGACCAAATATCTTACAGTCCGTGCATATAGCTTCAAGCCCTTCATATACAATGACCCTTTGCTTATCATCTAGAATGTAACTCAGTTCAAGCTCATTAGATAAGTCAACTTCCACACATAATCTTGTGAACCTTCCCCTAGCGATTTTCGTGGCCACCGAATCCATCCGAATATATCTTCCAATGAAATTACCCACATCTTTTAATAATTGTGTCTTAACAAACTCCAGTGGGAATGCCGGAAGACTTACCCAAACCTTTATCTTACTAATTCCATCAACCTCCGGGTTAACATTTGGCCTCCACTCTTGAATTGCAAGGTAATGATTCTGCACCATCCAAGGTCCTTCATTTTTTGCTAGATTAAGATCAGACAGGGATTCAAAACGGACCAAATAGAAACCATTCGCCATGTTCGTAACAGCAAGACATCCACTTTTCGCCCAGAGAGCCTCCAGCCGCTGACGCATGTAATCACAAGTAAACTTCCTTCCTAAGGTTTTAACAACGAGAGTTTGCCGCCAACGACGCCATGCTCTGTGTTTAAAACATTCCGAAAGTGTAAACACCATTACTCCCTTCTCATTTTGCTGCTGTGTTATTTCTTCTTCCGACCCCGTATCTTCATCAACGATCTCAGTTTCCAACTCCCCATCCCACAATGAATGAACAGTACGTACTACTCCTGCATAGGAGCGGTCCTTCGACCCCCCCAAGAGCCATCCCCTGGACGGCCAAGAAAACCCTAGCAAAGCAAACCCTAGCGTGTTTTAAAACTAATAATACTTTATTAATCCGTTGATGATTTTAATTCATTAAGTTTTACAAGAGGTATACTTTTGGTCCCTTAACTTTATAATTTATGTTGTTAACGGAAAATATTAATACTGTAGACTCAAGTGATAGTGATGACTGCGCAATTGACGAAATTATTTAATATAATATATTTATATTATTAAACTAAAATAAACCGAAAAAACAATGAAAATAAAATTGAAATGTTAATATTAAAAATTTTTTTCCCGACCTGATATTTAGGTTTAGATTTTTTTAATATTTATATTATTAAATTCATTTTTTAATACAATCAAGATTTTGATATTGACTGCTTCATTAGGTTCTTAGATATTTTTCAATTTACACATATATTAAATTTAAGATTAATAATATTTAATTACGCAATTATCACTTAAATTTGTTCCGACATTGTTTTCTGTTAGCAACATTAACAATGTTAGAATTATAGATCAAAAATATACTTTATAAAATTAAAGATAAAAAAACATACTTCATTTAAACTTAAAGAACTAAAAGTAATTTTATCTTTTAATGTAATATAAAGGCCAATATTATGTGGTAATTGGCTTAAATGAGTGGAGAATTGGACCCAATGGAATGTTGTTTGATATTATTATCCAATATCCGATTCGGGGTTTGTGGCTACCCTCCCAACACAAGTGACTCTTCTGGACTCGAACTCAATATCCAGCAAGATCTAGCAGGGCCCTTTGTCATTGTTTTGGGCCCTTTCTATTATATGTCTGTCTCTAATTATCCGTTGGTTGGTCCCCATCAATACCACTTGGGTCTTTGGCTGTCTAAACCCATAAATTACGCTTCTGGCCTTTTTCTTGACAATTTGATGTTTGTTTGCCACGTCATATCGTTGCAGCAGGCAGTGTTGTCAAAAACTAGTGTAAAAACTTAAAAAACTTACGTTTTTACGTCTTTACTAGGGTCATACGTGCTAAAGCGCAACTAAAAACTGTCATGAGTAGAAACTAATAGAAACTCTACTCAAACACTTAAAAACTATAAAAACTTACGTTTTTACTTTAACCAAAAAAATGGATGAAAAGTTGAAAACTCTATTTCCATCGTGCATCTTAGACTCGAGATTACTGGAGAGTGGAGACTGGATAGTTATATATAGTTTTTAGCGGGTTTCCATAGTTATAAACGCAAGTTTTTTAAGATAAGTTTTTTTTTTTAATATTTAATATAGTTATATGACTTATATCTTTTAAATATGAAGTTATTTATTAAATTTTGAGTAGTTTATAATTTTTTTCCATGTGTGTGTGTGTGTATAATTTTGAGCTCTGACCTTAACTAGTAGAAAGTAGAAACTTTATGTTTCATATCGTTTCTACGGTTTACGTTTCTACCACCCCCTTTTGTGTTTACGTAGAAACTCGATTTTAACAACATTGACAGCAAGGTCTCGAGCCTTCATTTGCCGTTTGCCCCTGTTTAATTCTCCAATTCCTGAAATAGAAGGAAATAGACAAATCCAACTGTAATACCCTAAAATCTGACTTAGGGTAACTTCTCTTGAAAATAGGTGAATATGAGGTCTCGAACACCTTGTAATGAGTTTACCATGTTGTTAGGGTAATCTCCCTAGAAATTAGAAAATTTGCAATTAGGTCCCTAGAAGTTTGGGAATTTGCAAATAGGTCCCTAAGCACATTATGGGTTATAAATACCCTGTGAAAGCTATAAAAGAAGCAAGTAAAAATCTACTTGAAATAGGGAAGGATATTGTCCCTAATTTAGGTAATTTATTAAGTTAAAAACTTGGAGAAATTGTAGAAGAATACTCAAAAAGTAAGGAAATGACCGAAATACCCCCGTAAATGCTAAGATAATGCAGAGACATAAAAACAATGATGTCAATACAAAAGTTATGAGGTAATGGGGCATGCTAATTAATAAAATTAGCAATTGTTGATAAGAAAGTAATTAGGTAATTATTGGCTAATTACTTAAGCATAAGCAAAGAAAATTCACAAGTAATTATGTAAAACCCTAAAATTAGTGGTTTTTGGCCAAAAATTAGTAAAAATATATTTAATAATTAATTGGAAATTTTGGAGAAAAATAGTTGAGTTTAGGTATTTGTAAGCCTAAATACAAGTTTGGACCAATAGGAAAATTATAAAATAATTATAAAATAATTATTTTATATTAAAAAATATAAAAAAAAAAAAAAAAAAAAAAGAAGGATCAGATTTTGACCGAAAATTCAAAGGAAAAATTGAAGATAAGAATTAAAGAAAATATCAAGATATTTGGTTACAACTTGCAATATTATAATAATATAATTTATGGTGATGAATAGTAATTAAGAATATAGGAAACGGACCCTATCTAGAGATCTAGGAAAGGGATTTCCAAAGTCAAGGTAGAATATTGATCAGTGGGTTTTTACCTTCAAGTGATCTCTTCCGGAAGTTAATTCCGTGGCCGTTTGTGCATTTTCCTAATAAAACAAAATAGGGAAAAATGCATATAGGCATATTTTTGGGAATGAAGAAAATAAATTCTAACTCAATATCTAGGAATGAGTTTGAATTTATATGGACATATTTGGAATCAGTGAATTATTTCCAAGAGATTGGTGATTTCAGAAATGCGTTCTGAAACCGGACGGACAGTTGGAACCCTGTCTAAAGTCAAAATTCAAGTTTAAATAGATATTATTGATGAGGAAGAGAAGGTCTTCAAAGTTGTAAATCCAGAATTTTGAGATTTTCCAAGATTACGCGAAACGGGGACCGATCGGGGAACTTTATCGGTCAAAACCCATAAAGCAAATGAATCATCATTAAGATGAAAAATTTTCTTGACTTTGGAGGCCAGGTATGTCGACCAAATGGCTGAATGGAGGAGAAGAAATCTTGGAGAAAAAGATAGAAATTGTGGTTTGAAATTAAAGTTGGAATTTTGGGAAAAGACCAAAATGCCCTTACAAAAAGTCTATAAATAGAGCCTTCATCCCTTCACAATTCTTCACACCAATTCCTCTCCTCTCTTGGCTGAAATTCTTGAGTGAGAAAGAAGAGAGAGAAGCTCTGGAGAAGTTCTGCAGAAGTCTTCAACGGGTAAGTCTTTCGGGCTTTAGTTTTTAGTTCGAAAGATAGTAGAATTTGTTAGAATAGCCTTTAAATTTCAAGTATGATTGGGTATCATATGGGAGGGCTATTTTAGTCTTTATTTTCGAAAATCAAAATGGCGTCGAAGTTCTGGCAAAATTTTGGGAAGAAAATTAGTCAGAGTAACGAAGTGCTGGCGAAATTCCGCCAATTAGGGGTATAGGGGCAAAATGGTCATTTTTACCTAAAATGCCAGTCGTAATGTCAAATCACTAATGAAAGTGATATTACCCTTATAGGATATCAGAAATCCTGATTTGTTGCCGTTACGTTGCCCGACGAGCCGCTGTTGGAGATTTCACGATTTTCCGTAGAAGTACAGTTTTCCGTAAAACGTGCTAGAAATACCGTAATCCGTCAACGAAGGTACGTTCGCGTACTGGTAACCTTAACTCTGATGTTTATTGTATGCATGTGTGTATAATGCATGTACTCTGATCGTACTGTTGTTCTGTCATGCCTATTGTCTGTACATCCGACTGTACAATTGTCTATCATCCGACTGTATGATTGTCTGTACATCCGATTGTACTATTGTTCTGTACTTTGACTGTACTATTGTCTGTACATCTGACTGTACTATTACATGTACTCCGACTATACTGTTGTCTTACATCTAACTGTATGACTATCCGTTGTGCCTTAACCTTACATCCGACTGTATTGTTATGGCTGTGCATATCTGATTATGTACATTTCTCATTGTGATTTAACCTTACATCCGACTGTATTGTTATTGCCATACGTATTCGATTATGTATACCCTATGTCTGACCATAGTAAGTGTTGCCAAAATTCTATAAAGGTCATGCCTGTACTGTTGTTCTGTCATGCCAATTGTCTGTCATGCCTGTACTCTGACTGTACTGTTGTTCTGTCATGCCTATTGTCAGTCATGCCTGTACTTTGATTGTACTATTGTCTGTACTCCGATTGTACTATTGTCGTACTTTGATTGTACTATTGTCTGTATATCCGACTGTACTATTGTCTCGTACATCCATTGTACTATTGTCTATCATCCGATTGTATGATTGTTCGTACATCCGATTGTACTATTGTTCGTACTTTGACTGTACTATTGTCGTACATCTGATCGTACTATTGTCTGTACATCCATTGTACTATTGTCTATCATCCATTGTATGATTGTCCGTCATCCGATCAGTATTGTTATTGCTATACATATCGATATGTATACCCTATGTCTGACCGTAGTAAATGTTGCCAAAAGTCTAGGAATGTCTGTTGTACATATATGATGTATGTAATCATGAGGTTAACCGTTACCTGGGGTTCGATGCATGGACCTCAGCTCTTAACTTAGCTTCAGGGTCGGGTGGACCGTGAATCGAGGAGAAGGACAAGCAGCACGCCTAGGAGTCCCAGCTGAAGACTTCTTTCTGTCATTACTTTTGAAACACTTCTGTACCGCTGTTTAAACAGCAAGACATGCTACCGTGGGTATTTTAATATATATATCAGTTACTCAATCGCTCCGGTGCACTACTCTAATCATTTTGAAATGATGTTTAAAAAAAAAATTTATACTGCTTGTGAAAAGTTGGGATGTTACACCAACCAAGACTCAGACCCATTATCGGACTTATTTAGATAAATAAGTCAGGCCTTTTTTCATAAAGCCGGGCTTACAAACCTATGGGCCTAGCCTATTTAGCTTTTATTATTATTATTTACACTATTATATATAGGGTTTAATGATTCTACTTTTGATGCAGAAATATTTTTTCTATCACACTCACATAAAAATGAGTGGGTCCCATTATAAAAAGAACAGAGAGAAAATCTTAGTGGGATCCAGTCCCTTTTATGTGAGTGTAGCAGAAAAAATATTTCTGCAGCAAAAGCAGAAATATTAAACCCTTATATATATATTATATAATTTAAACTAGTTTTATAAATTATTTATACAATTACAAACTTAGTCTTTACCTTAAATTTCACATATCATCATTCACCCACAAACTCAACCTCTTTATTTATTAGTTGAACACATTTAGATCTCTTCTCTTCAATCACTCAAGGTTGTAATGTTAGCTCACTCCATTTCCCTTAATTTATGTCGTTTGTTTAAACATAATAATTGCTATATGGTTATTTTAGTGATGCCCTAATGAAATATTATAATCTCAATAGGAGAAGTTTATCTTGCTTTCTATAGGAAAAATAAAAAATGTAAAATGTAGTTTTATATGCTACTACTTGTTGTACTTGTTTGATTTTAGAAAGTATATTTTCTTAAATTAGTTTTTCTTATTCTTACTTGCCTGAATAACTGGTGTTATATTAGGTGTTCTTTTTCTTACTAAACTATTATATCGTAGGTGATAATAAATCCTAAACTTTTAAAACATAATTTAGGTTTTAAAATAGGTTTGAGAGATTGTAAATGAACATGTAGGCATAGGCTTTATGCTTATTTGAATGATTTTTTAAGTAGACCTTTAAACAGGTTTCAGGCTTTGTGAAGCCTTTTGAAGGCTTAAGCCCAAGCCTAAAAAAACATATATACAGTCTATTGCCCAAACTCAAGCTCTGGATCTCTATTACAAGGCCATGCCTATTTAGCTAAAGTTTAGCTCAGCCTAGCCTAGTGTCATCCTTGATTTATTCCATACAATTCCTTTTTATTCGATTTTTTTAACGATTACTGCAATTAAACCTTATAATTATAATAATATCCCTTAATTAAGCACAAAATACTATATCCGGTCTTAAATATAACCATATTGATTTTTTTTTTTTTTGCTGAGACTAATGAAAGTAAATAAGTTATTTAATCATATCATATATTTGTATGATTAAATTATATATTACTTTATAAGTCAAACAAATTAGTTTAGAGAAAAATGATAAATATAAATACTTTAAAGTAATTTAATTCGCTTATTTAATCTAAAAAAATCAACTTAGTCATATATTTAGGATCGGAGGTAGTATATAATAAAATAGGGATTCATCAAAGATCTCAAAGATGCAGGGACAAGATTCGACTAATTTTAACAAAAATTCAGAACAAAACTAATCAAACAATATCCAACAATTTCTCAGGAGTGGTTGAGATTGTGTGAAGGTGAGGGAGATCAGAAATTGTAGAAGA
Organism: Acacia pycnantha; assembly: GCA_025563575.1. Lineage (NCBI taxonomy): Eukaryota > Viridiplantae > Streptophyta > Magnoliopsida > Fabales > Fabaceae > Acacia > Acacia pycnantha. Next base: position 4,096,570 of record JAMWYP010000019.1, read on the forward strand.
GAGATGAAGTCAAAAACCTCAAAATGGATTTGCCTTCTGTTGCTTGCTTCTGCTTTGCATTGTCAATTCTCTAACATGAGCTTCAATTATTGGGTTCACATTAGGTGCTTTTTCCTAGGTGCTTTCCAGTATCTGGAAATTAATTAATTTGAGATATTGGGTGCAAAAAAAAAAAATTCAAGATACAACATATAATTTAATCTAAATAAATAGAATATATAAAAAAATTTAAAAAAATAAAAAATGCCTAATCCCTCTCATTAGAGGGAAAAACACATAAGAAGCACCTAAGAAAAAAGCACATAATGTGAATTCTCAATTGTTGCAACATCTAGCTTGCTAATTGCGAATAGTCTGATATTAGTAATGATTTTTTTTTGCTACTGCAAGGTATCCCCACAGCCGGTAGCCATGAGACTAATCCCCCACCCTTCTGTCAACGCATAAAGCGGTAGAGGGCTGGTCATGGGATGCTTTCCATTCACAAGAGTTGGGGATCGAAGCACCAACCACTTGCTTAAGGGACGAGATGCTGAACCATCACACCCATCCGTCGTGGTTATATTAGTAATGATTTCATTGTAAGTGTTTATGTGATTGTATAAACATGATGGTAATTTTTTTTTTAAAAAAAATAAAGTAAAATGATCACAAGAGAACTTGGGCTAACTTACATTTGAGCCATGATGAAACAGACCAGCCCAAGACGAAGGAAAACATGGTTACATTTGAGCCATTTGAGCCATTATTTACTTCATAAAATATATAGGTATATTATTAAATTATTATTGTTTTTAATTATTATTGAGAAAGTATAGATAGGGGTATTATAGGAAAAAATTGACAAAAGTTAAAACTTGCTCTTATAATTAGGACCAAAACCAACTCCAAAATTTGCTTCTACAATTAGGACCGGAGGGAGTAGAAGGAGAGGGGATGAGTGGCACATGAGGTGCAAGAAGTACGAGGAATCAGGTGAGATTAGAGTTGGGAATCAGGGCTGGCCTGTGAAAGGCCAGGGCCTAACAGGGCCGGCTCTCCAGGGCCCGAGGTAAGAAAAACATCTGTTTTTCAAAGCTCGGCCCGAGAGTACCAGGGCTAGGGTCGGCCCTCCAGGGCCCGAAAATTACTATTCCAAATTTTAATTATTTTTCCTCCGTTTTTTTAAAAGAAATGTAATTACTAAATTACAATACGAATCATCCAATAAATAAGTATAATTACTAATTCATAATTAAAAGCAAACTATATTCACAAATAACTCTTATAAAATATAAGAAGCATACCACTAAGCGACATTAGTACGATGACTATTATTGTCGTCATTTTCACTACTATCATCAATTTCAACGACATTTGATTGTTCTTCAATTTGAGTAGTAGCCTCTGGCTCATGAGTAAGAATATCATGAATTTCTTCTCTCGCATCATGAACACATCCATAATCTTTATTTGCAACAAATAATAAACCAAATCATAAAATTAGAGTATATTTATTATGTATTAGTAGTTAAATAAATAAATAACTCTATAACAAATATATATATATATATATATATATATATATATATATATATATATATATATATATAATTTAATAAATTAAAAAAGAAAAAAAAGCTACCGTGAAAAGGGCTTGCAGGGCTGGCCCTACAGGGCCAATTTCAAATATCTCGTCCATTTTTCAAGCCCGGCCCTTGATAAACCCGGGCTTAAATCGGCCGGTCCGATGGGTTCGGCTCGATTTCCCGGCTCTAGGTGAGATGTGATGTGATTAGGAGAGAGAGTTAAGTGAGGATAGTGAGGTAACATTATCAAATTTTGAAATCTAATTTCAAGACATTTAACTTAATTTAAGGTATGTTAAATTTAATGACTCAATTTAGAATTTTAAAAATATTTTCCTTACTTTTTAATGATTATATTCTTTATTTGTGACCTCACAGTAACTCTTCCTTATAATTGTGACGTGAAATTAAATTATAAATTTTCCAAAGCTAGCTATATAATGAGTTGAAATCTGTAAGATTTTGGTGATTACTTTTTTTTGTCATTACATCCTGTTAGTCCATAAAAAATGGGTTTTGGCATTATTTTCAAATCATTGAGCTTTACAATTCAATTGTTGAGTATTTACAATTCAATTGGCATTATTTTCAAATCATTAGTCTAATTTTTTTTTTTAAAAAAAAAATTATATTGTTAAAAATCATGGATCGTGTAACTCATTGAATTTTATGCAAATATATAAAATTCAATCTAATTTCTTTGAAAATATTTTCATCCAACCAAAAATCATGGATTAAATATGGCTTGTCTCAAACTTCACAATGAATCTATATGATGTCTCAATTTATGAATAGAAATGAATTATTTTGTGCAAATTATACTTTTGATAAATATATTTTGTTACACCCCTACCGGCCTCGCCCTTTCAGGTGGCGGGTAGTGTGATCCTTTACTTATATTCAATTTTAAATCTATTTATCCCAGGTTAATTTACGTCACACATCAGAGTATTAGCAGCAGAGCATTCATCGGTTTGGACAATAATATACTGATAAAATAAAGATACAGAAAGATAAATTTACCCTAGAGGGTTTAACATACAGTCATCCGGTGACCAAAATAAATATCCAAAATAACAATCACCAACGTCCACCACTATACTATTCCAGCTCTGGAGCCTTACCTCTGTCTCCCGGCTCCGATCTAGATAAACTGCCAGAGGGCTTAAAAGGGGCTGGGATTCAAAATTGAATCCCAGAGTAACCGTTAATTTCATATAAAATGTATAACAAAGCATGTAAGCAACCACGAATAAAAATTCAAACCACATCTCATTCAGTATCATGCACACATCAAGGCACACAGCCAATCCGGAACTAGCAGTCCTAATAGCACACAGCACAGACTGCAGCAGTCCTAATAGCACACAGCACAGACTGCAGTGGTCCTAATAGCACACAGCACAGACCACCGGGCAGAGCACACAGCAAAGCCCTTAATGCACACAGCATGTTCCGGTTCCATAGCGCTTGGAAGAAAAATGGATGATAACCGAATGTATGCAATTTACATGGTAAAACATACATACACAAGTCACACAGAGTATATGAAGATTAAAGTTACTACCTGACTGCTTCAAAAATCTTCTGCTAGCTTCACGTCCGTTTAATTATCTTGGCAACTATCGCGTCCTATAAATATACATTTACAGGCGGTGGTTATTATTTGTTCAAACTCTTCTTAATCTCCAATGTCATGGGACTAGGCTTACTGTAAGACTATTCGACCTATATTAACTCTCCAAGATCCATTTCAATTTTTTGAAGGCCAAAATAATATATTTTGGGCCTTATTTTCATTTTTACTCTTAGGCCCAATTTTTGCCAAATTACTATTATATTATTATTATTAATATTTTACTATTTATTATTATTTCCCTATAATTAGTTTAAACTCCCAAAGGTTAATCTAATATTAAGCACGACATCAATGCTTTGAATTAGGAGTTTATTAAATACCAATACCATGTAAAATATATTTCATCATATATGTAGAAATAACAATATTTGAAACTTGTCATTTTCTAAAGACCAAATATAGAGTTTTGTTTCTTGATTTTAGTAGTATTCTTTTTCAGAGCCTGATCATATACGGATAGTCAAATACCATGCAAATGGCCACCAAGGAGTAAGCCATAAAATAGTCATATTTGACAACTAAAAATTATTATTTTTGGCTCCAAGATTTGTTGACAGGCCCAACGTCCAACTCATAGGCCATCTATGTTTGGACATATAATTGTCTAAAAAAAAATGTTTGGACATAAAAGCCTAATTTTGGCCCTGCGATAAATAAGAACAGCACTCAACTTTATAGTTCATTCATTCCTATGGGAATAATGTTGCAACTATACTGCCCCAACCAAGACCCAAACGCATGCACATCTTCATTGGCGTGGATGACTAGCGGGGAACAAATACCAAAATGCAAGGGAAAGCAAACATGTAGAGTTCCGTACCCCAAGTCTCTCAAATATAACAAGTCTTGCAAACTAACTAACAGCAACTTCCTCCAGGGTCGATATTAGATTTCTTTTAGGTTCATGATATATATACATATATATTTGTTTCATTTTCGTTCAAGTAATAATTGATCCAAAGATACTAACTCATGCATGAAATATTTAAGCTTTAGTCATACTCTGTTTTGGTACCCACAAACAGAGGATGACCTGCTACTTCCTTTTTTCAAGCTTCATAAAATAGAGAACCATCATGTAGAACCCACATGCAGTAGTACAAGAAAACTAACGTGCAGAAATAAGCTTAAAGACTCACCTTCCTCTCGGTGTTCTAGCTCTCTCTCTCTCTTTCCGTCTCACACCCTCCCCGTATTGGTCTCGTCTTTGCCTCTGTTTTCTCGATCGTGCAGAGCAAAATGAATGGGAATGATCACTGTTTGAATCCCCCTCTCTCCTTCCTCGGTTCCTCTCACTCTCGTTCTTGGTTCTGGTTGAGGCACGCCAATGATAAAAGAACAAAGAGCAATGGTTATATATATAGCACACGCATGGTCTGGTCCGGGAAGAAAGGAGAACGGACCGAGAGATATTCAACGTGAATCTCGAGAGGCATGGTGGGGGTCTGAGTTTACTGATATGAGAAGCATGGGCTGCTGGTTTGCGTGTACGAGCTGATTTATTAATTGAAGAGTAATTAAAGGGTGTATAGGCCAAATGATAATAGCTATTAGAGGAGTATGGCTAAATCTGATTTTGCTGATATTTTATTTCCTTTGACAACGCATGCTCAGTCTTGCGTGTGCAGTGAGGAGAAACTGATTTGGATTGGGGTAATGGGTTGTATAGATAATAGGCTGTTTTGGGCTAAATGAGGAGCTTGGGCATAGTGTGTTACTCTTACTTGTTGGGCCGACAGAGACTGCAACTTGGTAAAGAATAATGGGCTTTAACTTATCATTTTTTTTCTTGCCAATATTCCATAATTTTATAATTACATATTATAAGTAAATAGATTCCTAATTAATTTAATCATTTGGCCAAATTCCACCATTTAATTCTCATATTTATTTTGAGCCAAATTTCATACTTAATTTCCCACAAAATATTTAAATTTAAAATCTTAAAATTTGGGGATGTTACATATTTCATCCAAGTAAAAAAGACTAACAAAATCTGACATTGTTACACGATGTAAATAAGATTTTATAAATTGAAACTAGTCCAAGTGTTAAAAGTGTAATGGGATATTATGTGGTATTCAGAGTTCAAATCCTCATGTAAAATATTAAAAACAAAAAGTCTTATCCCGTTCGGTGATGTCAACTACAAGGAAGTGAGGAACAATGTTATATTATATTCTTCAGGTAACAAAATAAAACAAAACTAGCTAATAGACTAGAAGAGTTGATAAAATTCACTAGTGCAAAAAAGGGCTTTAAGACCGTCTCATTTAGACCGGATTATAGAGAATCAGGTCTTAAAAGTATGACCGGTGGCAGTTTCGTAAATATAAAGAATTTTTTGGACCGGATTATAAAAGATCCGGTCTTAAAAATATGACCAGTGGCACTTTCGTAAATATATAGAACACTTTTAAGACCGGACTATAAAAGATCCGGTCTTAAAAGTATGACCGGTGGCAATTTTGTAAATATATAGAACACTTTTAAGACCGGGCTAAGAAATATCCGGTCTTAAAAGTATGACCGATGGCAATTTCGTAAATATTGTGAGAAGACGCTGATCAAGTCCGAGAATGCGATGATTTATTCCTTCGCTTAATTGAATGCTAACTTAATTCCTAAAATCTCTCTAACATCTTAATTAAGATGATTACAATCAAGAATTTAATTACGAAATTCAAAATATCATGATCTGCTAACTTTATTCCTAAAATCTCTCTAACAACTTAATTAAGATGATTACAATCAGGAATTTAATTACGAAATTCAAAAAACCTTGATCTGCTAACTTAATTCCTAAAATCTCTCTAACAACTTAATTAAGATAATTGCACAATATAATCGTATACGCTAACTAATTAAATAAATAGAACACTTTTAAAACCGCGGTCTTAAAAATGTAAAAAAAAAATTATATAGAACACTTTTAAGACCATTTGTTTCAACAGACGGTCTTAAAAGTACTTTTAAGACCGTCTGTTTGAAACAGACGGTCTTAAAAGTGTAAGAAAATTATATAGAACACTTTTAAGGCCATTTGTTTCAAGCAGACGGTCTTAAAAATACTTTTAAGACCGTCTGTTTGAAACAGACGGTCTTAAAATGTAAAAATAAAATAAATAAATTATATAGAACACTTTTAAGACCAGGTTGTTTCAAGCAGACGGTCTTAAAAGTGTTCTATATATTTAGAAATTGCCACCGGTCAATTTTTTTTTTACACTTTTAAGACCGGTTGTTTAAAACAACCGGTCCTAAAAATATACTTTTAAGACCGGTTGTTTCAAAAAACCGGTCTTAAAAGTGTTAAAAAAACTACATTCGCTAAACCTGTTAAGTCAGTGAGTTTGCTTTGTCTTCTTGGTGATATAACATTTTCTTAGTTATAGATTCAACGAGTATACCAAGAGCCTCACGGGCAAATCCTCGGCAAGAATGTCATCCTCTTCCTCTAACCTACTCGCAATCTTCGTAAGTCATCATAAAGTCGCACAATCAAATCATTGGCAACGTTGGCGGTGAGATGCTTCGAGGGTTTTGCGATGGCGTCGACTCTAATCCTCGGCAATAAAGCGTACTACTTTGAGGATTCTGGACGACGGCGGCTCCTTCCTCTTCGATCTATGGGTCCTTTCACGCCGCCTTCGTATAGATCCGGTTTGAAATCAAACTCAGATATCTTCTTGCTTAAGTTTGTTTATTTCCTACATTGAACGCTCCTACTCAGATCTGGATTTCGATTTTGGTTGCTTGAAGCTTTGCTAGCACCGACAAGAGGATCTGCTTCATTTGGTTACTTTAAGCTTGTGATTTTTTTGTAGATCTGGACTTCAAATTCGATTTTCATGGTGAATGATTTCTGTTTCTTGTTATTTTTGTTTATTTACGGACTTTGTAATCATTTTTTTTTGTTTTTCTTCTTGTTGTTGTTGCTTCCAATCTTCTCTTGGTTCTCCGTCGTTGATGACGGAGGGACATTCAAAATGTTGCCAGATCTGGTGATTTGGGACCGATTGTTTCATTTGAGTTTTTTGTTTTTGTTTTTATTATTTTGAAACACTTTTAAGACCGGATGTTTAAAATGTCCGGTCTTAAAGAAACTCTTTAAGACCGTGTAAAAGTCCGGTCTTAAAGGTCGACTTTTAATACCGCCTGGAACAAGACTGGTCGCGGGTCCGGTCCTAATGTACCTGTTTCGTCCGGTCTTAAAAGCTTTTTTTGCACTAGTGTAAACCTCATGGAAAAGAAGAAGAAGAGTTGATAAAACCTGTTAGAAGTAGTTGAAAAGCTAAAGCTCTTTCCCGGCTATGAAACTAATTGATTTCAAGTAGCTCTGCCAAAACTGAAATCAAGTGCAGTCAATTGAATTCAAATAGAAGAAATGACAATTTGAGAGGAATTCTGAATAAACTGTTTAATTATTAATTCAAGGGTTAATGTGTAAATTTAGTAACAACCTGTTGGCATCAAACACAATTAACTATTTTTCGGGTGTAAAGCAGACATAATCAATTTATTTGTAACACTTATTGCAGAGTTAACTTCTGTTACTTTTTGTACTTACTAATCTTCTCAATCTATTATTTTAATATATTTTTTTTATAAGGGTTAAGGTGCAAATTTAGTAATGAACTATTTTTCTATGTGCACTCAACACAATTATTTTTTAAAAGAGCATTTATAAGACAAATATGGACATTTACATAAAAACATTTACATTAATGCCCTTTTCTTTTTCATAAATGCATTTATAAGACAAATATAAGTGTTTACAAGACAAATAAAAAGGATTTGAAAGAAAGCTAAATTATACAATTAATGCCCTTATTGTTAATGAACTATTTCTATGTGGGTACCAAACACAATTATTTTTCATAAGAGCATTTATAAGACAAATATGTGTATTTACATAAGAGAATTTACATTAACGCCCTTACTTTATTTTTTTTTCATAAGAGCATTTATAAGAAAAATATGGTCATTTATAAAACAAATAAAGGGATTTAAAAGAATCCAAGGAGTTAAAAACTTTTTGTCATCACATATTTGTCACGTAAAAAAAAAAAGTTACCGCATCCCTTTTGATCAAAATAAAAATAAGTTTTGTCAATAAAAAGACAATAATACCTTTACTTAATTTTTTTCTAAGAGCATTTACAAGACAAATATGAGCATTTACAATATAAATACAGAGATTTAAAAGAATCTAAGGAGTTAAAAAAATTTGGTTATTTAAATATTTATCTTATAAATGGCCGTATTTATTTTAAGTGATATTTTGAGGGTTGACTTAAATGAAATTGCTTCCATGGTGTCTAAATTTCTCATTTTAAAAAAGCACATATTTCTAAAAAATATTAAAATAATAGAGAGTGAGAAGACTGATGGAACTCACATTGCTGTTAAAAGTAACATAAATTAGCTCGGGTTAACGACATTACTATAGGCAGAGGCGGAGGCACACTAGTGCCCATGTGGGCAAGTGCAGACATAAAGAATTTTAAAAATATATATAATGTGAAGGAATTTTATTACAACTTATCAAGTTAGGGTAATTGGTTATACCTTTACCTTCCATATACTAGGTACCGGGTTCGAACGACAGCGGCTCATTTGTCCCTTTTTTTTTCTCTCCAATTTGTTTCTCAGCTCTCCCTCGCCCCTCACCTGTTTTATTTTTTTCCCAAATTCTTCTCAGTTCTCCGTCGATGCTCACTCGCTGTCACCGTCACCCAGCTCTCTGCTCCCAAAGTTCCCTCGGTCGTCTATTGGGGTTCTCCAATTTGATCTCAGTTCTCCCTCGCCCCTCTCACCTGTTTTCTTTTTCCCCAATTTGTTCTCAGTTCGCTCGACGCTCGCTCGCAATCAACCAGCTCTCTGGACTATTATATAAAGGTGACAAGTTTTCGTCCCAACCGGATAAACCCCTCTTTCCCTCTTGAGGGTTTAGCATTTTCTCGTCATTTTCCTGTCTTCTACCTCCTCTGAGCATTTCGCACAGGTAAAGACGCAAACTATGTATTATTTTCCTTTTTCTTTCAATTTCTATGCTCTTGTTTTTGTTTGTTTGTTTGTTTTGGGTACTAATTCTCTTGGATGCTACATGGTGAATAAGCCATCAACGACAGCTTTGAAGTATTCTTCTATTTATTTCTCGGCTGCCAATTACTGTGTGAGACTATGCTTTTTAGGATTTTTCTCTTGGTTTCTCCTCGGTGTTCTTGCTCAACTTTGTTGCTTTACTAGGTCCTCTCAAGTTATGGAGCTATAAATTAATCTTCCACATTGTTTTCCATTCGCTGAAAATTTTTGTTACAGTGGACCATAGGGCCTTCTCAAGTGTCTTCTTTCTTTAACTATTTTCTAAAATAATCTTTGCGGTCATAAATAAGAGTCTCGCTGGCAAATTTCCCTGCTCAAAAGTAGTGAACAAGTGGTTCATTTATGTTACACCATCAATAACGCATGTTTAAGTAAGAGTCTTTCTATGGGTTATCCCTTGGTAGTAGTATAAAGAAAACAAGGCAGCTCATAATTGGCGTTGTAAGATTCCCAGTATCACAATTTTCCCCGGAAAATCAACTAAAGGCTATGGAAGGGTTATTTATGTATTCTTTTCGGCAATTAAAATTAAGGGATTCATTCATGTGGTTTAATGAAACAGATTATGATAACTTGAAGTGATACCAGAGTTTCTATCATTAAGACTAAGCAATTGAAAATTTGATATTTGCTGCTTCACATTACTGTAATTAAGTAACAACAAAAGGTGTGTGGATCTAGTGTTTTTTTCAAGTCCAAAACGCTTGTGTTTGTGGGGCGTGCATGTTTTGAGGCATACTGAACTTGGAGTGCCGGTTTGTAACTATCATTCTCTTATTCCTTTGCTCTATGGTGAAAGCATGATAATGAGTCTTATTTGTATATATTTTCTGTCTTCTCTTTCCTTTTTGTTCATCAGGTTCATTTTCTCTATAAAGGCACACTTAGGGTGATCCTAGTGCTACTTTATGACTTCCCTGAGTTCTTGTGTGATTATCATTTTACCTTCTGTGATGTTATTCCTCCTAGTTGCATACAAATGTGAAATATTATGTTAAGTGCTTTTCCTCGTAGTAGTATGAGGTTACCAGATCCATCCACGCCTAATCTAAAGGTCTTTTAAAACTCATCTTGTCTACTTTCTTGATCACAATATTGAATATTGGCATGACACAGCTTCCTTTTTTGTTTTGTTTTTTTGTTTTTTTGTTTTTTTTTGCAGATTGATTTGCTTCAAGAAATAACTTTATCCCCTCAAATCTTTTCGGAGGTTGATGTAACACTCAAGGCTAAGCAGATGAAGGCTGATATAGATGAATATCTGAAGGTAATACCCCACCTTGTGATTTTATTTTATGATGAATTGGAGACGAAGCCAACATTTTGGTTTGCTTTCCCACCTTTTAGTTATTATAATTATTTATTCTTTAATTTCTTGTGGTCGAGTTGCTTTGGAATTGGAAATCATAGCTTATAGTGCTTAGTGTCCCTGTATAAAAAAAGATACAATTTTATAGGTTTTGATAGAGGAAGCATTGAGATGAGATAGCTTATAGGTTGCAACATGTTCCCTAATCTTGTCAAACTTTTCTTTTTCCAAAAAATGTTAACGATACAATCTTAATGCATTTAAAACTTTCCTTTAATTCTCATGTTTATAAAATCTCAGGTTCATAAAATCTTTAGATTATGTGTGGACTTTGTATAGTACATGCAGACAAGTTTGATTTAAAAAAAATAAAAAAAAATAAATGACACCGTTTCATTGAGACAAAGGGGCGCCTCATGATTTTAATTTTTAACATACTTTCAGCCAAGCATTTAATTCTCCGGTTCATAAAATCTTTAGATTAGGCGAGGACTTTGCATAGTACATGCAGACATGTTTGATTATTTTTTTAATTTTTGTTTTTGATTCAGTAATGCACTATATTTTTCACTCTCATTTAAAACCGATCCCACACACATATTTTTCCTATGTTAGTTCTAACTAAATATGAAGAATGCAATGTAATCAAAGTTGAGTCTCAAGGTCTCCACTTCTATTTTTGCTAAGGTACATTTGTTCATTAACAAGTCTCGCTGCCTCTTTTAATTTTAACGCTGGTTATATTCTTTTTATTTTTTAATGCTTTAAAACTTTGCTTTTTAAAAAAAAAAAGAGGATATTGACTCATTTGTTCACTATTATATGTTTCCAGATATGCCTCATCTCCTTCCTCGTTATCTCCAACCTGTATGGAAAGAGGATATTGACTCATTTTTAACAGAAAAATATGAGTAGTAATATGCAACTCCTCAGAATATCCATTTTCAAAATTCTCACAAACTTTCTTTAAAAATGAAAAGTAAATCACACAGATCTTACATAGATATCTTTTTCTTATGATGAGTGGAAAGTTCATTTATACTTTGAAAATAGAAGAAAAGTTTGCCTAATTTTTTTAAGGGAAGTTTCTAATTTACTTCTTGTTTAAATGGATGTTTGTGTAAGTTTTGAAAATATGGGTTTATACTTTCAACAAAATTTAAAGAAAATCTGTATTGGTTTTGAAAATAGACGAAATGTTTTGAGTGGATTCAACAAAACTCAAAGGAAGCACTACTACAAAAATTGGATATTACTACCCTAAAAAACGTCCTTATTTAGAAATAGGACGTCCAAAGTGAAGGCGGTGGCATTCTTGTAATTATATTTAAGGAAGTTGAGCCTTCAGCGTCCTGAATAAGAAATCAGGACTCCTTAAATTGATTTTTGGCGTCCTGATTTGTTTTCAGGACGTCTAAAATTGTTTCACGCCATAAAAAATATGAGAAATATTTGTTTGGCACCATAATATTTAATTTTTTTTCAATAAAATTCATTTATGGCGACCTACATATATTTCAGGACGTCTTTAATGTGTCAATTCTTCGCTCCCTGAATTTTTCGTTTGGCGCCAATTATTTTCTTTTAATAATAATTATAAAATTTAATAATATTGGCGACTGAATGAGAATCGTGTCGCCTATATTTATAAATGGCGACTGATTCGATTCAGTCGCCTATATTTAAAAATGGCGACATGAATTAGAATCGGTCGCCATTTTTAAAATATAAGCGATTGATTCCGATTCAGTCGCCATTTTTAAAATATAGGACGACGAATCGAATCAGTCGCCATTTATAAAATATAGGCGACACGATTCTCATTCAGTCGCCAAAAATGGAATATAGGCGACACGAAAGATGATTCAGTCGCCTATAGTCAATTTTTTAGGTTAATAAACTCGCGCCTCTTCATTTTCCCTCACACACTCATACTCCGACGGAGGCTGCGAAATCTTCTCGGACTCACTCTCGTTCCGCTCTTCGTCGCTTTCCTTGCCGTACGTCTCCGCCGTCGCTCCTTCGTCTCCGCCGTCGTCAGCGATCGATCACGAGTACTCTCTCGCTCACTCCGCCTCTTTCGCCGATCGAAGAGACCCACCAAACCCAAGTAAGCTTGTTCGGATGTTACTCTTAAGTTCTTTGATTCCTAATAACCCATTTTAATCGTTAATGCTTCTTGCTTATCGATTGGATTTTTGCTTCTGATTAGGATTCCTGCCTTTCACTCGCTAACCTGCGAAACCAAGTAAGCTTGTTCGTTCTTCTTGTTCTTTGATTCCAAACCCCATTTAATTGGTAATGTACTTCTTGCTAATTAAAAAGAATACAATTTGGAACTGCTCTTATTTGTAGATTTTTATTCAAGTAAATTTGGTGGCCAACTAAATTGTCTAAAGCTTCATTAAATTGGTCATGTCACACTTGATTGGTTGTAGTAGTTGATTTTGAAGGATTATAGGAGTATTTTGTGATTAGATAGTGGTTTAGTTTTGGTTGTTCTTATGCCTCTGGTCATTCATTGATTCTCTGTTAGATGTGCTTTGTGTTACTCTTCCCTATCGAACTTCTATATTCATCGTAATCTCTTGGAGTCGCTTTATGATTAAGGCCCCAATGTCCTTAAAGGTAATACTTTGATAGCAATTAATTCAATGCAAAACACTTCTAGCTTTAATCTGTTGTAAAAAGCACGTTTACTTTAAGTAAACATTGACTCTATGGCTCTATGGTTTCTTTATCTTACATAATTGATAAATTGTTTAGCTGAAATTGGTTTAGTTATTAAGTTTAGGGTTATTAAGCTGAAATTGGTTGTTATTGAAATTTTGGGATGTCTTACTTTTAAGGGGAAATGTTGCCGAAATTTACTTAAAAGAAAACATGTCGTTCTTGAAATTGACATGAACTTGACTGTTGTTGGAAATGTTAGGTTGTAATAAAATGGGTCATAGTTGGATGAATGCATTGAGAACTAGTGAAGAATATGAGAATGGGGTGGAAGAGTTTATTGAATTTGCTAGAAGGAATGTGGCCACAAAAATGGGATGTATTATTGTCCATGTGTTAATTGTTTAAATGGGAGTCGAAGGGTTATTGCGATATAAGGGACCACCTACTTTGTGATGGAATACACCTTCGATACACAACGTGGATATGGCATGGTGAGGAAGTAAGTACCGGTGCGTCCCATGCAAATGAAGTTGAGGTAGATGATGATGATGGAATGGAGAAAATGATTAATGATGTTGAGGCAGAATCTTTTGCACAATCGGGTAGCATCAATGGCCTATTATGGAGTGATCGAAGAAATATGGGAGATCAACTACAGCAAGTTCAAAGTTGCTTTATTGAAATGTAAGTGGGTTAGCAATAATGCTGTTGTAATAGATCCTAAATTTGGATTTGTCTCAGTTGATCTTCAAAGACTTGGTCATAGAGATGAGCCATTCATTTTAGCAAGTCGGGCGAAACAAGTGTTTTATGTTACAGACCCTGCAAATAAAAGAATGTCCATTGTACTTCAAAGTAAAAAACAGAAGTATGGTGAAGAATCCTTGAACCTTGACGATACACTCCCTTTCACAACAAATCCACCTACAACACGTGAAGTGAGTTTAAATGATTAACTCAAGTAAGTATTTATGACCTTGAGTTAACCTCTGCTTTAACTCTTTCGAACATATCTATTTGTGAATCATAACTTTAGACTCGAGTGTAAAAGTTCCGACTCAAGTCAACATGTGTTGGCCTCGAGTCATCTTTTGTGAAATGATTTCTTTAGTTCAAATCTTATGTTTCAATCACTTCACTCGAGAACATAAAGAACCAACTCGAGTTAGTTAATGATTAACTCGAGTTGACTATTCTGCTTCTATAAATCTCCGTGTCCGTAAAGCTTAAATCTTTGATTGTGATTTATTATCTTTAGATTTCACTCACAACTATTCTCAATTTGTAACATCCCATGATTGAAATGCGGAATTTTTTTTTTTTTCAAACAAACAATCAGAGTAGAGCAATAGAGCGAAAGAGTAATTGGATTCTTAGCCAAAACATCAACCATTGTGTAACATTGTAATGAGTACAGTAATCCTAAGGTTTAGAAAGGAAATAGTGTAATAACAGAATACGATAAGATAGAGATAGTCTTCAGCTGCACGCCTACTCCGGGTACTTGCCTCGATCCACGAACCGTGGTCCTCCTGACTGAGCTACAAATGAGATTCAATTCATCATATTGAATCTCAGGTAACGGTTAACCTCATACCCAAACAACACAGTATATGGCCAATAGATATTCAAGAGCTAATACAACAGTATATCATAAGCATACTAGAGATGCATGATCATTATGCCGACAAAACATAAGCACGAGCAATATGTAAAGCCCCATAAGGTAAATAACAACAACGGCTTGCACTATTCACGGTGCCACGATAAACACTCGTGTCCTCGGCGCTAGGAAAACATAACGGCATTCCAAACATAACCCGTTTAAAAGCTGCTCGTATAACGGTCTACGACATATCCTTGACATATATGCATTTAAGAAGCACAAGATTAGTGTTACAAGACGCGTCCGTACCTTCGTTTGCGACGTTAGGTACCACTTGGCGGAAAACGTATTTTTACTAAAACGTGAACTTCAAACGGCGGTTCGTCGAACAGCGTGACGGCGGCAGCAAATCAGAGATTCTGATATCCTATAAGAATAATATCACCTTTATTAGTGATTTGACACTATAACTGGCATTTTAGGTAAAAATTACCATTTTGCCCTTCTACCCCTAATCGGCGGAATTTCGCCAGCACTTCGTTACTCTGACAAATTTTCTTCCCGAAATTTTGCCAGAACTTCGACGCAACTATGATTTTCAAAAATAATGACTAAAATAGCCATCCCATATGATACCCAATCATACTTGAAAATTTAAAGGCTATTCTAGCATTATAACACCTACTTGTGAAAGAACTACGAAGACTTCAGCTTTCGGGGACTCGATCCCTACCATGTTTCTACCTCGTCAGGCATATATTTCAATGCAATGAGGCCTAAAAACAATAGTAGGAATCTCACTCCCTACTTGCTAAAACTATCTAACAATTCTACTAACTACCGAACTAAAGACTAAAGACCAAAGACCAAAAGACTTACCCGTTGAAGACTTCTGCATAACTTCTCTGTAACAACCCGACTTTTCAAATGCAGTATAATTTTTTTTTTTCCAAAACATCATTTCAAATCATCAGAGTAGAGCAACAGAGCGATTGAGTAACTGATATGTATTCATAAACTGCCGTAAGTCTGGCTAATTACAACGGTACAAGAGCCGCGTGGTTCAAAAGTGAGATACAACACAAAGGAAAGCTTCTCCCGGAACAACAAAAGGAAATCGTCAGCCGGAACATCTACGCGGACTGCTTACTCTTCTCCTCGGCCCTCGGTCCTCCCGATCCTGAAGCTATATGGAGAGCTGAGGTCCATTGCAATCGGACCCCAGGTAACGGTTAACCTCATATTTACATATACAGCATATGGACTACAGACAATCATAATCAATAGTATAAAAGCACATAGTACAAGCATCTCCCAAACAGCGTATCCCGGCAGCACATAGGCCCCCTGCAGTCCTGGCGGCACCTAGGCCTCTAACATGCGTATCCCATTACCCAACAATCATAACAACAATACATAACATATAATTCACATAGCACATATACGCATACCATAAATATCAGAGTTAAGGTTACCAGTACGCGAACGTACCTTCGTTG
Organism: Acacia pycnantha; assembly: GCA_025563575.1. NCBI lineage: Eukaryota > Viridiplantae > Streptophyta > Magnoliopsida > Fabales > Fabaceae > Acacia > Acacia pycnantha. The sequence continues at coordinate 4,112,972 of JAMWYP010000019.1, forward strand.
ATGGATTACGGTATTTCTAGCACGTTTTTCGCCAAAGACTTCGTTACTCTTACTAACTTTCTTCCCGAAATTTTGCCAGAACTTCGACGCCATCATGATTTTCGAAAATAATGACTAAAATAGCCCTCCCATATGATACCCAATCATACTTGAAAAATTAAAGGCTATTCTAGCATTACTACCCTTACTCTTGAAAGAACTACAAAAGCTTAAAGCTCGGTACCGAAAAACTTACCCAGAGCTTATTTGCAAAATTTCCCGAGCACCTCTCTCTAAAATCCTCTCTCTAGAATCGGTTTTGCTCTTCAAAATGGTGTGAGAAATGAAGAGGAAACTTGGCTATTTATAGAAGAAAATATGACACTATTCACTACTTTTTCATATCGGATATCGGCCGCGGATCGCACTTTGCCACATGTCACGATCCTCACCGGGCCACTTGGCAGCTGACATCATCATTTAAAGCCATGATGTCATGGTGGTGATGTCATCTACTTGTTTGAGAAGTTTCCTACCGATAAGTTCCCGATCGGTGCTCGAATCGCGTAATCTCGGAGAAATCTCAAAATTCTGGTTTTACAACTTTGAAGACAAGTTCTCACTTACTAGAAATGTCTATTCTAATCTAAATCTTGATTCAATCTAGGGCATTCCGTGTTCAGCCGAAGTTTCTCGAAAAACGTGTCCGTACGGGTCCGGTTACGACACTCGTTTTCGGAATCATCAATCTCTAGAGAAAAATTCACTGATTCCAAATATGTCCATGAAAATTCCCAATTCTTTTCCAAATGTCACAACATAACCTTTTCGTCCTCTTGGCTATCTGGCCTTTTCTCAGAATTTCCCTATTTCGTCTTATTAGGAAAAAGCACAAACGGCTTCAGAATTAACTTCCGCAAGAGTTTAACGGAAGATAAAATCCCACCGATTAATATTTTACCTTGACTTTGGGAATCCCATTCCTAGATCTCTAGATAGGATCCGTTTCCTAATTCCCATTTTACTATTCACCCTTTTTCACTTTAATTAATTATATTATATTTTAATTGCAAGTTGCAAACTTATATACATATATATATATATATATATATTTTGTTTTTCTCTTTTTCCTTTTCATTATTTATTTTTTTTTCTGCCCTTGATTTTCGTTTTTATTATTATTATTATTATTTTTTTTATTAATTAATTAATTAATTATTTAATTAATTAAATAATTATTTTGACATAATTTTTACAAAATTTCCCTATTGGTCCATTCTTGCATTTAGGCTTAAAAATACCTAAACTCATCTATTTTTCTTCAAAATTTCCAATTAATTAGTAAATATACTTTTACTAATTTTCAACCACTTTCCACTAATGTTTGAGCTCTACATAATTGTCTCTGAATTTTCCTTCGTTTATGCTTAAGTAATTAGCCAATAATTACCTAATTACTTTCTTATCAATAGTTGATAATTTTCTTAATTAGCATGCCTCATTACCTCATAACTTTTGTATTGACATCTTTGTTTTCATATCTCCTGCATTATCTTAGCATTTACGGGGTATTACGGTCATTTCAATACTTTTGGGTATTCTTCTACAATTTCTCCAAGTTTGTAACTTAATAAATTACCTAAATTAGGGACAATATCCTTCCCTATTTCAAGTAGATTTTTACTTGCTTCTTTTATAGCTTTCACGGGGTATTTATAACCCATAATGTGCTTAGGGACCTATTTGCAAATTCCCAAACTTCTAGGGACCTAATTGCAAATTTTCTAATTTCAAGAGAAATTACCCTAACAACAAGGTAAACTCAATACAAGGTGTTTGAGACCTCATATTCACCTATTTTCAAAAGAAGTTACCCTAAGTCAGATTTTAGGGTATTACATTTCTCCCCCCGTTAAACAAAATTTCGTCCTCGAAATTTGCACTCTACCCACAAATCTCCGTACTATCTAAACTCCGTCCTATTCAGACTTTGGACTTCACGCGTCGGGTCTTTACTTTGTCTGCCAGCCGCTCCTCTTGGTGGTCGAAAATTCGGTTTGGTTTGACCATTATGATCTTGTCATTTCGTACTTTGATATATGATGTTTTCCGCGGTTCCCACACACCGCGGTCAATACCACAAATACCAAAATGTTTCCTTGGACTACACCATGGCAACACAAGATACTTTAAATGTTTCCATGGTTTTCATATACCATGATAACACAAAATACCTCCTACTTAATGACACGATCACGGTCGAATTGTACTAACTAAGAAACACGTCACGGAGTTCTAATCAAGTTTCGGGGATAAAACTATCTGAAAGTTCGAATGGTCTTATGTAACGCGGACTACGGGTTCGCCTTTGAAGTACTCCACTGACACCGGCCACCAAGGATATTCGTAAAAACATATGATTATCGACTTCAAACCACTGAGCTAGGTTTCGATCCTTTCCTTCGTTGGATTGTACTAACTAAGAAACTTAGATCACGTCACATAAATAATTCACGTATCCCATGATTTAGTTGAATAACTAATACCTAGGCAACACCAGGATGGTAATCCCTGCATTTTGGACATGGTCGAGTTTCCAGCATTCTTGAGTTGCTCAGCTGCCTAGACTGGAATGGCCTCTTACTCTCTCTTTGGGAATCACTCCATGGTGCCTCTCTTTTCCACGAAGAACTTCCACGGTTGCTCTCGTTACGCCTCGCACTACTAGTGCTGGAATGTTGGGATCTACGCAGCTCCTTCAGGTTCCGTTCAATTAACCGGCATGATTCTACGGCTTGAATCAGCTCCGTAAACCGTTGAGATACCAGTCTTTCCTTGATCTCATACTTCAACCCGTGTATTAGTATGTTTGCCATGCTGCTTTCATCACCATTCGCCTCAAGTGCGATGAATATCGTGATAGATTAGTAAACCGGGCAAAGTAGTCATTGATAGTCTCCTCGTGGCCTGCCGGATGTGAAGGAATTCTGTCTCCTTGGTCACTTGTATCGAGGGAGGAAAGTACTGTTCGTTGAATTTCTCCAGAAACTTCTCCCAAGTAACTGGACAATAGCGCGTTCGTAGTGTTTCTGCCATGACTTCCCACCAACGGTCTGCATCTCCTTCAAGCTTGTATATCGCCAGTTGAGCTTTGCGATTTTCCGGGCACTCCATTACTCCGAAGATCTTCTCTAATTTCTTCAACCAATCCTCCGCCGTTTCCAGCTTTCCTTGAAATGCTGGGGGATTTAGCTTACAAGGCGAGTAACCCAATATTGTGACGTATTTACATCTCGGGTGGTCGAGGTGGTGGTGGACTGGGATCTTTCTGATCCCTCAGCTTCCTTGGTTCGTCTATCATATTCTTCATTTTCAGCGTTTCGTTCTTCTAGTTGTCTCTCAGCTTCTCGATCTTGTACATTACGCCTTTCTAGGAGTATGTTTATAAGAATCTGTTGTTCCCGCTTGAGTTCTTCTCGGTTCGTATCTCATTCTGCTCCGGTTGATTCGGTATTTGATTTGGGTCATGATCGGTATCGGTCCCACTCGAGGTTGTCCGCCTCGTCCTCGCCTCGGCCTCTGGGTACTCCGGCTCCTCTCAAATTTGCCATGTCTCGTTCTTTTCCTTTATTAGGAAAAACGTTAGATACGGGAAATATTTCGCATATCGTAGATTGTTTCGCACTAGTATCTATACCGCACCTAGGCTCTATCGTACTTATCGACTTTATCGCACCTAGAACTTACTCGGCACATAGACTTTATTGCACCTAGTATTTTCTACACATAGGCTTTGCTATACACAGTTTTTACACCATAAACAAATAGACACTCGCAACGTTTCCTTCGTCAAATTATCGTTGGTTCTCTATATTCGAGAACGGGTACAGAGTTACGTATTGGAAGTTTTGCTACATGAGTCAAATACTACATGTAATTATCTTTGCTGGTTTCGGAGTTTCATCTGGGTTGATGTGATGCACCGACAGAGGGTGGTACACCGGTTCAGGATAGTATACCAGTACAGAGTAGTACACCGAGGTATGGTGGTACACCGACCTTAGGCTATATCAGTACTCATTTTCAAAACATGCTCCAAAATTTTTGAAAAGGCTTAGAACCTAACTCCGTTAACCGAACAGAATGGCCAGGTAAGTGTCTACCATGGGGCCTCACCGAGTTCACGGCGACTGATTGGCACACCCACGTAGACTAGCCTTGCCTTCGGCACCAAACTGTCCGTAATAACATAGTTAAATTCATGCCAGGACTACTGCTCTGATACCAAATGTAACAACCCGACTTTTCAAATGCAGTATAAATTTTTTTTTCCAAAACATCATTTCAAATCATCAGAGTAGAGCAACAGAGCGATTGAGTAACTGATATGTATTCATAAACTGCCGTAAGTCTGGCTAATTACAACAGCGGTACAGTAACCGCGTGGTTCAAAAGTGAGATACAACACAAAGGAAAGCTTCTCCGGAACAACAAAAGGAAATCGTCAGTAGGAACATCTACGCGGACTGCTTACTCTTCTCCTCGGCCCTCGGTCCTCCCGATCCTGAAGCTATATGGAGAGCTGAGGTCCATTGCAATCGGACCCCAGGTAACGGTTAACCTCATATTTACATATACAGCATATGGACTACAGACAATCATAATCAATAGTATAAAAGCACATAGTACAAGCATCTCCCAAACAGCGTATCCCGCAGCACATAGGCCCCCTGCGGTGTAACCCTAGCAGCACCTAGGCCTCCTGGCGGCACCTAGGCCTCTAACATGCGTATCCCATTACCCAACAATCATAACAACAATACATAACATATAATTCACATAGCACATATACGCATACCATAAATATCAGAGTTAAGGTTACCAGTACGCGAACGTACCTTCGTTGATGGATTACGGTATTTCTAGCACGTTTACGGAAAATCGTGAAATCTCCAACAACGGCTCGTCGGGCGTAACGTAACGGGCAAATTAGGATTTCGACGTCCTATAAGAGTAATATCACTTTCATTAGTGATTTGACATTACGATCGGCATTTTAGGTAAAAATTACCATTTTGCCCCTATACCCCTAATTGGCGGAATTTCGCAAAGACTTCGTTACTCTTACTAACTTTCTTCCCAAAATTTCGCCAGAACTTCGACGCCATCTTGATTTTCGAAAATAATGACTAAAATAGCCCTCCCATATGATACCCAATCATACTTGAAAAATTAAAGGCTATTCTAGCATTACTACCCTTACTACTAAAAGAACTACAAAAGCTTAAAGCTCGGTACCGAAAAACTTACCCAGAGCTTATTGCAAAATTTCCAGAGCACCTCTCTCTAAAATCCTCTCTCTAGAATCGGTTTTGCTCTTCAAAATGGTGTGAGAAATGAAGAGGAAACTTGGCTATTTATAGAAGAAAATATGACACTATTCACTACTTTTTCATATCGGATATCGGCCGCCGGATCGCACTTTGCCACATGTCACGATCCTCACCGGGCCACTTGGCAGCTGACATCATCATTTAAAGCCATGATGTCATGGTGGTGATGTCATCTACTTGTTTGAGAAGTTTCCTACCGATAAGTTCCGATCGGTGCTCGAATCGCGTAATCTCGGAGAAATCTCAAAATTCTGGTTTTACAACTTTGAAGACAAGTTCTCACTTACTAGAAATGTCTATTCTAATCTAAATCTTGATTCAATCTAGGGCATTCCGTGTTCAGCCAAAGTTTCTCGAAAAACGTGTCCGTACGGGTCTGGTTACGACACTCGTTTTCGGAATCATCAATCTCTAGAGAAAAATTCACTGATTCCAAATATGTCCATGAAAATTCCCAATTCTTTTCCAAATGTCACAACATAACCTTTTCGTCCTCTTGGCTATCTGGCCTTTTCTCAGAATTTCCCTATTTCGTCTTATTAGGAAAAAGCACAAACGGCTTGAATTAACTTCCGCAAGAGTTTAACGGAAGATAAAATCCCACTGATTAATATTTTACCTTGACTTTGGAATTCCCATTCCTGGTTCTCTAGATAGGATCCGTTTCCTAATTCCCATTTTACTATTCACCCTTTTTCACTTTAATTAATTATATTATATTTTAATTGCAAGTTGCAAACTTATATACATATATATATATATATATATATTTTGTTTTTCTCTTTTTCCTTTTCATTATTTATTTTTTTTTCTGCCCTTGATTTTCGTTTTTATTATTATTATTATTATTATTTTTTTTATTAATTAATTAATTAATTATTTAATTAATTAAATAATTATTTTGACATAATTTTTACAAAATTTCCCTATTGGTCCATTCTTGCATTTAGGCTTAAAAATACCTAAACTCATCTATTTTTCTTCAAAATTTCCAATTAATTAGTAAATATACTTTTACTAATTTTCAACCACTTTCCACTAATGTTTGAGCTCTACATAATTGTCTCTGAATTTTCCTTCGTTTATGCTTAAGTAATTAGCCAATAATTACCTAATTACTTTCTTATCAATAGTTGATAATTTTCTTAATTAGCATGCCTCATTACCTCATAACTTTTGTATTGACATCTTTGTTTTTATGTCTTGCATTATCTTAGCATTTACGGGGTATTACGGTCATTTCAATACTTTTTGGGTATTCTTCTACAATTTCTCCAAGTTTGTAACTTAATAAATTACCTAAATTAGGGACAATATCCTTCCCTATTTCAAGTAGATTTTTACTTGCTTCTTTTATAGCTTTCACGGGGTATTTATAACCCATAATGTGCTTAGGGACCTATTTGCAAATTCCCAAACTTCTAGGGACCTAATTGCAAATTTTCTAATTTCAAGAGAAATTACCCTAACAACAAGGTAAACTCAATACAAGGTGTTTGAGACCTCATATTCACCTATTTTCAAAAGAAGTTACCCTAAGTCAGATTTTAGGGTATTACATTCTCCAGAGCCCTTCTCTCTTCTTTCTCTCTCTAGGTTTGAATTCTCTCTTGAGAATGGGGTGAAAAAACCAAAGGGGGAGGGGGTATTTATAAGAAAAGGTGTAGGATTTCTAGATCGGATCAACTTTGTGAGGAACGATCTGGGCCGTCCAAAGCAACTTTTCAAAAAACCCTTTTTTCCCTTCTTCCCTTTCACACTTGAACGAAAATCCATGCTCAAAATAAAGGGTTTGGCCAATGGGAAGTGGCCATGTGGCCCTTCTAGAAGCCTACCCGGATGAATTTCTCCGATCGGTACCCGATTCGCGTAGTTTCGGAAAAATCTCAAAATTCTGGATTTACAACTCTCAAAACATATTCTCACTTAGTAGAAATGTCCAAGTTAACCTATATTTTGATTCCATATAGGGCTCCAACAGTCCAGTTGAGTCTTTCTCGAAAAACGTGTCCGATCGCGTCCGGTTTCAGAACGCATTTCTGAAAATACCAACTTCTTCAGAAAAATTCACTGATTCCAAATATGTCAAAATAAATTCAAACTCATTCCTAGATATTGAGTTAGAATTTATTTTCTTCATTTCCAAAAATATGCCTATATGCATTTTTCCCTATTTTGTTTTATTAGGAAAATGCACAAACGGACTCAGAATTTACTTCCGTAAGAGTCTAACGGAAGATAAAATTCCACTGATCAATAATCTACCTTGACTTTGGAATTCCTATTCCTAGATCTCTAGATAGGGTCCGTTTCCTAATTTATATATTACTATTCATGCACTTTAATTATATTATTAAATAATAAAACACATGTGCTTATATTGAATAAATATCATGATATTATAATTTTGATCCAATCTTCATTTTTTTGTCCAAGATTTCGGCTGGGCATTTTTTTGGATTTGTAAATATTTTTCATGAATTATTTAATTATTTAATTAATTACTTAATTCAATTTTATTAAAAATTCCCCAAAATTCTCTAATTGGTCTATTCTTGTATTTAGGCTTAAAAATACCTAAACTCAACTATTTTTCACAAAAATTTCCAATTAATTAGTAAATATATTTTTACTAATATTCAACCAATTTCCACTAATTTTTGAGCTTCCCATAATTATTACTGAATTTCCATTGTTTATGCTTAGGCAATTAGCTCAATATTACCTAATTACTTTTTTTTATCACTTGTTGATAATTTTCTTAATTAGAATGTCTCATTATCTTCACACTCTTGTATTAACATTAGAATTTTCATGCCTCTTGTATCATTTCATAATTAGAAGGGTATTTTGGTCTTTTATTACTTTTGGCACATTCTTGTACAATTTCTCCAATTTCCTAATTTATCAAATTACCATAATTAGAGATAATATACTCTCCTAATTCACTTGGTCATTTTACTGCCTTCTGGTATTTTTTATAATTTCTCTAAGTTAATTACCCTTTACAGGGGCATTTTGGTCATTTTGGCACTTTGGCCCTTAAACTCCCTAATTTCTTGCAGAAATTCTACTTATAAAATAGACTATAATTATACAAGACCGGAGATTGAAAGTTCACTTATCAGAAATATCCAACTTTTATTTATAATATTCCAGATAAATATCCGGGTATTACACAATTCATTTAATCATATTTATTAGTGAGTTTCAGATGATCAAACGAAGGATTACTTGTAAATCCTCAAAATGTCAGAACATTAAATGCTGCAACAGAAGCTTCAACGGCTACTTCCAATAGACATCCAACCGTCATATTCTAAACTGGAAGAATTGCTTAACGATCATTAATTGAAACTACCTATAAAAGAAGAAGCATTCAAGATAGAGATAAGCACTTGCATTGTTGAAATGCCAACATTCTGAATCCAACGTTTATCTCATACACTCTCAGTTCTCAATGCTTACATAGTTCATCTTAGAGAGTGAAATGATTTGTATTGTACTTCAGTGTTTATATCATTGACAAAAAATGTCAAAAAAGACTCAAGAAAAAGTCACATGTCAAAAAAGGCCCAGGGCCTTTTCTAGTATTATTTCATAAAATGTTAGTTGTTATTGAGACTGATATAATTGTTAACGGATATTGATTTACTTGTTAATAAGACTGATTAAGTTATTAGGATATTGTTGTTAATGGAACTGATATAGTTGTTAACGGGTATTGATTTAATTGTTAATGAGATTGATTTAGTTGTTACTCCCTCCGGTCCTAATTATAAGACCTAGTTGACTTTTTTGAAGAGATTAAGGAAGATAATTGAATTACTTTAGAATATTTTTTTTTTCAAACTACGTAGTTTGACTAATAAACTAATTATAATCTAAGGATACACAACATATGAAATGATTAAGTAACTTATTTAGCTTCCTTAATCTCTCCAAAAAAAAGTCAATTAGGTCTTATAATTAGGACCAGAGGTAGTAACATTTTATAAAATAATACCAGAAAAGGCTCTGAGGCCTTTTTTGACATGTGACTGTTAGTTCTGTAAGTGTTTTGATGATAACTGACAATTGTAAACTCAAATTGAAGTTTGTCTTTGTTAAGTTGAAAAACTTACTGTCAAAGACAAACTCGAGTTTTGGTTTGGAAACTCGAGTTTGGACTTGACAAAGAGTAGCTCTAGTTTTTGCAAACTTAGAAAAACTCGAGTTTGGATTTTGAAACTCGAGTTTTGACCTTACAGAGAGCTTCTAAGTTTTTTCAAAGACAAAGCAAACTCGAGTTTAGTTTTAATGAACTCGAGTTTTGACAAGACATAAAGCTATCAATATTTTGAACTTAGCAAAACTCCAGTTTCCATTTGGAAACTCGAGGTTGTGCTAAACAGAGAGTTCTCTAAGTTTCCAAGTTTTGTTGGAAACTCGAGTTTGAATTTTGGAAACTCGAGTTTACAGCATACAGAGAACTATGCTCCATTCTAAACTTGTGAAAACTCCAGTTTGCATATGACAAAGTTTTCTCTCTTAAGAGGAAACTCAAGTTTGGATTTTACAAACTCAAGTTTAGGACTTACAGAGAACAACTCAAATTTTCTAAAAATTTGAAAACTCCAGTTTTCAATTGCAAATTTGAGTTTAAACCATGCAAAGAGTTTTCCATTTTTCAAAGGTTTATGGAAACTCGAGTTTCACTTTGTAAACTCGAGTTAATGCCAAGCAGAGAGCTCTGCTATATTTGAACTTTTTGAAAATTCCAGTTTTGTTTTGGAAACTCTAGTTTTGAGCTTTTGGACTAAACTTGTTTTCATCATGAAAGTCTAAAACTCGAGTTTGTCACTTAATGACTCGAGTTTTGAACCTGTCTCAAAACTTGCTTCAAAGACCAAATCGCGACATTCTTCTCTGGATGAAGAAAACTCGAGTTTAGGCTTTTAATGAAAAATGAAAACTCCAGTTTGAATGAACAAACTCGAGTTTGTGTCGCTGGTTTTGAAATTCAAACTAGATGAATTTGTGAAATCTTCATGTTTGAGTTTAACACTTCTTATCATCATTCATTACTATTTCTAACTATGTTTAATCAGTTTGATAATGAGTTTCAGATGATTTAAAGAGAATTAAATGAAGTATTCGCATAAAGCAAAAAGTGATGTCAGCTGATTAAATGCAAAGTTCAAAAAACTTGCATCATTTTGGACAATCATTCTACACACGTTGCAAAGGGATTAATGTTTCCTTTCCACATCCAATAGCTGCTCTTCCAACAGATTAAAAGTCAAGAAGTCACCATAAACTTCTGTGCAGCTAGATTAACCAAAGAGTAGAGAGAGAAGAAGACCAAAGCTTCAACTAATCCATTCTTAATGTTGGCAACGGTCACATTGAAGATTACAACGATCATTTAATACTTTATTTGTATAAATAGAGTTGCATTCAATTCTTCTCAACAACCAACTACTGAAAAACAAAAATCGTTCAAGTTTCCAACTACTCTTTAAGTTATCTTGTGTAAAGTATCTTTTGATACATTGTACTTCTGTGATTATATTTAGAGTAAACACCCTTTCTGGTACTTGAAAAAAAACGCGATCCCCATTTTGGTCTCTTAAAAAATATGTCTTTTTTAATCCATAAAAATGACAAATAAGGGTCGATTGGTTGACATTTTGATCCCTCACATATTTCCAAAATGTCTTTTTTAGTCCCTAAAAAGGACGAATAATGGACATTTTTTTTGTAAGGGACCAAAATGAGGTCTGTGTTTTTTGTCAGGGAGCAGAAATGATATTTACTCTTATATTTATCCACTCTTAGAGAGAGTTCATTTATTGAAATTCATTGATTGTAAAATTCTCAAGTCATGAGACTTGGAGATTGAGATATTGATTGCAACTTGTAAGGGGGAGTAAGTTCTAATGAGAGAATTACTCTTGAGTGACAGAGTGTGTAATCAATTGAGTTAGTAGAAAATCCTAGAGAGTCTGGGGACTAGACGTAGGTCAAGAGGTTGGACCAAACCGGTATAAATTCCTTGTGTCTTGCTCTTTTCTCCTATACTCTGTTCAGCTCTGTTTTAGTATTCAAAAAACAGAGCAAATCAAAAAGAATTTTCAAAATCCCCAATTCACCCCCTTCTTGGTGATTTAACTCTACTTTCAGTGACTTTTTGTTGGACCTTTTTTGACAGTTTTTTTGCCAATATGAGCTCAAAGATGGATTTTCCCAATTAAATATGGTTGGCTTCTCCTTTGTCCTTACCTTAGTTTTGGCGCTCAGAAGTTTGAAATTGTTGCGTTTCATGCCTGGAGTGTAATTAATTTAGAGGGTAATTAATTTTTATTTATCAATTTTTTTCATATAATTAATATTTAAATATGACTTTTTATACTTTCTATCCCTTTAATACCTCATTTATCATAGGTAAAATTAAATATAATTATATGATTTAAAAAAATCTAAAAAATCTATTATATCCGGAAAGAAATGAAATGAGTTTAATTTTTATTTTTATAAAGAGTTTAATAGATATCAACATTAACACTTAATAATATAAATCCGGCAACTTGATGATATTTTTGTTAATTAAATGATCTATTCATTATATGAATATGGGACTTGTTGATTTTTTTTTTTTTTTTAAGTCTCATAAATAATTTGCTGAGGCTATTCCAAGATACTTAATTAATGACAAATTTTATTTTTCAACAAGTCCCATATTGATATAATCAATAGATAATTTAATTAACCCAAATATTATCAAGTTGCCGGATTTATATTATTAAGTGTCAATGTTGATATCCATTAAACTCTTTTTATAAAAATAAAAAATTAAACTCATTTCATTTCTTTCCGGATGTAATAGATTTTATTAACATTAAATGAATTTATTAACTCACATAAATTTTTTCTAAACTAAAAATAAATCATTTTTTTTAACATATATAATAAATTATAAAACACCTTGAGTTTTATTTAAATCATATAATTATATTTTTAATTAAAACTTTTGTTTATTTTGGCAAATGAGTAGTTTTTGTCCATAGATATCTATACAAGTAGTTTTGAATAATGATAATAGATAAAAATAATTATTTAATTTAGTGAAATTAAGAATTTTGTGCTGGGAGCTCCTGAGTAAAACTTTTTGTGCTGGGTGCTCTTGGAATAAAAGTTTGTTGGCCAATCTGCACATTAGATAATGAACATTAACTTTTTTCTAACGGCGTTGTGCTGACTGCACCTTTTCAAAAGTTCGTTGGCTAATCTGCACATTTTTAATTGTTTGTTGGTATTTAAGATAGGCTTAATTAATATTTGTGATGGACGCTCCTCAGATAATAGTTTGTTGGCAAAAATACATCTTAACCCATAAATTATTAGTTCTTAAATGAGTAAATACCCTTTTTGGTCCCTGGAAAAAACACGGATGACCTTTTTGGTCCCTGAAAAAAAATAAGTCACTTTTAGTCCCTAAAATGAAAAAATAAGGTCCATTGTAGTCCTTTTGATCATTTTTTTTGTACATTTTAATCCCTCAGAAATTCCCAAAAATGTTCTTTTTAGTCCCTAAAAAGGACCAAAATGACATTTTTTTTACTCAGGGACCAAAAAAGGTCAATTGTGTTTTTCCAGGGACCAAAAAGGGTATTTACTCTTCTTAAATTCAAGTCCTTCTCTTGCCAGCCAGGCAGCCCCAAGTCACTGATCTTCGCTTTTCTTGCATAAAAGCTAAAAAGGACTCGTCTCTCTCATCTCAGTTTCGGACTCAAGCAAAGCAAGCACTATTTCCATTATCGTCATCTCTGGAGCTTTCTCTGAATCGGGAACAATATGCATCTCCATGGTACTCTACTATGCCTCTGCTTCTACCTTCATCTCTTCTTTTCATGATGAATTTCACTTCTATCTGCACTCTTCACTTACTTTTCTCTCTTTTCAGATGGCAACAGGGTGGATTTCTCTCACATGTTCGCCGTTTCCTTCGCCGGATTTGTTGCCGTCGCCAACGCCTTGAGCCACCGGCGCGCGGCGTCGAAGCAGGTTGAGAAAGACCACAAGATCATCCCAAAGCTTGAACGAACAGAATCTGGTCGCTTGGGAAAGCTCGAGAAGTTCTCTCATTACGTCGGTACGTATAGTGTTCGCTCGCACACAATTTTTTCTTTTCTTGGATCGAACAATTAGATTCTGAGATTCAGATTGCTCTCTTTCTGTGTTTTAAATAGTAGGTGATCGATTTCATCCTGGTCTCACCTAACTGCTTTTTTTCGATTGATTATTCTGGTTGAAGCTCATATTAGCTCAGTATTATAGTCGATTTTCAAATCTCTCGATCGGGATTTGAATTACAATGCAGAATCTCTCTCGTATTTAAAAGCGTTAACAGTGATCACAACTTGTCCGATAAAAAATGACATCGAAGTATTTAGTAGGCGAAGCTCTTAATTAACATCGTGATTAGTGTTAATTAATTTATGTTTATCATTTAAGCAGTTACCTGAAGAAAGGACAACGAGTAATAATGATCACTTGTCAAAGTAACAAGTGGTGATCTGTATTGGATTCTGTACATGATTTTCTTCTTCGAGTAAAAAGTCAAAAAGAATACTGAACCTTTCAATGCTATTGTAGTACTTGTGTTTTCTCTTTGATGATGAGACTTGAAGTGAAACGTTGCGTGTGTTTACAGAAACAGAGGTATGAACAATTTTTTATTTTTTATTTGGGTGTGTGTGGATTGAATAATTTTTGCAGCTAGGCAAATAGGATTTGAAGATCCAGAGGGAGTTCCTGGTCTTTGTAAGTTGGCTAATGACTTCCTGAGAAAAGCAATAGACTGGGAGGCAAACATGTATGAATATTTTGATAAGGAGGAGGATGCTGTGCTGCTGTATGGGAAGTTGATTGATGAGTTTGACAGATGTATCCTCGCTTACTTTGCTTTTCACTGGAACCAAGCTCCTGCTGTGATTAGTCAGGTAACCCAACCGCATCTTTTTTTAATTTAATAAATCATTTCTACACAAATTTATTAAAGGGAAACTTCATGAAAAATACCTTGATATTTTAAAATAGGATTAAAGTGTAAAAATAGTTGTCAACTTTTGCCTGCGCCAAACACTATATACTTTTTAGTTTAGAGGTGTAAAGATACCCTTAAACACTGAAAATTGGGAGCAAAATACCATGCCGTTAATCCTATTAACTAGAGAGTGCTCTGACTGAAAATATTGACATGGAAGCTTATGTGGTTATGATAATGTCCTAACTGTTGGGGGCACGGGGGTAACATCCGCAAGTTTCTATTTTTAATATTGATTATTATTTTCTAAAGGGTTAAGTAGTAAATTCGTTTCGGAAGTTTAAACAATATTGCCCTGAAAGTTTTTTTTTGCCCCCTTTCAACGTTGTCTCAGAAGTTTTCAAATGTAGCAATATCACCCATTTCCATTAAAGAATTACAACGTTAGTTTTTTAACGGAATAGAGCAACATTATTGCTTTTTGAAACTTCCAGAACATTGAGACAAAAAAAAACTCATTAGACAACATTACTCCACCTATACTTCTGAGATGAATTTGCTACTTGACCATTTTTTTTAAAAGAACCTTCCTCATCTACGACTTCACCCTCCTTTCCCCACAACCTCACCCTCAGCCGCCTCACCCTCAGTCGCCACTGTCTGGCCTCATCCCGGCAATACCTTGTCTCTAGTTTGTTTTTCTCTCTTCCGCTGTTGCAAACCAAAAAGCGCCTCGTTCATCTTGGGTTATGTTATGGTTCTAGTGGCTCTGGCAATGTCGATGGTTCGGTTGTTGATGTTGCCATCGCGGCCTCCGTCGTAGTTGTTGTTGCTGTATTTTTCCATCAAGATCATGGCGACACTAATGATTTTAACCTTCTTGCCTTCCAATTAAAACGGAAAGCCATTGCTTACTAGGCATACCTATGATTGAAATAGCGGCGCAATTGCGCGCTATACCGGGATAGTGGCGGTTTGCGGCACCTGAGCGCACCTGCCGATCCGCAACGCTACAGTTTGCGTTAGCGGACGGTGGCGGAAGCCACAGGCAGTGGCGTGAGGTGAGTTACGCGGCGCGATTTCGCCGCTACTGTGGTGAAATGAGTCGGACGCAGGGCATGGAAGGTCATCGAAATTTTGACACCAATCAGGGCTAAAATGGAAAAATGGCCAAGTTAATGAAGGGTATGTAGGTCATTTTACCTCTGAAAAAAAAAGAGGGAAACGACACAATTTCCCTCGTTTTCTCTATTGCTTCCTTTTCTCTTTCGGTCACTTCCCCCTCGACACAGACCGCTTCCCTCTTCCACTTCCGTCTTCCTCCCTCATGTATCAATCTTAACGTTTGAAGAAGCAAAAGCAAGAGACGCAAGAGGTTCGGTGGATTCTGATTGTGTCACCGGCGGATTCCAATATTCTGGTGGGGGTATGCGTCGGCAATCAAGAAGAGACGCACCGAATCTGGTTTTGTTCCTCTTCCTCTTCGTTACGGTTTTGGTGGGGGTTCGATTGTTTCACATTAATCGGGGGTTCTGAACTTCATGCTAATTATTGTTGAAGCCTGTATAGTCATGGATCTTATAGTTATCTCTTATGATCATCTTTTTGGACTTGTATTTTGCATTTAAGAGGCCGATAGAAAGGGACTAAGTCTTGAATGTGTAATATTTTGGGTGATTTCTTATCTTATGTTGCATTTATATATGTGGTATAATTTATTACAAGTATTTATATGAACTTCACAGTAGCGGCTTTACCGTTACCCGCTATACCGCTATACCGTTTTTGGGGTCGGCCGCTACCAGCTATTCAAAACTATGAGGCATACCACAGAGCGAAGGAGGAGATCAGAGCGCAAGTAATCGCCGCCACTATTTCGCTTTGGTTCGCGTGAGTGGAAGGTTCACGATTGGTTGCTTTTGATCGGCTTCGTTTTGGCTTGATGTAGTTGGATCCCTTACACCATAAGCTCAAGCTCTTACGCCATTAATGGCGAATGAAGATCAGCTTACACAGAGGAGTTACTGTTGTTTCCACCATCGTACATCTGAATCCGCTACTACCCACGTACCTTTTACTGATGTTGTTGCTGTAATTTGGGGAAGATGAAGGATGGATTTGGGGATGAGGATTTTTTGAGCTTGGAGAGACAATACTAAAAGAAATTTCACACCTTCATTTGTTGGGCAACGATTTTTTTAAACTTCTTGAACATTGTTGAGCTTGATGTGCTTCGTGAAAAATGGGTTTGATGGTGGGAAAATGAAGAATGAAGTCTATGTCTGTGCCATCTAATTGTCCCTCAGGCGAAGTTCACAGCTCCTATGGTGTAATTTTTTTTTTTTGATACCTCCTATGGTGTAATTGTTCCTTGCCAAGCAAGGTTCTGAAACCCGGACCGGTTACTGAACCGGTCGGGGTACTGGGTTAAGGGTTAGTGGGTCAGCCCGGAGTCAACCCAGGCCAGACCGGTAAGGTATAAAAAAATTGGAAAATAATTAATTTCTTATCACGCCAACCTAAATTTGACATACTATATATCATTTCAATATTTTAGATCAGTAACAAAATAACCATATATTTCAATACTTGTGACATATTCATATATTCCTAACAATTTTCTTTACAACCTACATTTGAGACAATATATTATATTCAAGGTAGCAAAATATCAAAAACAAGTATATGATGACAAAATATTCTCAAGCAGTATCTTTTTTAACACCAGAATGTGTGGGGGGATTGTTAGACTCGGGATTGGGAGTTGTAGTATTCTGGGCACCTTCATTATTAATATTTCCCTCTATTAACACAGCTTCAGGAAAATAATCAAACACATAACCTCATAGACCAGAATCTCACAAACCGAGCAAACCAAACCTTCAGAAATCCAAACCAACCGAAGCACAACAGAAACCAATAGGCAAATCAAAGCCAATATTAAAAAATAAGCAGAGCCAACCAAAAATAGAGCAACCACGACAGCTTCAGGAGAACCAAAAACGAACCCAAAATCAAACCAATATGACATCCAAAAGTGAAAAAATAAACATCAGAGAACCAGTAGAACACGAAGAACAAAGAACTAAAAATAAAATAAAACATTCAACAATAATAAACCTGAAACTCTGCACAATAGAACGAAGCTCTAAATCGAGATGAACAAAGCTCTTTCACGGTTTCACCTAAAGAAATAAACGGTAGTGGGAGGCAAAATAAAATTTTAAAAAAAAAACCTAAAAAAATAAAAAATAAATAAAATAAAAATGTTTACCGGGTCAGCCCGGTTTAACCCGTCCGGGTCACACTGGTTTCACCAGGTCAGACCGGGTTTACCGGGTCAGACCGGTTTAGCCCTAAACCGGACCGGTTTCACGGTCGGTTGGTCGGTTCCCAGTCTGAACTGGTCGGTCCGGTCCGGTTTCACAAACCATGATTGCCAAGGCTCTCTCAAGACACGTCTGCACCCACTTTTGCATCCATCTCATCCAAATCACAATGTAGTCAAACTAACTCTCATTAACAGTCAACATAACGACAACGGTATTTTGCTCTCAATTTCTACGTTTAAAGGTATTTTTGCACTTTTGAAAAGCATACGGGATTGGACGCTCTTTGAACAAAAATTAATGGATATTTTTACACCTTAACCCTTTAAAATATCAAATCGGTTTTCTTTACTATTCTTATTATATTTATACGTCATTCCATACCTTTTTCACAAAGGACAATAAAAACATTAAATTTATCTTAAAATTTAGTGATTTTCAAATGAGTAAATACCCTTTTTGGTCCCTGGAAAAAACACGGATGCCCTTTTTGGTCCCTGAAAAAAAATAAGTCACTTTTAGTCCCTAAAATGGAAAAATAAGGTCCCTTTTAGTCCTTTTGATCATTTTTTTTGCACATTTTAATCCGTCAGAAATTCGCAAAAAGGTCATTTTTAGTCCCTAAAAAGGACCAAAATGACATTTCTTTTACTCAGGGACGAAAAAGGGTCAAATGTGTTTTTCCATGGACCAAAAAGGGTATTTACTCTTTTCAAATTCTATTTCTGTTTAATATACATTATATTTCACTATAACAAAGTCAAAACAATAGTAAATAAATTTTAAAATTGTACATTTATATAAAAAATTTAATGACGTGACTTATAAATACGACAATTTTTTTTTCCTTTTTTCTTAGTCCTATAAATAGAATCAAAGTACTCAGCCAATGACAAATAGATCATGCATGAATTCTTGAGTTGAGATTTTCAAATTTTGAAGGTATTTAATTGAAAGTTTTCAAGAAAAAATGAAAACTATTGGTCAAATTTATTTTTCCCCAATGTGTGAGAAATCATTCTCTTAGATAAATATTATCATAAAAGTACTCTCTATCCTTTTAAATATAAAATTTTGTTGACTTTTTTTTTTAAAAAAAAGCTAAGAAAGCTAAATAAGTTTTTTTCCCCCATTATTCTCTCCATATTTCGTTATTGAAATATAAATAAGTTATTTAATCATATAATATTTTGTAAATCATTATATTATATATCAGTTTATAAATTAGGAAAAATAGTTTAGAGAAAAACCATTGATTTTAATTCTTTTAAGTAATTTATTTAGCATTTTTAGTATGTCTAAAAAAAGTCAACGACCAAATGTAACATTAAAAAAATGAACTATCAACGATTCATTATTTTTTTGGCCGGCAATAACGATTCTTCTTTTACATGAGTAGCTCTTGTGTACATGTATTATGTATATGTTTAATTATTTTACTTTAGAAATTTACATGATCAAGTTCGAAGAAAAAATGAGAGGATCCAGAATTGCGATTTTTTCCCATTTATTTTTCTCTGAAATTTTTGTTAATTTATGTGTGTGCTGTCTGTGTGTAACATGTGGTCAAATATAATACTTCTTTTCTAGGTCTACAATTGACCAAAATAAATAATCAAACTCATGATCTAAACACTAATTTCGAGAAGAGAATTGGAATTGTTTCCTGAAGAATAATAAAAAATTATAGGGATTAAATAATTTGAATTTGTTCCCCACGATTTTTGCAATTGTTTATGTCATTACGATCCTGCATTCATGATTTTGATGAGAAATCATACTTTGTTTTCACTTGCTGTTTGTTGTAATATTAGAAATAATTTAAAACAAGTAGCAATTTAATACTACGTTGTAATAGTACGTCGGCCACATTAATAAAACTCAAAATATCATTGAAGAACTTAAATTAATAATTATTGGTAGCTTTGGATTGTCCTATCTCCCCATTGTGATAAGCATGGTTATGAAACCCGGACCGGACCGAAAACCGGCGAACCGGCCGTAAAACCAGTCCGGTCAGGCATAGAAACCGGGGTCAGAGTTTAGTTTAGTTTTTTTTTTTTTTTTTTTTTTTTTTTAACGCCGATCAACGTTTACAGGGAGTGAGAGAGATCGTGAGAGAGAATGGACATGAAAAACAGATCGGCCTCCTTCTCTATCGACAACATTTATAGACTCAAATCGGCAACAAATAGAGTCCAGAGTCCTCCAAGGCTCAGATCGGCGACGAACGTCTTTCGAGACTTGTCGTCATGAAAGAAAAAAGAGTCGATGTTCTTCAAGGCTCGGAGGGTCGAGAATCTACAATAACGTGAAAGAAAAAACGGAGTCCGGCTTCCTTCAAGGTTCAAATTGGCGAGAATCAAAGCGTTCATATACTCGAGCGAAAAGGATGGAAGCTTCAAACTCCGACAGAGCTCTAATCCTTGCAGATACTGGGCAACGTAAAATTCCACCGGATCGTCCGCCGGCTGAAGGGCAGGATGACCGGGAAAAAAAGAAGAAGCTGGAAGAAGCCCCTCAAGCCATTATGGACGATGCCATGACTGAAAAGGAAACAGAGCAACCTTCTGAGAAAATCCCAGAATCCGAATACAGGGAGATGAAAGGAAAAAACGAAAGCACCCCAAAGTTCCCATCCTACCGTGCTTCTTTATTAGGATTCAACGGAGTTGCTCATAGCAATCACTTAATGGATGATGATGATTTATTTGCTAATGATAATGAAATTTGCTGGAAAATTCCAGAACCATCGGAAGAGATGAAAAAGCTAATGGAATTGTACCCTGTGGCTCCATGCTCTGAAGAGGAGTATAATGAGTGGTGTGAACCATGGAATTATGCTCTGATTCTCACAGTATTGGGCAGGAAATTTAACCTCTATGTATTAAAAGATCTTTTGATAAATCTATGGGGATTCTCTAGTTTTGAGCTTATTGATATTCCTAACAATTATTTTGTTGTTCGTTTTCAAGATCAGGAACTTTGGAGGGCTCATTACAGGAAAGTCCTTTATGAAGGTCCTTGGGTGATCAAGCAACACTGTGTCATCGTTCAACGTTGGACACCATATTTTAATCCTTATCAGAATGCTTTGGGCAGAGTAGCAACCTGGATCAGAATACCAGACGTTCCTATGCATTTGTATAACAAACATTGTATCTCTCGGCTAGGGGACAGGATCGGACGCACTCTAAGGGTAGACATGAACACATTGCAGGATTGCCAAAATGCATCACCGAAAGTTCAAAGGGGAAAATTTGTACGAATCTGTGTTGAGCTAAATCTTCAAAAGAAATTGGTCCCTAAAGTGATTGCAGCCGGATCTATTTTTAATGTAGAATATGAGGGGCTTACCCTTATCTGTTTTGAGTGTGGACGGTTTGGTCACCGGCGAGAAAGATGCCCTCACAAATGCCCTGAATCGGAAACTCAAGATGTGACGCCGTCACCCCCGCATCAACCTCCAAACCGCTTATCGGTGAATACGACGGCGACGGCTTCCGCTGAAAGCTTTGGGCCGTGGATGCTGATTAATCGCCGGAATCGTGGTCGTCCACCACAGCGAACTGATTCCAGGCAACGGGCAACGGCTTCTTCCTCGGGAACTGGCGTGAACCCAACGGCTATCGGGCAACATTCTCGGTTTGCGGCACTTCGAGATCTTGCGAATCCTGATGAGCCAGTGCATCGATCAGAACAAACTGAACCTAGAAAGGACAGGCTCCCTACGATGAAGCCGGTGAATGTGGGAAGGAAGAAGGAGCCAGCTGGAAAGGGAATGGATCTGAATGCCAAGTCCAAAGGCCATTATAGGGTCAAGCAGATCTCATCTGGGCCGATTATTGTCGCTGGGCCCGGTTCATCGGTGGAAGGGAATAATGTAGATCATTTAGTTGGGCCTCAAGTGAAGGAAGGGAGTAATGCAGCTCATTTAGTTGGGCCTCAAGTGAAGGAAGTGGCTGGTATTTTGTCAAAACCTGATAGTGTCAACTCTGGCCCTAGTGTGGGCCTGAATCACTCCAAAAACCCTAAAGTGTTGGTCCAATCCACTGAAGACGGAATTACCACTAGTAATGAAAGGGTCCTTCATGTGGGCCAAGGAAAGAATTCTGGTAGACAATTAAAAGGCCAGCGCACGCATAATATTGTTCATGGAAACTTAACTAATACGGGCCATCAGAAGAATGATGCTATAGAGCAACCTCATGTTGATCCATCTCTGGTGCAACTTCAAATTATGCCGCAACCCATCTCTTCACGATCGTCTGATCATTGGGACCCCAACGAAGATGTTGCTCCAGATTTCATTGAAGCCAATGTATCTTTTGTAGCAGAAACTCAATTTGAGCAGCAGAATGAAGGAGGATCTCACCATCCCAGGTAAGTATCCCTTCCTCTTTACTTTGGTACTCTTAAATTATATAATTTATATATGTTTATTGCATCTTGGAACTGCAGGGGAGCCGGTAGCCGGACCTTCCCTTTAATTATTAAAGATATTGTTAATAAGTACTGTATCAATATTCTCTGTCTAATGGAGCCGCGTATTAGCGGGGAAAGAGCTGATAAAGTTTGTCGTAAACTTGGTTTTAGTAATTGGATTCGTGTGGAGTCTAATGGGTTTTCAGGGGGTATTTGGTTTCTTTGGAATAACGACAAATTTAATATTACTTACCTGACCTCCACCACCCAACTTCTTCACTGTCAAGTCAGGGAGATAAGTAGTAATACTCTGAGTCTTGTGACTGCTGTTTATGGGGAAACTACTTCTCCTGCCAGAGCCTCCCTTTGGAACTCCCTTCGTTCTCTTGCTCCTAATGCTAATCTCCCCTGGTTAGTTTTGGGAGACTTCAATGCTTACTTGTCCCCTAATGATAAACTTGGTGGAGCTGACCCTCCTTGGGCTTCAATTCACCAGTTTAGAGAATGTATTGATGACACTGACCTCATTGAAGCCAGGATTCAGGGTGAGCACTTCACTTGGGAGCGCCAGGGTTTGAAAGAGCGTCTGGATTGGGTTTTTACTAATCTTAATTGGATTAACCGTTTTCCCAATTTCACTGTTCGTCATGAGCTTAAATTCAAATCTGATCATAGGATCGTGGTCGTGAATGTCAACCCCTCATCTCAGACTAGAAAACTTCAGAAATTCTTCTCTTATCAAATTGCTTGGTCTTTGGAAAATGATTTCAAGGACATCACTAAAGAGGCATGGCATGAGAAGAATTGGATTCAAGGGCTGCAATCTTTCCAAAGCTCTGCTAGGGATTGGCATGATAACCGGGTGGGTAATTTTTCTAAGAAAAAGAAAGAGCTGATCCGCCGCCTGGAAGGAATTGATAGAAGCAGAAAGGCTAACTTGCAAACTGGTCTTTATAGGCTTGAAAAGAAGCTTTGGAATGAGTACCACAGAGTGGCCACCCAAGAAGAAGTTTTTTGGTTTCAGAAATCTAGATGCAAATGGCTTCAGGGGGGCGACAGAAATACTAGGTTCTTCCACGCTTCTACCATGATTAAAAGGAAAAGACAGAAAATTGATGCTATTCAAAATGACTCCGGGGTTTGGATTGATGATCATGACACTGCAAAAATGATGGCTCATGATTATTTCCAGAACCTTTACTCTAGGGATGCCTTTGTAAGAGATCCGAGTGAGTGGTGTTCGAACTTCCCGGTTCTTGATCCTCATGAGTTACACATGCTTGCGAGAAAATTTACGAGACTCGAAATTAAAAATGCTACTTTTGCTATGGGTGCCTTCAAAGCCCCGGGACCTGACGGCCTTCAAGCTCACTTCTTCCAAACTCAGTGGAATGTCGTCGGTCCCAAAATATGCGAATTTATTGAAGACTGTTTTGATGATCCCTCTAATCTGGCTGCCATTAATAAGTCCAGGGTTGTCCTCATTCCTAAAGTTGACAATCCTTCTTCATTAAAGGACTTTCGCCCTATATCCTTATGCAATGTGAGTTTCAAAATCATTACTAAAGTTTTGGCGAATAGGCTTAGAGGAGTCATGAACTCCCTTGTTGGCCCTGAGCAGTGCAGTTTTATTTCAGGCAGGTCAAGTTGTGACAATATCCTCATTGCCCAAGAGATTATCCACTCCATGAGACTCAAGGGTAGAAAGAAAGGATTTGTTGCCATTAAGATCGATATGGAGAAAGCTTTTGACAGACTTGACTGGGGTTTCATCAAGAACACTCTTACTTCCTTAAAATTGACGGATAATATTATCAATCTCATTATGGCTTGCATATCAACTACATCCATGTCTATTCTCTGGAACGGTGAGGAAAGTCCTAGCTTTACCCCTTCTAGAGGAGTCAGACAAGGTGATCCTCTCAGCCCGTATATCTTTGTTCTCTGTATGGAGAGGTTGGGGCACCGAATTAAAGCTGAGTGTGAGGCCCGGCGCTGGAAACCGTTCTCATTCAAAAGAAGAGGTCCTCATATCTCTCACCTTTTCTTCGCTGATGACCTTATTCTCTTTACGGAAGCCTCTAATAATCAAATGTCCGAGGTCCGTAAAGTGATGCAAAGCTTTTGCGAAGTCTCGGGCCATCGTATTAACTTAGACAAATCCCGCTTGTTTTGTTCGTCAAACGTTAATTTCAATAGAGCGATGGACCTAAGTCAGTTACTTGGGATAGGAATCACTTCCGATCTTGGTAAATACTTAGGTGTGCCGATCATTCATAAGCGAGTTACGAAAGCCACTTATCATCCCATTGTGCAAAAGGCAAGGAAAAAGCTGTCGTTGTGGAAAAGCAAATTTCTAACTATGGCTGGTCGATCTGTGTTGATTAAGTCCGTGCTCTCGTCCCTCCCTAGCTACTGTATGCAATCAACTCTTCTTCCTATTTGCATCATCAATGAATTAGATAAGATCTCGAGGAAGTTTCTCTGGTCCCAAGCGGAAGATGTGAAGAAAATGCATCTCATTGCTTGGGACAAAGTCACTCAAGCGAAGAAGCAGGGGGGTCTTGGCTTCCAAAATCTTCGCCGTCAAAACAAAGCTTTTATTATGAAGCTCTGCTGGAGTCTCATGACGAAGAATCAAGATTTATGGGTCCAATGTCTTTGGGCCAAATACAACTGTGGTGATATGGACGTTCCTAATGTATCCAAGAAAAGAAACTCGTCCTATGCTTGGAAAGCAATTGTTCTTGTTTGGGATAAATTCCTCGCTGGAGTTGGGAGAAAAGTTAATAGTGGGGTTGGTACCAAGTTTTGGCATGATCATTGGCTCCCTATTGATCGTCCGCTTATAGCCTTCGTTGCTGACCCTTCCCACATAAATAAGGATGAGACGGTTCGCGATCAACTTCTTGCGAATGGAAGATGGGATATTGGCAAGTGGCAGGGAATCTTGCCCCCCTCAATCATTCGTTTTATTTCTAAAATCCATCCTCCTTCTTCAAACCTTCCCGATTGTTTCTCTTGGAAAGCTGCGAGAGATGGTCACTTCTCTGTTAAATCTGCCTATAATTACCTCTCTGATCATGTAGGATCAACTAACAATAGTTTTTGGTCTTTGATGTGGAAGTGGCAGATTCCTGAGAAAGTCAAATTTTTCATGTGGCAAGTCGGACATGAGAGATTGATCACCAATTCGCTCAGAGCTAGGAGAGGCCTCACCAATGACAGTATCTGTCCTTTCCATTGCAATAGCGAGGAAAATGCGATTCATGTGATCAGGGACTGTGCAAGGGCGAAAAACTTCTGGAAACAAATTTTAAAGCCTAACTATTTCTCTCAGTTTTTTGCAGGTAATTTGCAGGGTTGGCTTAATTGGAACACCAATCATAACCCTGGAACGGGAAGATTCCAGAATTTCTCTTGGTCCAGAGTTTTTAGTCTGGGATGTTGGATTCTCTGGACAACAAGATGTAAATTCCTGTTCCAAGGCGATACCACAGAAACCAGGGAGATGCTCCACTTTTGTAGTTATCTTTTAATGGAAAGCACCACCAATCAAGATCTTACTCACCAAATATTTCATCTTGGCAGGTTGAGGGAGCATTCATGGACCCCTCCCCCTGTGGAAGCGGTTCGTATTGATGTGGATGGTTCCATGCGCTCTCAATATCATGCAGCTTGTGGCGGAGTGATACGAAACTCTCAAGGACAGTGGCTGATGGGGTTTAGTAAGTTTCTTGGCCATCGAACTGTTATTGAAGCAGAGCTCTACGCTATTATGACAGGTCTAAAGGTTGGGCATCACATGGGCCTCCGGAGAATCCTCCTTTATTCTGACTCCCTTGAGGCCATCAATATTCTCATGCGAGATTGTTGTACTGATCACCCTCTCAAAGCCATCATCGGTGAGGTTAGAGACCTTCTCTTCCAGGATTGGAACGTCGAGATTTGCCACACTCCAAGGGACAATATCTCTTGTGCGGACTATATGGCCAAACATGGTCATGACATCTTGGAGGTTGATGACGTTGTTCTATTGCCAACTGTTCCAAGTGGTTGTTTGGATATGTTTTTGAGGGACCAATTGGTCTGTCACCCCTAACTTTTGGTTTTCTTTTGTATTAAGGGCTAGACTTTCTTTGTCTTGTCCCTTTTCGATTTCTCAAGCTTCGGCTTGCCTGTACTTTTCAAAAAAAAAAAAAACAAATTGGCGAGAATCTTCAGCACAAGCCTTCGAGGTGAAGGAAAAATAGTCATGGTTTGAACATCTGAGCGTTAATGTGAAGGATCTTGAATCTCAAAAAAGAGAAGCTTAGGGAAATTGTGAGAGAGAAAGAGGAAGGGAGAAAAAGTGGTGACTGAAAATATTGATTCACGTGAAAGAGGAGACTGCAGGAGATGTGAAGAGAGCAGGAGACGTTTTAGCCAATGGATATTAAGGGTAGTGAAACATCATTATTTGTCCAGAGGGTAGAGTGAGGGATCGGATATTTAGGTAGTGAGACTCCTTTTTGACTATAGGTAATAGCATTTTGTTTACAATTCCATATTAATAATTTAAAATTTTTACTTTCTCACCAGTTTGGTCCCGGTTTGACTCCGGTCTGACCTACTAATCCTTGACCCAGTATCCCGACCGGTCCGGTTTTAATAATCTTGGTGACAAGGATACAATAAAGTCAGACATAATTGTCATGACCGCGACACCAAATAAAGATAATATACTTTTTTATTTTGTTGAATTCATATATAATTAATAAACATAATATGAAAGTATTTTTTTGAAATATACTCGTGTTGGCCTGGAACACTTGGGAGTTGGGAATACAAATTAGAAAGTTCAGAACAATAAATTTTAAGTAGTTTTTGTTGGTGAAAATGCTTTCAAGATAGAAATGTCACTAAGATAAGAATCTGTGTTATTAATATGCATAATCTTATGAATATACAATACTTCTATAGAAAACCAGTAAAAACTCACAAGATTGTCGAATATGGTAATGAATTATGAAGAAATCTGGGTCCAACGTACGTTGTTTCCTTAAGACAATTTTGCTCCCTCAATACTATGCTTAAGGTTTTCGAGCAATTGCCTCCTAGGATAGATCGGATTATTCGTCTTCAGAATGATGGCTCTCTCAATCTGAAGCCCAAGCAAATCCAACGAGTCTGCTTTCAGAATCGCACAAACTATGTCTACATGATGTAATATGCAGAGATGGACGTTTGGATTAATTTTAGATCTAGTTTTTTTTTTCACTTTTCAAGGATTTTCTGTCACTAGCACATCCTATTTATAGATGACGGAAATTGATCAGATGGACACATGTTGGCGAACCGATGCGACTGTGGCGAACTGACGCGACCGACGGTGGCGAACTAGTGGGACTTCTTATTCATAACCCATAGGATTTGGAACCAAAATTCCATCAGTTTTCTGAGGAGATTATTGTCGATAATTAATTCGACCTTATATAGATGAAGTGTTATATTTAGAAACTGTGAAAAAAATTGGGAGTAATTGAAAATAGCTTGTTCATTTTTGTAGTTGCAATTCATAATGTTATATTTTGTTAATTATCTATTATTACAGTAAAACGAAATCTCTACTTCTAAATTAGTAGCAAGCTAATCTTAACATGATTTCATATGTTTATTTTTTGGGTTTAATTGAATAACATAAAAAATTAATGTTTTCGGGGTTTCTTTTTGGGTTATAGGTATTAAGCAGTGACTCTGGGAAGAAAACTCAGTTTAAGGAGATTGTGTCGGCTGTTATGAGGTGTCTCTCTCTCTCTCTCTCTCTCTCTCTCTCTCTCTCTCTCTCTCTCTCTCTGTTACTGTTAAATAAAATTTGTTTGGCCAAAATGTAAAATAATAACGAAGAAATAAAATATAGCTCTCATTTTAACACCTTGTTTTGACTTTGGACTGTAAATTTATTTGATTGCTAAATTAGAGTATGAAAATAAAATGAATACTTATCAATAAATGTACCAATATAAAAACATGAAAGGTGCAGAGCTGAGAATAATGAAATCCATTTTGGATGGACGAGTCTTGTTTTATCAATAAAAAAAAATTTGTGTGATACATTGTTTGTTATAAACTATTGCTGGTTATGTTTAAATAATTTTAGAACGATAACTTGTAATAGTATTAAAAAAATGTTTAATTTAATGAAATATCAGGAAAAAATAATATGGAAAAATAATCACAATTAGTTAACTCGCTAATTATAATTAAATATGAAGACAATTACTTGAAAAAGATGTAAGAAAACTAGATAACTAATTTATGGAGGCCTGTTTGGGTTAGCGGTAGGAGCAGTGGTTTAAAAACTATTTGACTTTAGAAAAAACTCGATAGGAAAAAAGTTAGGTTGTAAATAATAATTTGTGTTTGGATTAATAGTGGTAGAAGTAGTGGGGCCCATGTCAAAAAGCTGAGAGCTTTTTGAAAAAAGCTCAATGGGGGAGCTTTTTCTTTAACAGGCTTTTTGACCTTTTTTGACTTAAAGTCCAGTGAACTTAACAACCCAAACAGACCAAATCAGTTGATAACGTTACTAACTTTTTTTCAAAATTAACTACTCCTAATGCTCCTAACGCTGGACTCCAAACAGGCCTAGTTCATTCAATTATTTGAAATAAATGTATGTTAGTTTTGCCTTGATACATTTTCCAATAATGCACATTATTGTAAGTTATGTAATTATTAATTGATGAAAATTCAAAATTAGTTATAAATTTAGGAAATAAAGTAGATTGATACAATATTATAGTTAGGATCTATATTTAAGATCCCATGTTATGAAACTTTCAACTTGGAGTACTTTAGTGGTCCACCTTAGTAATTTCACACTACTACAAGAAAATGGGACCACCAATCAATCATGTGCGTTTTTTTTTTTTCAAAAAAGACAAAATGATGTTAATGAGGAATGAAGGAATCTGCGTTTTTTTTTTTTTTCAAAGGCAAAATGATATTAATGAGGAATGAAGGAATATATTATATATTTAAGGAAAGAGGGACCATTATTATTATTATTATTAGGGAAAATATCAGTGAGGTCCAAAATATCAAAAAAGTCTTAATCCCAAATTCCGTCATAAAAAAGTCCCGTTGTTAAAATGATTTTATTAGTTGTTAAAATGTCCCTATGAAAATTTCGCTATCAAAATGACTTCTAATGTTGTCAAAATGACTTTTCATGTTGTCAAAAATTCTCCGAGTTTTTCCTCCGGTGTGTAGAAATTTAAAAACCTGAATAATTTTTGGTATCATGAATAGTCATTTTGACAACATTAGAAGTCATTTTAACAACAAGATTTTCATAGAGACATTTTAACAAATAATAAAGTTATTTTGATAACATGAAAAACCATTTTGACTATGAGACTTTTTTGCGAGAGGAATTCCGTAATTAATATCAAAAAAGTCCCTAGAGACTTTTTTGTGAGGGGATTTGGGGTTGATTTTTTTTTTTTTAATTTTTTTTATCTACTTGGGATCTCACTGATATTTTCCTTTATTATTATTGTTATTGGAGCAATGGGAACTCTATTTTTACTCCCTACAAAACTTAGCACTATAATGATACAAGGATATACAATTTTTTTAATATATTACCACTTCAGTTCTCATTTTTATTACTCCCTCCGGTCCTAATTATAAGACAACATTTGAGAGTTAGTTTTGGTCCTAATTATAAGACAACATTCTAATAATTGTCAATTTTTTCCTAAAAATACCCCTATTTTATTCTCTCAAGTGTGTTTGATTTTTTGTGAGTATATGTATGTGGACGTGTATACTCTTCTAGTCAACTAAACTTTTAGATATATATGTGTGTATCTATGTATGTATATATATGTGTGTCTACAACAAATATCTATAGACACTATAGACATATATGTGGGTGTCTACATATATATATGTATGTATGTACAGTGGCGAAACCAGAAAAAAATTTTTAGCCCGGGCCAAAAAATAAACATATTGAACTACTCTCTTTAGTTCTTATTATAAAGCACCAACTAACATGTATATTTGGTCATTTTTATAAGGCATTTGCTTATTTCCCAATTGCATTAAATATTTTTTTCCCATGTATACCCACAATTATAGAGGTAGTGAGTGAAAGTAATAATTAATATAATATTAGAGTTTAGTGTAATTAGTAGGGATAATAGTGAAAAATACTTAAATTTTAGGACAAATTTAATGACTTTAATTGTTTTTATTGACTTGTAAAAATTGTTAGTTGGTTTCTTTAATAAGGATCTAAGGGAGTATTTACTAAATAGTATCAAATAACCTTGAAAATACAAATAAATAATAACCGATAATTATAAATCAAAACAATATATAAGATGATACTAACCTTTTCGGTATCTCAAACAAGAATTTTACTTTCCTCTCATGGCCCAATGAGTAATGAAACAAACATTATCCTTACAGAGAAGATAAAAATTAGCTGGGGCCAAATTTGTGGCCAAATAATATAATAAATACATACATATACTAACGTATTTTATAAGATCAGCCGGGGCCAGCTGGGGCCAAGGCCCCAGCTGGCCATGAAGACCTGCCGCCACTGTGTATGTATATATGTGTGTATCTACACACATATATTTTGTGTGTGTGTGTGTGCGCGCGCGCGCTATAGACATATATGTGGGTATCTATAGACATATATGTGGGTGTCTACATATATGTATGTATATATGTGTGTGTCTACACACATATATTTTGTGTGTGTGTGTGCGCGCGCGCGTGTGTGCGTGTGCGTGTGCGTGTGCATGCTATAGACATATATGGGGGTGTCTACATATATGTATGTATATATGTGTGTGTCTACACACATATATTTTGTGTGTGTGTGTGTGTGTGTTATATGTGGGTGTCTACATATATGTATGTATGTATGTATGTGTGTGTGTGTCTACACACATATTGCGTGCTATAGACATATATGTGGGTGTCTACATATATGTATGTATATATGTGTGTGTCTACACACATATTTTGTGTGTGTGTGTATGTGTGTGTTATATGTGGGTGTCTACATATATGTATGTATGTATGTGTGTGTCTACACACATATATTTTGTGTGTGTGCGTACACACATATATTTTGTGTGTGTGTGTGTTATATGTGGGTGTCTACATATATGTATGTATTGTGTTTATATGTGTGTGGGGGTGTGTGTGCCTATATGTGTCTGTCGATATATGTACACACACACACACATATATATATGTGTGTGTGTGTGTGTGTGTGTGTGTGTGTGTGTCTCTATATATACACATATATATGTATATATAGTAAGACCATTATTTTAATTAGATAGCATGTAGGAAAAAAAATTAGGTTGGAGAGGCATGTGGTAAGAGATATTGATTTACTTTCACTTAGGTCATTTTAAATTTATATAAGGACATTTTAGGAAAATGAGTAAAATTAACTAATTTAACTTCTTTCATTAATTTCCCCAAAGTCGGTTAAATATGTCCTATAATTAGGATCGGAGGGAGTATTATTATTATTTTTAACGTATTTTATATTTATAGTTTACTTATTTTAATTTCATTGAAGAAATACTTTTTTTTGGTCACATAACAGGACATATATATCATAATTGAA
Source organism: Acacia pycnantha (assembly GCA_025563575.1). Lineage (NCBI taxonomy): Eukaryota > Viridiplantae > Streptophyta > Magnoliopsida > Fabales > Fabaceae > Acacia > Acacia pycnantha. Next base: position 4,144,775 of record JAMWYP010000019.1, read on the forward strand.
AGGGTCCAACTATTACAAGACTAAGCGAAAAACAACAGAGCTCCGAAGGGAGATCAACAAACTAAAGAGAGTAAAACACAACCTAGACAATCATAAACAACAACAAGCAACAAATCAACCACCATTCATCATAAGACTAGAAGCAGAAGGGGTATCCACAAGACTATTAGAATTCTGCATATTCAAGGTTAGAAGGGACAATAAAGAAGGTGATGGTTGAAATATCCACCCAGTAGGGCACACCTCCTCATAAGCATATGCTGCTAGTAAGTCAGCAACTCGATTCCCCAGACGCGGGGTAAAGGAAACAGAAAACCCAACCTCGGTAGAAAGAAAACCTATAATCTCATGGATAATACTTCTACTCTTCCAGTCAAATAAATTAGGAGACTTGGCATCAACACAAGTAAGCAAAGGAAGATAGTACATTTCAAAAACTACCTTATCATGGGCCAAATCCAGATCCAAAAGAAGAGCCCTCTTCAGAGCCAAGGCCTCAGTCATAAAAGCAGAAATAGACTTCACCTTATCAATGAATCCCCACTTAAAAAGACCATAACAATCTCGACAGACCACACCAATTGCTCCCACATCTGTACCCAAATGAAAGGCACCATCAACATTGATTTTCAAGCATCCTGGGTCTGGTGGAGACCAATGCACATTGGGGAAGGGGTTCCCACTCACCCCTTCAGACCCATGGAGAGGAATATCACAAGTGGCCCAAAACTCAAGATTACTAACTCTGGCCCTTTCAATAACAAGAAAAGGGTTTGGTTCTTTATGATTAAAAACCTTGTCATTTCGTTGCTTCCATATATATCACAAAATCCAACATACCAAGGAGATACCCTGGGCTCTTAAAGAAGGCATTCCTGACAACTGAAGCCACCAGACATTGAAATTAGAGACACAAGAGAAGTCGATTCGCGCTCCCAACATACTTCCAAACCACACACATCTATTCCAATGGCAATGAAAAAAGAGATGTTCTATGTCCTCCACTGCCTTCTCACAGATGGGGCAAAGATTCGACTAGGCTCTCTTCCTGCGAACTAGAGCCGCATTGGTAGCTACAGAACTAGTAAGAAGACGTCACAAAAATTGTTGCACTCGCGGGACTATCTTTATCTTCCAAACTGAATTCCAGCAAGAAGTAGGCACAACAACTGAGGACCCAGCCCTTGAACTGTTAACACAAAGCTTTGATTTGCCTCTATGGTAGCCCGATTTGACCATTGTTCGGATAGGAATAGCATAGATGGCGTTCTTGACTTCCTCTGTTAATAAATATGAGATGGGGGTAAGATTCCATACCCCATCCACGATAAGATCACATACTCTACCATTAGAGACATAAGGGTCAGTACTATTTTGTGGCTTCTCTGGGAAAGAAACACCGGGAACCCAGTTATCCCCCCAGATTCTGATTGCTTGCCCACTGCCGACATCCCACCGAATATCCTTCATAAGGAAGTCCCTTCCATCAATAATACTAGACCAACACCACGAAGCTTTGTAACCTTTATCAACATCAACAAACTCAGCTTTGGGGAAATATATACTCTTCAACACTTGGGCCCACAAATCGTTAGGCCTCGTCAAAAGCTTCCAAGCCGTCTTAGCTAGAAGGACATCATTCATAACCATTAGATCCCAAAAACCCATACCACCAAGAGATTTACTCACAGTAAGAGAGTCTCAAGCTTTCCAATGAGTTCTACCTGCAAATGCATTACCACCCCACCAAAAATTAGCAATGAGGCTCTGAATCTCCTTACATGTCTTGATAAGAAATTTGAAGCAATTCAAAGGGTAGATAGGAATTTCCTGAATGACTGCCTTAATCATAACTTCCCTCCCGGCAGGATAGAAAAGAATGACCCCAACCTTGAATTTTACGAGCCACCCTTTCCCTTATGTAGGCAAGAGCTTGATATTTGGTTTTACCCCAAATGCTAGGGATACCAAGATATCTCCCCGGATCCTCTGTAGCCACGATCCCCAAAATATCTCCCACTGCTTCTGTAATATCCCCTGGAGTATTAGAAGAGAAGAAGATACTCGATTTATCCAAATTGATAACCTGACCTGAAGCAGCACAAAACTGAGATAAAATATTAGCCAAAGCGATACAGTTACTCAGACTAGCATTCATATACAAGAGGGCATCATCTGCAAAGAAGCTATGGGTAAGCTTCGGGTAGCTATTACTCAGCTTAATTCCCTTAATCAACTTTGATTCCTGGTTTTTCCTGATCATTAGAGAGAACCTCCGCTACCAGAATGAATAGGTACGGGGAGAGAGGATCCCCTTGGCGTAAGCCTCTGCTAGGAATGAAAGAGCTAACACTCTCACCAGAAACACAAATACTCAGACTAACAGACCGCACACACTTCATAATCAGAGAGACCCAATCAACACAAAAGCCAAAACGCAATAAAACCCTTTCTAGAAAGTCCTATTCAACACGGTCGTAAGCCTTACTCATATCCATTTTCAACGCGAATTTATGCTTACCCCCACCTTCTTCCTCCGGAGATAATGATAGACTTCATGGGCAATAATGATATTATCCTGTATACAACGACCTAGAACAAATGCACTCTGGTTTTGAGAAATACACACATCAAGAAGAGGCCTCATCCTTTTAGACATAAGCTTAGAAATAATCTTATAAGAAAAATTACACAAGCCAATAGGGCGAAAATGAGATACATGTTCAGGTTTATCCACTTTGGGGATCAATGTTACATTGGTCTCATTCATTACATTCAAAGACACATTACCTGCAAAAAACTCTTGCACCATAAAACAAACAGAATCACCAATTTCCGGCCAAGCACTATGATAGAAAATACCAGAAAAACCATCAGGACCAGGAGCCTTTGAGCTACCCAAGCTAAAAGGTGCCTTTTTAATATCCTCTTTAGAAACAGGCGCCATAAGAGACAGATTCATATCAGCAGTGATTTTTGTGTCAATAAAATGCAAAACAGGATCTAGATCCGAAAAACCTGAAGACGTAAAAAGCTGTTGGAAAAAGCTTGCAATATTATGAGAGATTGCCTGTTTATCCATAAGCCAATTACCAATATCATCCTTGAGGCACACAATCTTATTCCTTTGCCTTATTTTAATGGTTGATTGATGGAAGAACCGAGAGTTCCTATCACCTGCAGTCAACCAATTCACTCGGGACCACTGCCACCAAAATTTTTCTTCTAAATCAAACAGCCGCTCCAGGGCCTTCTTCAAATTAGAGATCTCACAATTAGGGTATGTTTGGTTTGAGGGAAGGGGAGGGGAGGGGAGGGAGGGGGAGAAAAAAAAAGGAGGGGAGAAGAAAATATGTGGGCCCCACTACACTCAAATTTCAAAAAAAAAAAATTCCCTCCTCTCATTTTTTTCTCTCTCCCTCCCTCCCTCCCCTTCCCTCAAACCAAACATACCCTTAGTCTCCTGGTTCAGTTCCCCTTGTGAAGTAGCAGCCAGTTGAGCCTTTAAATTCTCAATTAATTTGGCATTATTTGGAAATTCTTTTTTACTCCATTTAACAAGGTAAGACTTGCATTGTTCCAAATTATTGACAAAAACCTCCGTAGCCAGATAGGGGCCCTCAGATGGGATCCTCCAACTATTTTTAACAACCTGCAAAAAATTATTATGCATTGCCCAACAAGCTTCAAAATGAAAGACACGATTTCTACAATTACCATCTGGGATACACTGGATAAACAAGAGGTGATGATCAGACCCAGTAGGATCAACATTAATAACTTGTAAGTTAGGGAAACGTTCCCTCAGCTGGACATTACCCAAGACGCGGTCAATACGTTCCCGGATAGTATCCGGCTCCTCCCTATTATTGCACCATGTGAAAAAACTACCATAAAACCCCAAATCATCTAATTCACAATCAGCCAACAAACATTTAAAATTTAGAATTTTCCTCCACGCTCTAGGCCCCAACCTTTTTTTTCAAATTGATGTAGTATATCATTAAAATCACCGAAACATAACCATGGCTCCCTAATATTCCTACCTCCTTACTTCCTGCCAGCAAAGGCGTCTCACATCCTCATCAGTAGGGCCATAGATACAGGATATATAAGCTGGAGTATCCAACATGTCAGAGGTAATGCGCGCATGAATAATATTTGATGAGGAAAATAAAATATCTACCTTAACTGAATCCACCCACCAGAGAGCCAAACCTCCACTAATCCCAATTGGATCCACCAGCCACTCTTCATTAAATCCACAACGTCTTCTCACCTTTCACATATATCTCGCCTTTTGCTTGGTTTCAATTAAGAACAGAATATGGGGCTTTTTTTGGAAGCATTCTTCCTTCAAGTTCCTAACTGTCAAGGCAGCTCCTAGGCCTTGACAGTTCCAGGCTAAAGAATTCATGGCAAACCGGTGGTTGGTTTACTCCAACCACCGGCGGTATGAGGAGAGGAAGGGGAAAGGTCCTCATCATTTGATACTACCCCAGTCACCCAACGATCTGGGAAGTCAATTTCCCCTTCAATTAAATGCCTTCCTGACGAGATCGGAGGCTGCCCAAGGTTCCTGCTTCGAATAATTGATTTCAGTGTCCTATAGCTTCGACGCCGCCCTCTTAGTAAAGACCCTGAGGCTGGACTCGGCACTGATAGCGTTTCACACTCCTCAAAAATTAATTTTCTTTGTCTCTTAATAATTGTGGAGTCAAGGTCCAGATCAGCAGGCCTTTTCAAATGGATATTTTTTAACGACACAGCCATCGCGGAGATTGGAGAAAACCCCGGAGCTCCAGGATTTTTCATTGAACTGGACTCATCATCACAAGGGAGGTCCACTTTATATTCTAGGCCTTTCTCCTTTGCTGCTGGGCTATTAAAGGTCACTGGAACTGGGCCCAAAGAATGGGCTTGGTTCAATGGATCACCCAAATCAACACTAACCGGCCCCACCTCACAACCGCTGATCCCATTCAAATTAGGCGCGGGAAACTCCTGAAAATTGCTGACATCCACCACTGTAAAAGCCTTCTGATCATCATAAAAAGTTTGCATTGAATTCCCATAAAACACCTCTTGGTTCCCCTGCCCTTCCTGACTTTCCTTCTGACACACTACATCCTTCCCAGAGACCCAAAAGCTTTGACTTACCTCTTCCCCTACGATCGCCATCTTCCCTTCCTCCTACATCTTTTCCGGCGAACTACTCCGACAGGAGTCCGACGACTGCTTTTTCTTTTCTAAAAAATCAGCTTCAACCCAATCCGTTTTGCACACCTCCAAAGCCTCTTCTATTGTTCGAACTGAGGTCGTGCTAAGCCAGCTACCAAAAGCAAACTCCTTCTCCCCTATCCGCTGGTCCCGAGATGAATCCTTACAGCTTCTACCATCATGACCAAACCTCCCACAACTATAGCAGAAGTTCGGCAGCCTCTCATACCTAACAGTGACCCACACCGGAGCTTTCTTGTCATGCGGAATCCAGAACCCCGTCGTCAACGGATTGTCGAGGCGGACTAAGGATCTCACTCTAATAAAGGCTCTGTTCAGCTTCTCCCCCCACATAGGTTTTTCGAACATAACTAACTCACCTACTGCATCCCCCAAGATCTTCGCATTCGCACTGTTAAAAGCTTCCAGAGGCACACCATGAAACTGAACCCAAAACAGAGATTTTTCGAAGTTCACTTCTTGTAGTACCATACACTCATCCCATACCTGAAGGTTGAGAAGAAAACCTTGGATAGACCATGGTCTTCCCCTCAGAATACGGGCATATCCTTTAAGATCATGGAACCGAAACAAGAACACCAGTTGACTCCTATCCAGCTCAAGAACTTCAACCCCCTCATCCAGTTGCCACCCTTTTTTAAACATCGAAATAACAGTAGGAATATTCATATTCTTACTAGTCATAATTTTTCCAACCAGCGTTTTACCCTGTTTCTCCGGCCTTCTACCCAACGTCAGAACAACCTCCTTCGACATTCTAGAACTACTGCTATTCCCCACCTCCATACCTCCAGTACACCAACACCCGACCACACACTCACTAAAAAAGAAAACAATTCAACTGAAGAGAAAAAAGGAAAAACAAAAAAACAAGCACCGTGACCGTAGTTCAAATAACTCCGATCAAGAAAGCTCACCGCGGAACCTAAAAAAACCCTCACAGAGAGAGAAGAGAGCACTCACGAAGAGAGAGAAACGAACCTTCAAAGAAATACTTTATTAGATGGAGAGAAAAGTGAAGGAAAAATAGGAGAGAGGAAATACTAGGAAGAAAATTTTCGAAAAATAGTAATTTTTTTTAATACTATTTTTAGGAGTTTTCTCTTGTAATACTCCTTCCTTCTTAATTTTCTCTCTATCCAAACATAAGGTAAATATTGACTTGAACAAAATAACGAGTGCCTGACGTGTGTTCCTGCGTCTCTTCGAGTGCGTGGGAGACAACAATAATGTAGTAGTATATCGCAATTCGCAACAAAGCAACTAGCTTAGTGCTTAGATTAAAAGACATATCTTGAGATATGAAGCAGTATGGTTTTTTTTTTTTTTTTGGATTGTTAATGGAAAACTTAAATTTAAGAACTACAAAACAGAAAGAAAATAGAAAAAAAATCAGTAATTATTATACTCCCTTCGAATCTTATTACAAGTCGTCTTCTAGAGAATATTTTTCATCCTTTTTATAAGATGTTTTGATAGGTTCAATGAGCAATAAATATTTTATTCATATGTATCAATATTTAATAAGGGTAGTGAGAGAGAGTATAGATTAATACTTCCTCTGGTCTTAAATATAAGACCAATTGACTTTTTTTTAACAAATTAAGGAAGTTAAATAAGTTATTTAATAATCACATCATATATTGTGTATCATCAGATTATATGTCAAACAAATTAGTTTGGAGAAAAAATAAAAATAAAAATGCTTTAAATAATTTAATTAGTTTCATTAATTTCTTAATGTTGAACTTTAATGTGGTTAATAAAGGTCATATATTGGAAATATCACTTGAATTTCATGACAAAATTGATGTTTTTAACTTTAACTATTCTAGTTGGTACGTATGAATTAATTAGGAAGGTTTGGTTTTGTGAATATAAGTAAATGAAATAAAAGAAGAGGGAATTGAGATGTGATTAGGGATTGTGATGTATATGCAGGAAACAAAGGTTTGAGAAAGTAACAAAGCATTTGAAAGTAACAAGGTTTTTCTCTACATTGGTGGCGGAGATGAAAGTAATAAATGGAGATTCCAAATGCACAGATGTCATGGTCCCCATTGCCCTCAGTGAGAGGAGTCCTGTGTTGCTTCTCATGGGTGGTGGAATGGGTGCTGGCAAGAGCACTGTCCTTAAAGGCATTCTCAAAGAGTAATTAATCATCTTACTTTTCCTATTATTCACACACAGTTCAGAAATGCTTGCTATTTATCATATGATTAACTATTAATAAAAAAAAAAAAGATAAAGTAGCATCCAACACCTTGATTTTTTCAGTAATTTCAACACACTAATCTATCACCCTAAACCTTAAATAAGATTAGGGTGCTGGGTGTAACAAGAAAATAACATACAAGGAACAGCAGGGTACTAGATGCTCCTTAAATAAGATTAGGGTGCTAGATGCTGTTGGGTAATAATGTTAGGATGTTGGATGATACTTTACCTTTTAAAAAATTAACATTGGGTTAGTTCCTAAAGCATAGTTAAGTTTGTTCGCTTATTTTTTGTTTTTAATAAAAAAGGGTAGCTTTCTCTGTTTTTCCATGGAAGAGAGATAAGTCTGTTCCAGCTTTGTAGACTTAAACATCAGATGGATTTCTGCAGGCCATTTTGGGAAAAAGCATCAGAACATGCTGTGGTGGTTGAGGCAGATGCTTTTAAGGAGTCTGATGTTTTATACAAAGCCCTTAATTCTATGGGTCACCACGATGACATGCTCCAAACTTCTGAATTGGTATGTTCTTAATGTAATTCTTCACATAATTATTCTGCCTTTTAATTCTGTAGCAGTTGAGGGTAAGTAATGCATATTAAATTTGATGTTATATGCTTATTTATTGAGGTTTAATGTTCAATGATACCACCACCACCACCACTATTAGTTGTTGCAGTAGTATCAGTATCTATGGAGAAAAAAGTACTCCCTTTAATCCTTAATATAAGACATATTTGCCTAATTTGATTAAATTCAGGAAGTTAGTTTAGTTAGTTAATATAACATGTAATTTTTAAAGCACCCTAGTCATCTTTCTTAATTCCCCTATTCCCTCTCTTCCTTAATTATTATTCAAGGAATATCAATAGAGGTAAATTAAGAAAAGATTGACAAATATAAAAATTATGTTTTATATTTAGGATAAAGATCAACTCTTCAAATATATTTTGTATTTAGGATTGGACGGAGTAGTAGTATTAGTACTAGTAGAAGTACAACTATGTGATCATATTGAAGCATTGTTAAACTCAAAACTGGATCAGGTCTCCACATTATATTTTCTCCTTCACAGGATTCAAATCTTCAATCTTGTTGAAGGATGTGACTTTTTCTCCTTTTCTTTTCACCTCCCCAAGTATTTTAAAGTTTGAGCTATTTAAAAAGAAAAGGTGTTATTATATTGTAGTAAAAACGACGTATGAGTTAATAATTGGAGTGAGAGCGGATTGAAACAGGTGCATCAATCTTCAACTGATGCTGCATCATCAGTTCTAGTGACGGCACTAAATAAAGGGAGAGATGTGATAATGGATGGCACCTTATCATGGGAGCCTTTTGTGGAGCAGACCATCGACATGGCAAGGAATGTTCACAAACACAGATACCGAATGGGCGTTGGCTACAAAGTCGCCGAAGATGGAACTGTCACTGAAAACTACTGGGAGCGAGCTGACGATGAAGAAGAAGGAGATGCTAATAATAATGATAGAAATCGAAAGCCTTACAGAATAGAGCTCTGTGGTGTGGTCTGCGATGGTTATCTTGCTGTTGTTAGAGGCATCAGGTACACGACGTTCTAATCAAAACAATTCCAATTGCTATCCATTTTTTAAAATAGTATTTGGTTATGTGATCTGAAAAGTCAAAAACTTAAAATTCGTTCTGTTTTTTTGTTTTTTTTTGGGGGGAGGGGGGATCCAACCCCAAATTTCAAAAATCAGATCCTGATGTGAGGATAAATAAAATCTATTTGGGTCTTATCCCTTTTTATCTGATAAAGATGAAGGGGATTCGATGACCAGGCTTTGATTTGCACTGAACCAAAGTGAAAGATTTATTTGGATCTGGTCCCTTTTTGATTGGTCTGATTTGATCAGGAACTGGTACAAGACGTTATTATGTGATTTAATTAAGAACTGCACTGACATTTTATTGAAATTATGATTTGACAGGAGAGCTATAATAACAGGGAGGACAGTGAGAGTGAATTCTCAACTGAAATCCCACAAAAGATTTGCTCACGCATTTGAAAAATACTGCCAACTTGTAGACCATGCTAGACTCTACTGCACAAATACAATGGGTACTTTTTTGCTCAAAATACAATGGGTACTCCACCAAAGGTAAAATTATAAAGACAAGTTTTATTGTGTTTGAACTTTGAACCTAACTAAGAAACCTTTACATGAATTATTACAGGTTAATATTTTAATTGGTCCTTATAATTTCATCAAATTTAAGTTTTGGCCTTTGTTATTTCAAATCATGGTTTTTAATTTCTATAATTTAATAGACTTGATCTGAGTTTGGCGGCGTTTACTTTAGTTAACACAACTAAGTATATGGACTAAAATTAAATCTTGTTAAATGTATAGGGGTCAAAACTAAAATTTAGCGTTGGTCCCTACAATAGCGTGAACTAAAAGTTTAGACCAAATTCTTATAAAACTACATGACCTAAAAGCCACAATTTAAAATTACATGTAGTAAACCAAAATCCCGTCAAATTGTAACCATCAACAATGGTAGTAATCCTATTATCATACCCCTTTACTTTGTAGACGAAGTGTTATAGCGGATGAACTAAAAAAAAAAAATTGTGGATGAGAATTATCCGTCGGTTTTGAATCAAAATAATGATAAAATATAGTTATTGTTAGGTAATGATAATGAAAAATATAATGTGTTCTGTATAGAACACAGATGTCTAGCCGATAGGCCAGTGTATTGATATTGGATCAGATAGTCTCTCTAAGATATCTATAGGGCAGATACCAAAGAGAGGATGATTACTCCAAGATATCTATGAGGAAGATATCGAGGAGAATGTTGGATCACTATGTACATATATGACGTTTAGCCAAAAAAGGGGTGGGGTGTGTGCACAGTGAGGCTGAATAGTAAATAATGATGAATAGAGAATGTGTATCTTTTATGTTAATCTCCTATTTATAGAGATTACCTTAGGGTTGTGGTTGTTGGATCTTGTGCGTCTCACAACCCAGACTTGTGCTGCCACACTTGCAAATTACCATATTAGGATATTCTTTGATTATTGCCTTGATCATAGGTCAATTAAAATCTTTCCTAATTATGGAAGGATTCTGATGTGGATTGCCCCTTGTTGGGCCATAAGTAATGAGCCTCATGCAGGTCCGTAACATAATGAATATTATATGTAGACCCAAATTTTATATAACTAGGTGGACCTCTACGTCATGGAGCTTGAAAGATAATATTGTTTACAACTATTGAACAAGGTGGCTTGCAATAATTAACTTCTGTATTTTATATTATTGATATTTTACTGTTAGAAGTTGACTGTTATATCATTTTATATATTTCTCAAGTTGTTGGGGCGTTTTAATTTGGTTTTCTGTTTGTGTGGTTGTAATAGTTGTCTTCCAAGTTTTCTATATTCTGTTTTATGAACTTTCCCATGACATGTCTTATGTGAGCCAGCCAATGTTTTGTGCTAATCTTTTTATGTTATTATTGAATATTTTATCAAAAAATAAAATTACACGAGGGGAGTTTTATTCTTAACCCCACTTATCATCTCCTTCTTTACACCATTTTTTATCCACTTGAACTAGCCTCAACAATATAGACAAAACAATGTCATCTATATTCTTTTTTTTTTTTTTTTGAAGTAGGTTAGAATTTTAAATATAGTTATATATGTTAGGGTTGTCTTTTTATCAAGATAGTTTAAGCTATTTGATAGGGCTCCTTTTTTACATTGTATAACTACTTTAATGTTCTTTTTTTTCTTTTTCATTCATCTTCTTACATTATATAGTCTTGGAGGTCTCAATTCATATCTTCTTTTTTTCACCTGGGCTTTTACTTTGTTTTAATCTCAGAGGTCTTGTCCATAATATTATTTTTCTTCTTAATTTTTGGTGTCCCATTCATTGAGCAGCTCTGATACTATGTTAATTGTCTTTCTATCAAAATATCTTAAGCTACTCCTACGACCCCCTATTTTACCTATAACATACTTTTAATCTCTTCTTTAATTAATGACTTCTAATAAAGTATCTCTAAAACTCATTTTTGCAATGGTTTAGCTCATAGGATGGAAGGAAGGAGAGCATACTAAACTGCTTGTGGATCGAAAGGAGATCAATTGCTTGGAATCAATAGGGAATCTGAATGCTGATGCAGATTCCATCTACGAACTTTACAAACCACCCAGCCCTGCTTTAGCTCAAGGTTCCATGTGGAATGACATTGTTTTGTCTCCTTCAAGAGAAACTGATCAGCAAGTGTTGAAGGATTCCATTCACAAAATTGAAAATCTCCCCACAAACTCAAACTAAATCATTGTGAATGCCCCCTTGTGAATTATGAAGCCGTAAGTTGTTTTCACAGCATAGTGAAGAGACATGTTCAATATATTCCTGTATCTTGTTTGTCAATGTTCATGTTCTACTAGAGATATAAGTTGTGCCCTTGCTTTCATGTCTATTTGTAAATTAATTCGGAGTCATTTATGCACAATATGGATTTTTTCTTTGTTTTTTGTGTGAAGTGAATTGAGAGAGCAATTATTTCATTTTGTGTGATACCGATCAAGTGGAGCAAAGGCACAAAGGAAAGAGGCTCATATTTAAGTAGCTACAAAGGTGTATTTGGAGATCAAGCCAATATGTTGGAGGTCCAAAATACAAACACACACTTGGAAAGAGGTCAATTAAGTCATAATATTACTGTATGTACTTGTGCCCAAATTCATGTTGTGATGTATATTGGAAAGTCATGAACGTAAACAGTATTTGGAAGACTCTTAATGACTTTTAAAGGTGGCTTGCTTGAACTTACAAGAGGCTTCACAGGAGAATTAATAAAATTAAATATAAAAAACTAATGGCTTTTTCACTCTAACTTTTTTTTTCCCTTAAAACAATATTGTACAATAGCCTTTTAGAACAAGATGAAAAAAAAAAATGTTTGAATCATTATTTTGAAAACATATGTAAAATAGTGAAGTTAAGAATAGAAAAATAGTTTGTTTTATTAGTATAATTAGCATTGATGTAAATACAATATTCTCTATATCCTCTAATTTTGCAGAATAAGAAGTAATAAAACATAAAAGAAAATATTCCTTTTATAGAAGAAATTTAATTTTTTTAAGAACATATAACCTTTTTTTTTCAGAACAAAAACTATTTTGAAGATCAAACCTTTTTGAACTCTTTTTTTTCCTATTAAAACTTGTGTTCTTCCATTTTTTGATAAGATCTCTTCCCAAATTATCTTCCTCTTCGTCAATAGATCTTCACTTCTTCAAGTGTTCTCTTTAACTTGGATAAATTTATATAAAGAAGTTCAACTCCATATCTAAGTTTAGTTCAAATAAACATGCTCTAAATATTGATAATAAATATAAGAACCAATATCTTGCAAACTTTTTTACCCTAAACATGAACTAAGGCCCATTTCATACAAATCTCTACCATACAAAGCCTAGTGAAGAATAATGATAACCAAGGGGCTGCCCCAAGAAGATCAATATGCATTTCTATGGACAACGTTCATTTCTCATTTACTCATGAGTATTGAGTCATGACAAAACATATTTTTTAAATAGGAAAAAGGTTAAGGTGCATATTCAGCAGCTTTAAATATTTTTGAAAAAATTTGGGATAAATCCCTATTTAAGAAATTAATTAGATAATCGGACCTAAAAAAAAAAGGTGAAGTCATGAGTCCTTGAAGGGAAATAAGTAATCACATGAAATGACCACCCTACCTTTAATAAAACAGTAAACCCTTCACCTTTCCCACCCATAAGCTCCTCATCATCAACCTCTCTTAACACGGCCACTATTGACAGCCTCTTTCTTCCCAAACGCCATCAGTTTCTTATTCGCCGATGACCTCCTCCTCCTCCCACTACCTCACAAAAAGCTTCTCCCTCATCATTTAACAATAATTGGCGAGAGTGAAGAAGGTGGGCACAACAGCAACAAACGGGGTCACTAGATTTGACATGGTGTTGCAAGATGGATGTCGCCGTTATTGGTTGCTCGAGCTACATGGGGAGATATATGAAAGACGAGAAGAGGTGGTTACGATAAGGGTAAAGAGATCATTTCGTGTGGTTACTTATTTTTCTCTAAATAAATGCCTCAGGACCCCACATTTTTCTAGGTCCTGTTCCCCAATTAGTTTTTCAAATAGGGATTTATCCCTTTTTTTTAAAAAATATTTTTTTTAGGTGCATTTAACACCTTTTAATTCAATTATACCCTCCAAATATTAAAAATGGATCAATTTTTTTGCCCCCACCTAACACGCAATCATACGTCCGTTTTCTCATTCCAAGAAAAGCTTCCAGCCAAGTCCTCTCCCATCAGCACATAAATGTAGATAGATGAGTCTGAAGGTTAAAGACTAACTCTGTTGTCTTTTTTGTTGGTTTTGCCAACGAAGAGGCTCATGACCCTTATGACCCCACCCCCTTTCCTTGCTGATATCAAATAGCAGCATATATATGTTCTTTTTTTTCATTATTGAACTTCATCTCTACAAGTTGATATAGGCAATTAACCCCGCCAAGAGAGGAACCTATAATTGTTATTATATACCCTACTCTACTATTATTCTTTTTTAACTAATAAGCTTTGTACACGGTAGTTAGTTCTTTCCATTCTTTAATGTTTCATTCGGTTCCCATAGTACAGAATCGACAATGAAGTTTACTTATAGCTTGCTGGGTTTGAGGTTGATGACTATAGATTTACAGTTCTTTTCTCTTTAATGAACATGATCTTAATCAATTCCATAAAGGGAAAATGTCACCTAGTTCCCCATTGTAGCTAAATAAATTCCAAAAGCTCTCATAACAATTTGAAATATATATATATATATACTCAAATATAACAATTTGAAATATCACTACATACTTTGGGGGGAAGTGAAATTAATTTGAAGAGTGATGGACAAAATTAACCCTCCAAAAGCTCATTAAAATGTAAAAAGCATGTATTGCAAGATAAATGTGTCCATTTACAATATAATAATGCATATTTACAAGACAAATAAGCTGATTTCCAAGACCAATAATTGAAAACACAATAATTTGTACTCCTTCCGGTCCTAATTATAGGACAACATTTGGAAGTTGGTTTTGATCCTAATTATAGAACAACATTCTAATTTCTATCAATTTCTTACTAAAGTACCCCTATTTTATTCTCTCAAGTGTGTTTGGTTTTTGGTAAGTGTATATATATATATATATATATGGGTGCGTAGGCTCTTCCGGTCGGTGAAACTTTTAAATTGTTGGATTTTAATTTATTTATCAATCAGCTGACGTTAATTTGCGAATATATATATATATGTGTGTGTGTCTACACACAAATATATATAGACACACACACATATATATGTATGTGTGTATACATATATGTATATCTATGTGTGTGTCTGTCAATATATATATGTGTAGATATATATATATATAAATATATATGTGTGTGTACATACATAAACACACATACACATACATATATACATATACACACATATATGTATATATAGTAAGACCATTATTTCAACTAGAAAGTGTGTGGAAAAGAAAATTCTAGTTTAGAGAAGTATGTGGCAGGGGTTGTTAATTTACTTTTACTTATGTTATTTTAAATTTATATAAGGGCATTTTCGGAAAATGAGTAAAATTAATTAATTTAACTCATTTCCTTAATCTCCATAAAATCGATTAAATATATCTTATAATAATTAGGACCGGAGGGAACACTATTTACAAGATAAATGTGCCCATTTACAAGACATTTGTGCGTAATTACAAGACAAATAAGTTGATTTACAAGACTAATAATTGAAATGACAATAGCTTGTGCTATTTGCAAGACACATGTACCTATTTACAAGACAATTATGTGTAGTTACAAGACAAATAAATTGATATGCAAGAGCAATAATTGAAATGACAATAACACTTGAGATGTTTACAAGAGAATATAATAGGGAATTTGTTAGTTCTCAAATTGGTTTTGATGATAACGGACAATTGTAAACACAAGAGAAGTTTGTCTTTGTAAGTTAAAAACTTACTGTCAAAGGCAAACTTGAGTTTTGGTTGAAAACTCGAGTTTTGGCCTGACAGTGAAATGCTCAAGTTTTTATAAAGAAAGACAAACTCGAGTTTTGTTTTAAAACTCGAGTTTTGGCCATACAGAGAGCATTCAAGATTTTCACTAAACAAAGAAAACTCGATTTTCATTTGAAAACTCGAGTCTTGACAAGACAGAGAGCAATCAAGTTTTTCGATAAAACCAAAACTCCAGTTTCCATGGGAAACTCAAGTTTAGGCTTCTCTGAGTATTTTCTAAGATTTTCAAGAGTTCATGAAAACTCGAGTTCAGTATTAAAACTCGAGTTTCCATCGCCCAAGAACAATACTCATCTCTGATCTTGCATAAACTTATTTGTGAAATAAATCAATAACTTCAACATTTTCTCATAAAATGAGAAAACTCGAGTTTCGGTTGAAAACTCGAGTTTGGCTCTAACAGAGAAGTTTCCAAAGTTTTCAAAGAATATG
The DNA here is from genome assembly GCA_025563575.1 of Acacia pycnantha. Classification (NCBI taxonomy): domain Eukaryota; kingdom Viridiplantae; phylum Streptophyta; class Magnoliopsida; order Fabales; family Fabaceae; genus Acacia; species Acacia pycnantha. The sequence goes on from JAMWYP010000019.1 coordinate 4,160,815, forward strand.
AAAACTCGAGTTAAGATATGGAAACTCGAGTTTTGACCAGGCAGAGAGCACTGCCAATTTAGAACGTTTTTGAAAACTCCAGTTTTGCTTGAAAACTCCAGTTTTGAGATTTTGGACTAAAACATGATTTCTCGATAAAAGTCCAAAACTCGAGTTAGTCACTTAATGACTCGAGTTTTTCACTGTTCACAAGACTTGTCCAAAATGCCAAATCACGATGCTCGACACTGAGTTGAGAAAACTCGAGTTCCCGTTGAAAACTCGAGTTTCGGTCTTTGACAGAAAGAACGCTGGAGCATGAAAACTCGAGTTTGGATGAACTAACTCGAGTTTCCATCGCGAAGTTTGAATTTTGAAAAGAATGATTTAGCAAAACTTTCATGTTTGATCTCAATACCTTATATCATCTTTCATTACTACTCCTAACTATGTGTAATCAGTTTGTTAGTGAGTTTCAGATGATTTAGACAGAATTAAATGATGATTTGAGCAAAAGCAAAAAGCAAGTCAGAACATTAAATGCAAAACCCAGAAAAGTTGCATATTTCTGGTTAATCCGCTTGCACACGTTTGGAAAAACAGAAAGGATGTTTTCCACTTCCGGCATTAACTACTCCAACGGATTAATTCGCAGAGAGTCAACTCGAACATCTATACAATGGATTAAGTGAAGATTAGAGAGAGAAGAAGACCCAAGCTTAATGTAATCAGCTCCCAACACCTCCAACGGTTATAATTGGGATTACAACGGTCAATTAATGATCTCTACCTATAAATAGAGATGCATTCAATTCTTCTCAACAACCAATCCAACAAAAACGAAAATCATCCAAGAGTCATTTATTCTTTGAGTTTTTCTGTGTAAAGTATCTTCTGATACATTCATACTTCAGTGCTTATCTTATCTACTCTAAAAGAGAGTTCATTGATTGTAAATCATTTATTGTGAGTTATCTCAAGTCAAGGGGACTTAGAGATTGAGTTACTGATTACAACTTGTAAGGGGGAGTAGGTTCTAGAGAGAGAATTACTCTTGAGTGCAGAGTGTGTAATCAAGTGATATAGTGAGAAATCCCAGAGAGTCTGGGGACTGGATGTAGGTCAAGTTGTTGGACCGAATCAGGATAAATTCTTGTGTCTTGCTTCTCTTCTCTAAACTCTGTTTTTACCTCCGTTTCCTACCCGATAAACAGAGCATACCGAAAGGTTTTTAAGAATCCCCAATTCACCCCCCTCTTGGTGATTCAAGCTCCATTTACAGAATTCATAAGACAGATATAAACCTTTATAAGATGCATGTGGGAATTTACATGAAAAATAAGCTAATTTGTAAAACAAACAATTGAAATTTACACTTGTGCTTAATGATATATTATAACTTAACATTGATCACGAGGTATTGTCATTTCAATATGATTGTCACTACTACAAAAAAACGAAAAAACGACCTAAATAAGACCCAAGTAATGTCCTTATTCAAAGGGACGTCTCGGGCAGGGTAGTTGTTTTTCTATGGTTTGGCGTCCTGAATACAATTCAGGACGCCTCATATGAGGCGTCCTTATGTTTCTTCAGGACGCCTCGCTTCCTCAGGATCGTCATGAGGCATCCTTAATAAATTTTAGGACTCCTAATGAAATTTTTTGGCGTCCTGAAATATATTTCAGGACGCCTTATTTATTTATTTTTTTAAAATGTCATATGAGGCGTCCTTAATTTCTTTAAGGACTCCTTAAATGATTTTTTGGCGTCCTGAATTTAATTTCAGGACACCTTATTTTAGTTTTTTTTTAAATGACTACAATATATGAACACTATTCCAAAATTACCTGCAAAACAGGAAAACAATATTTACAAGCCAAGCCACAGTGCTCAAATAATTCCCAACAAATCAGGCTGATTAGCCACAGTGAGACATATATAAACTAACTATAGTGCACTATACGTACATTTGAAATACATGAGCATCAACAACAATCATGTCAAAATGAAATACATACATGAGCATGAAAAACTAAAATTCAATTGAACTAATGCACTACCAACAACAACAATGTCAAATTCACATACATTTGATCTAGTGCACTACCAACAACAATGTCAAATTCACATATATACTTATACGTATTGCAGAAGATGTCTAGACATAACGTCTCGAATCGTATCGACTTCTTCATCCGAGAACGGAGCAACACTATCAAAAAACTGTAAATTGGAAAACAAGCCATAAGATAAACCAATGAAGTACTTCACTAGTGAATCAAATAATTAAAAACTCATCAAGTGTGCAATCACATTCTAATCATAATTTGAGAATCATGGAGCGATCACGTACATGTTGAAAACCTGTAAGACGTCCGGTGGAAACGATGGACTGCATGTGGTGGATAACGTAGTATCCGCACTCGGTGTCCCCTGGTTTTCGAGGGCACTATAAATCAAAAGCAACTTGTTAAAACAAATAAAGGCATATCGAAAGTTACTGTGTCAATGAAAGAACTTGAATTGAAACTACTTACCCTCGGATGATACCACTTCGGTCCACCCTGCTCTTTTGCTCCAGTAAGATGTCTATACGTCTTCAGACCACTATCATTAAAATGGAAATTAACAGACATGAAAACAATTCATTTAAAAGAGGAATCGATGATTTAGACAAAAATTTTCTTACTCGGCAAACATGCAGTTTTGATGTCTTCGTTTGGCTTGCCACATAAGGAATCCAACCAATAACATGCGTTCTTGGCGGGACAGGCAACAACCAGGGTCCAATGACCACTACAAAATATACATATTAATATTAAATTAAGACAAGAAAGCAATTTATTCTAAAAAATGTAATATAGACAAAACTAAAATACGTACCCTTCAATTATTGGCGCTAGATAACAAGGCAATTCTCCATCGCCCATTGTTAAACTGACATAAAGTGACCTTCTGGCTAACTTATTCCTCTCACTCGTGGTGTTTGCAGGACATAAGAAGCCATATGAATCCGTTCGGTTCTTCTGGACGCATATGTCGTGGCAGATGCTATGATCAAAATAAAATGATAACTATTGTTAAATATATATAAAAAAACATTGCAATAATTAGTAAGCGGAAAAAAACTTACAGGATTGCAACTTGAAGAAACTCTATATCCAAACACTTCAGATTCATAAACTCCCCCAAATCTTTATTGTCAATGGTAATGTGATATGTCTTCTCTGCACTGACAATGCCCGCACACATCTCCAAGGATATGAAGGGGATGTCCCTATACAGCTCTCGCAACTGTGCTAAGTACGGAAATCTGGGGGCAACTTCTTTATCCTATGAAAACATACAAAACATATTATGTGAGTGTGTTAGCAATGAAAATCAATCGGGAATCATCACTCAGTAATGTATGACTTACCATTGGAGGTATCGTCACCATCTCAATAAGATGAGTCGGCCAAAGGATGAACGATGTCATGGCCTCGCCTAAATCAGGAACCTCCTCATCATCAATCGGTATGGCTGTCCTTTCTTCCCCCTCTCGCACACTTGTCACAATCACCCGACGTTGGTCTTGCGAAATTTGATTGTTATGGTGGATGGTTTGCTCTAAGTAAACAAGACCATCGGCAACAATACGCCAGTGTAGGACATCCAAATATAGTGTGCAAGGACGTCCTCCCTGTGGAGTGTGAGAAGGCTCGCCAATATCAACTTGTGGATGCTCACCACCGATATCAACTTCTGGAGGCCGAAAACTATCATTGCTGCTGGGGAAGGCCGGCACTTGCTCGGTTGGACGTCTCGTACTTTCCTTCTCATGTATCATGGACCTCATCTCACCCCGTACTTGTGCCAATATCTCATCTACGAGGTTCGCCCGAATTTTTGCTACAAGCTGGGGACTAGGGTTGTCGTCGTCATGTGAACAACGTGAACGCCGTCCAAAATATTTTGCGACACTAACTTTTCGTGTCTCCCCTCGAACAGCATCAAGATAATCTGGCTTCCCAATCGCCGTGGACAAAATGTTCATCTGTGTAGCTGGCGTAAATGAACCCTGGGAGCTCTGCTGCTCAAGTGCATCCTGCATCAAAAGATTGTTCAGAAATAATGTTTAAACTTGCGTAATGTGAAACAACTGAGGCTAGTAAATACGTCTAATTTAAAACCTTACAATCTTTGAGGCGACCTCAGCTACATCTGCATTGATGTATTTGTCACCCTTCATCCTCGCAGCTTTCCATTTTTGGTGATGAGGAGGACGGGCAGGGGGCTGGACAACAATGGACGGATCGACCTGGGAAGCTTCCTTCATTCGCTTCAACTCTTCTTCCATCATCTTCCGTTCCAGCTTTTTATATCCACCTCTGGACATGCAATGGGGATATTTATCTCTCGCCTGCCTCTCTCTATTGGGTTGAGTTTTTTCCTGTGACACGAAAACAAATAAAAATTAGCATACGATGTCAAGTACATTCAACTAAAAGATAAGATGCGAAAGAAATTTTACAATAAATTTAGGATTTTGCCAAGACGCCACAAACTCCTGCCAGTCCTCTGGAGAAATGAAATCGTAGATCTTACACGGATCCTCGTTCCTCTTTGGCCCTCGAATGTGCTTTTTTGTCAGCTTGTTCTTAAAATCCTGCCATCGTAGACGAACTTCGCCCATCCAATGCTTGTTCATCGCCTTATTGTTGGGGACATCGAACGTTTGCTGCAAGGTAAAAGAGAAGATCATTAATTACATATAAAGTAATAAGACTAAATCAACAAATCCATTATGTGGAAAGTGATATACCAAAATTTGTGCCCAGATCAACTCCTTCACTTTAGGAGGAACCAACTTCCAATGAGGGTAGACAATGTGAACTTTGCTTCGAGCCAGATAGCCTAAATAGCTAATGAAATTGTCTTCCTCTTGACCAATTGGATTCATATTGGAATCAAACTCCACATGCAGCCGCTTCTTTTGATTATCACGGCATGAAATTAGCGCACCCATATGCGTGCTACCTCTACCCTTTCTTTTAACGGGTTGATCAACCCTATCACCCGATGACTCCTCTGAGCTCGACATATTCATGTTCATCAAGGACAAATCAATGTTAGATAGGTTATTAAGTAATAAACAAGCAACTAATAAAGGAAAGACAAAAAAAAAATCAAGGATTGGAAGAAATTAAAGCAACATACCTCAAGAGTAGAAGAAACTCGAGAAATTCAGGATTTTAACAAATTGTACTCCCTTGGAGCTTTAAAGGTGTGGAGTAGTGGATCACTGTTTGATAATTATAGTCATATGTGGGAGAATAAATATTTATGGTCTTATAGACCATTGGTTAAGCACCTAAGAATTGAAGATTATACAAGAATGACATCTCTCTCTCTCAACCAAGTATACAAGATCTCTCTCTCAATCTAGTTATGTGGTGATTAAGCACAAGATAAAACAAAGTTTATGAGCTTTCTAATTTCTTAAAAAATATATAAATTTAATTATGATTAGTTTAATCTAACGAGAGAGAACCATAAACCAATACCTTAATTAAGTTTTCATAACATGCTTTTATATTAAGGCACGAAATAAACAGACATAAATGCCTTAATACAGAACTCAAATATCCAAATCACATTCTAACACAAATTTCTACAAATACCTATATTCAGTTGCTAAGCTTTTCCTGATTAAAAGAATAGATGATATATAATAAGAACACAAGAACACAAGAGAGACAAGAAAGAAGAAACAAAGACAAATAATAAGAATACAAGAACACAAGAAAAAATACTTCATATAATCTAACAAGAAGCAAGAAGCAAAAAGGAACGAATAGAAATCCTAATCACAAATAGAAATCCTAATCAGAAGCAAAAATCCAGCGATTAAGCATCTTTAATACCATTTGGAACCATTACATTAATCCAAAATCAGCTAACTCTCTCAAACAGAAGTAAACAAGACAGTTACATTCATTTTTTTAAAAAAAAAAAAAACCTCCATATTCAATCAAAAAGGTTCCAAAAACTTGTGCTAAGGCATTATCTGGCACAAAATCCTTACAGTCACCAACTAGCAAGAAGCACATTACCGATTAAATGGGTTTTGGAATCAAAGAACAAGAGGAACGAACAAGCTTACTTGGGTTTGGCGGGTTTCGATCGGGAAGGAGACAGAGTGAGCGAGAGAGAGGCAGGAATCCTAATCAGAAGCAAAAATCCAGTCCATAAGCAAGAAGCATTAACGATTAAATGGGTTATTAGGAATCAACTTAAGAACGAACAAGCTTACTTGGAGGGTTTGGTGGGTTTCAATTCTTCGATCGAGAAAGAGGCGGAGTGAGCGAGAGAGAACCACGAGTGTGATCAGTGACGACGGCGGAGACGGAGAAGACGACAGCGGAGACGGCAACGAAAGGGCCGGCCTTGGAGAAGGAACGAGATGAGAGTGTGAGAGGAGAAAATACGAGAGGATTTCGTGCGCTGTCGGAGTATGTGATGTGAGAGAAAATGAAGAGACGCGTGTATTAAACCTAAAAAAAATGAATATAGGCGACCTGAATACGGATTCAGGACGCCTCTATTCCACGTTTGGCGTTCTGAAATAATTCAGGTCGCCATTTTTTCATATTGGCGTCCTGAATAAGCACCACGACGCCAATATTTTTAATATTGGCGTCCTGAATCATAATCATGTCGCCAATATTAAAATATTGGCGTCCTGATTATGATTCAGGTCGCCAATATTAAAATATTGGCGTCCTGATTATGATTCAAGTCGTTAATATTATTAAATTTCCTAATTTCTATTAAAAAAGACATCCTTGGCGCCAAACAAAAAATTCATGGCGTGAAGTAATTAATATGTATTGCCACATTAAAGGCGTCCTGAAAGTTATTTAGGACGCCAAAAATTAATTTTATTGCAAAAAAATTAAATCCCTTGGCACCAAACAAAAATTCTCATATTTTTTATGGCGCGAAACAATTTTAGACGTCCTGAAAATATATTAGGACACCAAAAATCAATTTAAGGAGTCCTGATATTTTATTTAGGACACTGAAGGCTCATCTTCCTTAAAAATAATTACAAGAATGCCACCGCCTTTATTTTGGACGTCCTGTTTCTAAATAAGGACGTTTTTTAGGTAATAATATCCTATTTTTGTAGTAGTGTGTCTTGTAAATAGGCACATTTGTCTTGTAATATGCACTTGTTACATTGCAACAATGAGGTTTTTATGAGGATTATTTTTGTCCATTCACTGCTCAAATTGATTTCACTTGCTCCCTCAAGACTACAGTGATGTTTCATAATATCGTGAGCATAGGCGGATCTTTTAAGGGATAAGGGGGCCATGGCCCCCCCAAAAAAAAATTTTTTTTAGAATTTTTCTTAAAAAAAATTTAATATAATGTAAAATTAAATTTTTGGCGCCCCCCAATTTTTTCCCCTCTTTTTATATCTTTGGGGCTTATAATTCAAGTTGTGTTCTATGTGGAGTTTTATATGATTTATGTTAATCTTGTCATTTTTTTCTATATTTCATTCTAATTACCTGAAATTTTTAGCTTATTAGTAAAATTTATTTTTATGGTGTATTCTTTAGTATGCTTTTACCCATTTTACACTTCACATGTGGATGAAGTGTATTGATTTTTCATTCTAAACCTCAACCTCTTACCTTCCAATGGTGTGGTGTTCAATTACATGAAGTCTATGGTTGAACCAAAGATTCACAATCACATAAATTAAAGTCTCTTGCCTTCCAATGTTTGTGGTGTATTTTTTATATTATTTTCTTTTCTTGTTTATATTATTTTATTTTTTAATGCATATAAAAATTTCCTTTAAAAAAAAAATTCGGGGGCGCTACCCCCGAATCCCCCCACCACTATTTGGCCCCCCCAAATTTTTGTCCCAAACTCCGCCATTGTGAGGGCTTTTGGAAATTATTTAGCTCAAGTGGGCGCTAGGTGAAATCTTCTCTTGCAAAAATTTCCACAAGACTTGTGACATGACATGATTCAACCTTTTGGCGCATCTGTCTATGTTTGTGTGCTGATGAGGGAGAGAACAATTTCTGGCTCATGCAGACGTGGGCATGGCTATGGAGGGATGGCTAGAGGGAGGCGACTAAGGTATGTTTGGTTTCACGGGAGTGGAAGGAAAAGTTGAGAGAGAAATTTTTTCTCTCATCTTTACAAAATTGCTCATAAATAATTTTCAATATTTTTAAAATATACTCTAAAAAAAATATTCCTTTCATTAATGACAAAATTGGTCGATATCCTCCCAAAATTTTTTTTCCCTCCCCTCCCCATCCCTTAAACTAAACATACCCTAAGTTGGAACTTGGAAGCCTCGTTTTTTTTTTTTTTTTTTTTTGGAATGAGAAAACGAACATTTGACTAACGTTAGGTTAGGGGTAAAATTTGTTCATTTTTAATATTTGAAGGGCATAATTCCAGAAAAATATTTTAGGGTGTTAGATGCACCTTAAAAAAAATTATTTCAGATTGTTGTACAAGCCTTAACCCTAGGAAAATCAATATAAAGTGATGAATTATTATTTTATTATATATTTTAATGCCTGATTAAGGAATTTCATTATAATTATAGAGCTTAATAGCAGCATTTGCTATTAAATTGAATGAAAAGGTACGTCCATTTTTAAACCGATTTAACGTCTTTTTTTAAACCGATTTAACGTCTTTTTTTAAAGGGACGTATATATAAGTGAGGTATTAAAATTGAGACTTTTGGCGTTCCAAAAAAAAAATTAGGACATCTTTTAGTTTTTTTTTTTAAAAAAAAAATTCCCTCCCCCATGTGCCTGCCACAGAGCAGCACCCCAAATGGTGCTGAACGGTGTCGACATAGGCTTGTGTAGAAATTATAGAGAGAAAGATAGAGAAAATATACTCTCAAATGGATGTATTTATTCATATGCTCAATAGGGTATTTATACACAAGAGAGAAGACAAGAGAGTAATAACTCATTATAATGATTGATTCTCTAATCACTCATAATTCCTATAATCCCTGATTATATGCGATACTCATTAATTATGATATATTTGCACTGATATATTTCTTAACACTCCCCCTCAAGTTGGAGCATAGATATTAATCATGCTCAACTTGTTACAAGAAAACATAATATAAATAAATCCAAACAAAATTATTTTCTTCCTAAGAACCTCTTCACTCAATTTTCACACACTCCCCCTCAAGCTATAAGCAGCTTGAATGTGAGCAGCCATTAATCACCAATAACTTGCTTCTTCATGAGATCTTGAAGTAAACAGCAAATGGTACCAAATAATACTCCAAACGCCTCACTAGAAACCAAACATCAAACAATCTCGCCAGGGACCAAACGATACTCCAAATGTCTCACCATAGACCAAACAATCCTCTAAACGTCTCACCAGAGACCAAACACCTCACCGGAGGCAAGACAACGAACTAGTCACATAGGGACCACCAAACTGTCTCACCTGAGACAAACACCTCACCGGAGGCTAAGCAACGAACGGGCCACATAGGGACCACCAAACTGTCTCACCTGAGACAAACACCTCACCGGAGGCTAAGCAACGAATGGGCCACATAGGGACCACCAAACTGTCTCACCTGAGACAAACACCTCACCTGAGGCAAAGCAACGAACGAGCCACATAGGGATCACCAAACTGTCTCACTTGAGACAAACACCTCACCGGAGACAAAGCAACGAATGAGTCTCAGAAGGACTACCAAACTCCTCACCAGAGGACGCAAAGCATAGAAGATGCCAACGAAATTACCCAACCACAAGCACGACATTCAAAACAAAAGAACACTTCACGAACGTGCTGGAAAACGAAACAAACGAAGAACCCAGCCACTAGAGACAAGTGAACGTGCCCAAAACAAAATGCCGACTGTGCTAAAATACCCAATCTCACAACACAACCTTCGAAGCAAAGAACCGGCCTATACATACCGGGAATGAAAGCTCGACATTGGAGAATGAAGCACGACCAGAAAAATGGTCACAACAACCAAACAAGGTATCAATAACCTCTTTAAATACAACAGAAACCTCTTTAGTCACCACAGAACAATCTCACCCGAGATTACAACACCAAATTGAGGCTTCACGATTCGCAACAACAAATGCCACATTAGTGACCAAATAGAAGCAACAATCACCCCAGTGACCAAATAACACTTCCACAACCTAAAAGCAAATAACCACCGAACCAGAAGTAGATTTATGAAACGGCACTGGAACGAAGACAAACAAGCAGATGGATGAATAGTTCCGCACACAGAACCTTCAATCTCAATCTCTCTCTCCACCTCCGTCCACCTCTAACTAGAAAATCGACGGAAACTGAAGAAGAGCACAACAAAAACACCTAATCATGGGATTGCAATCAGATCCCATATAATTAGGGATTACACATATAATCATCATTATGAGCCATTATGTATAGGCTCCTCTCTCTTGTATAAATACCCATATGATTATCATGAATAATACAACTTTCTGATTCATTTCATTACAGCTTGAATGCCATAATGGTACTGAATAGATTTGAGAAATTTCTCTGAGCTCAAGAGAATCAAAATCAAAAACCAGTGTACAACAAAGCAGCACCCATTATGTATTAACAATTAAGAAAAAAAACGATCTGGCGGAACCATGGGAGAAGACAATGAGTGAAGAAGGAATAGAAGCTTGGTCATGGCCAAAAACATCTATTGAACGCCGTCGACAGCTAGGCCTCTGACGACGGTGTGAAGAAGAGAGTGCTGAAGCTGGTCGAGTCCTTGACTCAGAGCCTCCTCCGCCTGCTATGTCGACTGCCTCAGCTCACACATCCCTAATATTTGTTGTTCTGCCACTGGCTCTAGCTGTTGTATCAACATCTGTTCACAACACCCACCCATTCATTCAAGATCGAGATTCGTGAAACACGTCTGATTTTGCTGCCACTCCCTTTAGTTCAAATATCTCATCGTAGTGATATCTCTTCTTCAACCCGAAAATGACACTGCATCCCGTGATTTCTCAAAATGAGCTAAATAATTAATTTTAGACGTTCCAAAAATATTTTAGGTTGCCAAAAATTAATTTTAGGCATCCTGAAATGTTTTGGAGACACCAAAATTAATTTTAGGCGTCCTAAATTATATTTTAGGATGCCTAAGGCTCAAAATTCAAGCAAATAATTACGAGAATGTCACCACGTTCATTTTTTACTTCTTTTTTTTTGATAAGGAAGTCCTTTAGGGAAGTAACATCCCCTTTTTGTAGTAGTGGATTAGAATTTGAGAATATCTCTTAAGAGAGATAGCCTTGTTGGAAGAATCTTTGAGTCTAATATTAGCCTTAAAAGAATCTTCCAAAACAAGGCTATCTTTCCCGTGGGATATATTCACAACAATTGAAGGTTAACTGATCGCAAAGCATTTATCTTACCTATTTCTGATGCTAACCTTCAAAATATAATCAATATACATGTAGAGTAATCATAACACACACACATCTATTTTAAATTGATTATATTTTGAAGGTTAGCCTTAGAAATAGGTAAGAAAAACGCTTTCTGATCAGTTATTCTTCAGTTGGACTTTGAGAATATCTCTTAAAAGAGATAGCCTTGTTCATTAAATCTTTGAGAACTTGTCTTAATTCCTTTTGACATTACATTTCGCACGTGCAATTCTTTGAAATGATAGACGTATTGATAAACTAAACTCTCTATATCCCAACGACAAGTCACGAATACATCATATTGTGGTATGTTATTATGCATGTAAAGCATTCTTATGATTTTATGTAAATAAAAATGCTTTGGAAATAAATTTTTACGTGCATAATAACCTACCACTATATGATGGATAAAAGACAAATGAATAGCTCAAAAGAATGATAAGGGATAAACGTATGTATTTCTGGCTTGTGTTTGGGATTATATGGGTTTATAATATGAATGTATCTATCATTTTAAATAATTACAATTAAGATAAGTTCTAAAGAGTTGCTAATTAATACAAGAGGCTAATTGCAAAATTTAAGGAAATATCAACTTTAAAGAATCTTCCAACAAGGCTGTCTTTCCCATGAGGTATATTTGTTAGTTATCGGTTTTAAGTTTTAATGATAACAATCCTTACCAAATGATAAAGACCTACTGATTCAAGAATACTTGAGTTAGTGTTTATCAAACTTGAATTATCAAACAACTGTTATAACTTATTTGAATCAGAAAGTTAAATAACTCGAGTTCTTGTTTAAAAACTTGAGTTATGCTTTTCAAAATCAATTCAAAGTGCTCCGACGACTACTCCTACTCATTCTGGAACAATCAGGTAACAACTCGAGTTAATTGTGTACAACTTGAGTTCTGAGGTGTAACATCCTCCATTTTAAAGAATAATTATTAATTACTAACTTGGTTAAACCATTTATTAAAATATTTTAGGGTAAAGGAACAAAAATACACATGTGTTTTACCCTCGAGAGCGCCCAACACCAAATATAGAGGGATGATTGGCTCATTACTATATTTGATAGCAAGCAGGCCTGACATCCAATTCAACGTGGGAATGTGTGCAAGATATCAATCCGCTCCTAAGGAATCTCATGTTGAGATAGTCAAGAGAATTTTCAGATATCTTGCAGACACTGAGGATCTTGGAATTTGGTTTCCCAAAGGTCAAAATGAATATCTCGTTGCCTACTCAAGATCGGATCATGCTAGTTACAAAATAGACATAAAGAGTACAAGTGGACAATGTGAGTTTCTCGGAGTATCTCTTGTACCATGGTTCAACAAGAAACAAAACATTGTCTCTATGTCATCTACTAAAGATGAGTATGTAACTGCTTCAAGTTGTTGTGCTCAAGTGCTTTGGCTCAAATTCAAGACTTGGGAATTCATCTCAAGGAAATTTCAATTCTCTGTGACAACACAAGTACAATAAGCTTGGTCAAAAATCCAGTTATATTCAAGAACCAAGCATATTGACATAAGACATCATTTCATTAGAGACGATGTACAAAATAAAGATGTTAAAGTGTTGCTCATTCCTACTCATTTGCAACTTGATGATATCTTCACCAAGTCGTTGGCCAAATATTAGTTTTTGTTCATCAGAAGAGAATTAGGTATGGTAAACCCCCAATGAACTGTGAGTAATCTCTTCCATTCTAGTTAAATTTAAGTTTAAATTGATTAATGTTGACTAATCTAAGCTTTGGAGTATCTAGTCTTTTGTTTTGCAGGAGTCTAATAACTTCATGAAAAACAGGGATAAACAAAGGTGATCAAACTCGAGTTTTCATCAAAAGAACTCAAGTTCTTCTCAAAAATTGCTCAAAGACGATGTGCAAAACTCTACAAACTCGAGTTTTCATTTCAATAACTTGAGTTTGTAACTCGAGTCACAGTTTCAAGAACTCAAGTTATTCTTATTCTATATATATATATATATATATATATATATATATATATATATATATATATATATATATATATATATATATATATATATATATATATATATATATATATATATATATATTTGTTTAACTTTTTTCACTGAAAACTCTAATAGAACTCGAGTTTAACTATAGCAACTTGAGGCAGCAACTTGAGCTTCAGTTTGATCAACTCGAGTTTGTAGCATTCTTTGAATATTCCTAACACTGTTTCATTGCAGGATCTCTTAGAAATCTCGAGAACTCGATTTTTCATTTCAGCAACTCAAGTTTACAACTCGAGTTGTTCATATTATATTATGTGTGTATTTATGTAACTCTCTCACTACAGGCATTCCTGGAACTCGAGTTTATATTCCAACAACTCGAGTTGTTTGTTTTCTCTACATATTTGCCAATCACTCTCATTGTAGACAATTCGAGAACCTAGGTTTCAATTTTAGCAACTCAAGTTTCAGGTAAGTAACTGGAGTCATTGCTTTTTAGAAGCACTTTAATATTTTTCTTTTTATGCAAAATAAAAAAAGTCGACGAGTGCAAAGACAACTCGAGTCCTAGTATTTAGAACTCGAATTCATGAAGAACTAGACACAACCACAAAATGAAGAACTCAAGTCAATGATGTAAAACTAAAGTTTTTGACTCAAGTCAGTTGCTCAACAACTCGAGTTTGTACCAATTCAAAAGAAAATTCAAGTGTTCCCATATCACACTTGAAACGAGGTTAGTGGTTTATTTTCAAACAACTCAAGTTTATCACTTAATAACTCAACTTTTGAGCACCAAAACTCAAGTTCTTGCATGACAACTCGAGTTGTGCGCACTGTTTTATATGTGTGTGTTCAAACTCTTGTCTTCCCTCTCATCATTTCTCAGTTTCACTCTCGCCACTCCAAGCCTTAAACTCGAGTTCAAAAATCCAAAAACCTTCTCCTTTTCAATCCCTCGATCCAATGAGCACCAAAAATCCCCAAATGCGTCTTGAATCCTCAACCTCTCCTTCTTCCTCAAATCAAGAAGGCTCAGCATCATCGTTCTCGACCCCTTCGTCTCCTCTAACCAAGAGACCGAGACGCGAAAAAGAAGCTCCTCAACTCTATCGGCCTAAGGTTGCACAAGACAATGAACCCCCTCGAAGACCAGGAATGAAAGGGGTTGTGATTCATGAACCATCAGAGAACCCTCACCAAACACGCTCTAAGTCTGGCAATACTCCAAAGAAAGGGAAGGAGAAAGCCATGTTGTGCCCAGAAAATATCTAATGGCACAAGGGGTCTTTCAACACCAATCGTATCACCAAAAATCAGATTCCACCTTCAGGTTATATTTGCAATCCTATTTCCATACCTGAATCAGACTTAAAGAATTTTCAAGAATATTATGGAATTCAAGGCTTTTCCTCTCTCAATCATTACTCATACAAGATAATCAAGAGACTAACATATCAATAAAAAGAATAAAAATTTTAAATATAAAATAAAACTGAATAACAAAAGAACTTAATCTTAAGAGAATCTACTCGAAGTCTCAAGTTCCAAATATAGAAATTCAAATACTAAACTATAGGAAAAGATAAACATGGACAAAGATTAAAAAGATAACCCCCTTTTTAAATCAGAAACTCAAGCCACATAATATGTCCTTCATAATTGAGGACTGGCCACACATGATGATGGATGGGTGAAAGACAATAGAAGGATGAGAGAAGGTGGTGTGTTGTGTGATTTTCAATGCTAGATGGAGGGTCTCTTCATAGCTTTCGGTTGTGTGAGTGAGAGGAGTCCGAGACCAAGAGGGAGGACTTGTGATTGGTGGAGAAAAGATAGGAGATTGGCATTCAAATCCAAATTTAATTTGAATTTATTAATATATTTTAAGCGATGTGCATGTATATCTATAAGAATTATTTAGGGGTAAGGAGCAATTTGGCCAACAAACTATTGGTTCAAGAGCGTCCAGCACAATTAACTTTTAAGTGGACCAAAAATACCAATAAATTTTTAAAAATGTGCACTCAGCACAATAAACTTTTTAAAATGTGCAATCAGCACAATACCATTAGAAAAAGATAACGTCTGTTATCTAAGGTGCAGATTGACCAACAAACTTTTACTCCTGGAGTGCCCAGCACAAAAAACTTTTACTCAGGAGCGCCCAGCACAAAATTCTAAATTTCACTAAATTAAATAAATTTTTTTTCTCAATTGTCATTATTCAAAACTACTTGTGTAGATGTAACATCCCAACTTTTCAAAAGCAGTATAAATTTTTTATTTATTTAAAATCATCAGAGTAGAGCACCGGAGCGATTGAGTAACTGATATGTATATATAAAACGCCGTAAGTTTGGCTAATTACAACAGCTCCCGATCCGGATGCTATGTTAAGAGCTGAGGTCCATTGCAATCGGACCTCAGGTAACGGTTAACCTCATATCTACGTATACAGTATATGGACTACAGACAAACACATAATCAATAGTATAAAAGCACATAGTACAAGCATCTCCCAAACAGCGTATCCCTAAGAGCACATAGGCCCCCTGCAGTGTAACCCTAGCAGCACCTAGGCCTCTTGATCCCTGGCAGCACATAGGCCCCTAACAACCGTATCCTGGCGGCACCTAGGCCTCTAACATGCGTATCCCATTACCCAGCAATCATAACAACAGTACATAACATATAATTCACATAGCACATACACGCATACCATAAATATCAGAGTTAGTGTTACAGTACGCGAACGTACCTTCGTTGGCGGAATTCAGCACGTTTACGGAAAACGGTGCTTCGACGAAAAACAGTATTTCGACGCGGTTCGTGATTACGGATATCCTATCAACATAACAATGTACTTGTTAAGGATCTAGCATTACGACGGACATTTTTAGTCAAAATGACTATTTTGCCCCTGACCCCCTAATTGGCGGAAATTCGCCAGCACTTCGTTACTTTGACTCTGATTTTCCAAAATTTTCCCAGAACTTCGACCCATCATGATTTCGAAATAATGACTAAAATAGCCCTATCATAGGATATCTAATCATACTTTGAAAAATAAAGGCTACTCTAACTATTGAAAGAACTACGAAAGCTTAAAGCTTGCTATTTTAACTTTCAACTTTCAGAGACTCAATCCCTACTATGTTTTTACCTCGTCAGGCATCTTTCAATGCAATGAGGCTTAAAAACAAGTATAGGAATTTCATCTCCTACTTGCTAGATCTAACTAACAATCCTACTAAAACTACCGAAGCTTAAGACTAAGTACCGAAAAACTTACCCAGAGCTTTGCTGCAATTTTCCCCAGAGCTCCTCTCTCTAACTTCTCTCTAGGATTCGAAAATCTCAAGAGGAAATGGTGTGAAAAACCAAAGGGAGGGGTGGGGTATTTATAGGAGAATTTGGGGACATAAAGGGAATTTTCCAATTTGATTTTTGCCGTCTGATAGAATTTCCCGATCGGTACCCGATTCGCGTAATCGCGTAAAATCCCAAAAATCGAAATTACAACTTTGAAGACATTTTCTCACTTATTAAAAATGTCCGGGCTAAATAAATTTCTGACTCCATATAGGGTTCCAACAGTCAGCCTGAAGTTTCTCGAAAGGCGTGCCCGTTCCCGGAATTCATTTATGGAATTGCCAACTTCTGGACAAAAATTCACTGATTCCAAATATGTCCAGAAAATCCTCAACTTACTTCTAGATGTTGAGTTATGATTTATTTTGTTCAAATTCTAATTTCCTGACTATCTGACTTTCTATCAGACTTTCCCTATTTTGTTTTATTAGGAAAATGCTCTATCGGCTTGAATGAACTTAGGAAAAGTCTACTTGAAGGTAAAAACTCACTGATCAATATTTTACCTTGACTTTGGAAATCTTATTCCTGGATCTCTAGATAGGATCCGTTTCCTAATTATTTCATTACTATTCACTTTAATTAATTTTATATTAAAATATTACAAGTTGCAACTTAAATATCATGATATTTTTTACTCATTTCTATCCTCAATTTTGTCCCAATTTCGGCTGCCCCATTTTTAATTATAATAAATATTTATTTTTTAATTATTTATTTATTTAATTAATTATATATTTCAATTTTCTTAAAAATTTCACAAAATTCCCTTATTGGTCCATTCTCGTATTTAGGCTTAAAAATACCTAAAATCAACTATTTTTTCCCAAAATTTCCAATTAATTAACAAATATGTTTTTACTAATTTTAAGCCAAAAACCACTAATTTTATGGTTTTACATAATTATTCACGAATTTCATTTGCTTATACTTAAGTAATTAGCCAATAATTACTTAATTACTTTCTTATCACTAGTTCATAATTTTCTTAATTAGCATGCCTCATTACCTCATAACTTTTGTATTGACATCTTTGTTTTCATGTTTCCTGTATTATCTTAGCATTTACGGGGGTATTTCGGTCATTTCCTTACTTTTTGAGTGTTCTTCTACAATTCCTCCAAGTTTGTAACTTAATAAATTACCTAAATTAGGGACAATATCCTTCCCTATTTCAAATAGATTTTTACTTGCCTCCTTTATAGCTTTCACAGGGTATTTATAACTCACAATGTGCTTAGGGACCTATTTGCAAATTCCCAAACGTTTTAGGGACCTAATTGCAAATTATCTAATTTCAAGGGAAATTACCCTAACAACAAGGTAAACTCAATACAAGGTGTTTGAGACCTCATATTCACCTATTTTGAATAGGTACATTTCCCAATTTTTGATATTTACCCTAAGTCAGATTTTAGGGTATTACAGTAGATATCTATGGACAAAAATTACTCATTTGCTAAAATAAACAATAATTTTCATTAAAAACATAATTATATGATTTAAATAAAACTGAAGGTATTTTATAATTTATTATATATGTTAAACAAAAACAATTATATGATTTATTTTTATTTTAGAAGAAATTTATGTGAGTTAAAAAATTCATTTAATGTTAATAAAATTTAAAAAAATCTATTATATCTGGAAAGAAATTAAATGCGTTTAATTTTTATTTTTATAAAAAGAGCTTAATGGATATCAACGTTGATACTTAATAATATAAATCCGGCAACTTGATGATATATTTGTTAATTAAATGATGGGGAAATCATTTCTGCATCGAATGCAGAAAACAAGTCTACAGTTTCAATTAGTCATTGATAACCATTTTAAAGCTTCACGTTACTTTCATGCACCCAACTATAATAAAGAAAACAAACCAATAGAAATGACTTTCTGCAGATTCACACAAAGAACAAGCAAAAGAAGGATCGGAGCACTCACTCGTCTGAATCCATAGCAATCAGCAGCAATGGCGAGAGGAATCGCAGGGAAAAGAACAGAAAGCTTAGTTCCCAGAATGACCTCTTGCAGAATCGCCAAAAAATTTCTGAGCAAGGCGCATCGAACTTTAGAGATAAGCCTCATGTCAGATTTCTTTTGCAAGGAGGTAAATGACATTTTCCGAGCCGATCGCTGCCTCGTGATCGCCTTTACGGTCAGTTCCTTGATATTTCCGTTCTCGGCCATCAGCAATGCTTCTTGATTCGACACCATTTTCGAGCTTCTTTGGTTGGTTTTTCAAAGAAAATTTAAAGGAGAGAATTGCAGGGTTTGAGGAGGAAGAAGAGACAAAAGGTGAACAGTGAATAATAGAAGATTGGTATGGTTGGAGAAGGATGGTAGGCTTACATGTATTTCTCGTGAGGTAGTGAGTAGGAGTGAGGAATACAGTTACGTGCCATATCCTATTATATATGCGACGATGTTTTGAAACGGTAGTGTTTAGTAGCTTGCTGCAGACTTGTTTTCTGCATTAGATGCAGAAATGATTTCCTCTTAAATGATCTATTGATTATATGAATATGATACTTGTTGGAAAAAAAAAAAAGATAACATAAAAAAAATTAAAAGTCTATTGGTCAAATTGCTCCTTATTAACCCATTATTAAATTGTCCTTAATCAAACCTCTTAAGTTTTCTTTCTTTCTTTTTCAACAAGTCCCATATTCATATAATCAATAGATTATTTAATTAACAAATATATCATCAAGTTGCCAGATTTATATTATTAAGTATCAACGTTAATATCCATTAAGCTCTTTTTATAAAAATAAAACTTAAACTCATTTCATTTCTTTCATAATATAATATATTTTTTAAATTTTATTAACATTAAATGAATTAATTAAATCACATAAATTTCTTCTAAAATAAAAATAAATCATATAATTTTTTTGTTTAACATATATAATAAATTATAAAAACCTTCAGTTTTATTTAAATCATATAATTATTTTTTTAATGAAAATTTTGTTTATTTTAGCAAATGAGTAATTGTGTAACTCATTCAATCTAAATTCTTTGAAAATATTTTCATCCAACCAAACATAGGCAAGTCAAACTTATTGTGTATCATCATCATAAACTAGAGTATATCTTGCCATTTCCAAAGTTCTCAATCTCAAAAATGGATTAAATATGGCTTGTCTCAAACTTCACAAAGAATCTATATGCTGTCTCAATTTATGAATAGAAATGAATTATTTTGAGCAAATTATACTTTTGATAAATCTATTTCATCAAAGTAGAAAAGACTAACAAAATTTGCCATTGCTACACAAGATAAATAAGATTTTATAAATTGGAACTAGTCTATGTGCTAAAAGTGTAATGGGATATTATGTAGTATTCAGAGTTCAAATCCTCATGTAAAATATTAAAAGGGTTAAGGAGTAATTTAGCCAACCAATTTTTACTTTAGGAGCGCCCAACATAAATAACTTTTAAGTGGACCAAAAATACCAAAAAACTCTTAAAAATGTGCAACCAGCACAAAAAATTTCTACTTCAGGAGCGCCCAACACAAAAAAGTTTTACTCATTTTTTGTGCTGGCTGCACATTTTTAAAAGTTTTTTGATATTTTTGGTCCACTTAAAAGTTATTTGTGCTAGGCGCTCCTGAGGTAATAGTTCGTTGGTCAAATTACTCTTTAACCCTATTAAAAACAAAAAGTTTTATCTCGTTCGGTGATGTCAACTACAAAGAACAATGTTATAGTATATTCTATCAATAACCAAATCTTCAGGTAACAAAATAAAACAAAACTAATAGACTGGAAGAGTTGATAAAACCTGTTAGAAGTAGTTGAAAAGCTAAAGCTCTTTCCCGGCTATGAAACTAATTGATTTCATATAGCTCTGCCAAAACTGAAATCAAGTGCAGTCAATTGAATTCAAATAGAAGAAATGACAATTTGAGAGGAATTCTGAATAAACTGTTTAATTATTAATTCAAGGGTTAATGGTTACCTAAAGGCATCAAACACAATTAACTATTTTTCGGGTGTAAACCAGACATAATCAATTTATTTATAACACTTATAACAGAGTTAACTTCTGTTACTTTTTATACTTACTAATCTTCTCAATCTATTATTTTAATATTTCTCTTAGAAGGGTTAAGGTGCAAATTTAGTAATGAACTATTTTTCTATGTGCACCAAATACAATTATTTTTTAAAAGAGCATTCACAAGATAAATATGGACATTTACGTGAGCATTTACATTAATGCCCTTACTTTATTTATTTTTTCATAAATGCATTTATAAGACAAATAAAAAGGATTTAAAAGAAGGCTAAATTTTTTTAAAAAAAAAAATCCTCCTAAACTTTGAGTCAGTTGCATATAATCCCCTGACATTTCAAAGTTTAAATTTTAACCCCCCCCCCCCACCCGACCTTTCATTTTTTAACTATTAACCTCTATCGTTAAGTGACGGTTATCTTTTTAGTAGAAAACACCACATCAGATTATAAGATGACACGTGGCATCCTGTGTAAATTATCAATTTCATAAAACTCCTTGAACTTTGAATAGTTGCAGATAACCCTTCTAAACTTTAATTAGTTACAAATAACCCACTTGACATTTCAAAAATTAAATTTAACTCCTTTAAAATTTGATTTATAATATTAAATCTCATGTTGTTACTTTTATCATTTTAATAAATATATTAAGTTTTTTATATCATTTTTCAATTAAAATAGTTTTCTTGTATGGTTAAAACAAGAATAATAATATTTAAAAATATAAAAATAAAAATGTCATCATTTACATAACATGTACTTATTTTCTTGGAATAAGTGAGCATTGATAGTATAAAAATGTCATCATTTATGTTAAATATTTTCTTAGGATGATTGAGCATTAATAATTTAAATATTACATCTGTGTTAGAGAATAACTTTTTTCCTAATTAATTTTTTATTAGTAATGCATATATTTTTCTTGAATTAGAGGTTCAACATTTTTTTTATATTTTTATAAATACTATTTGTTCTGGTTCAGAACTCAGATGTCCGGCCTATTGAAGGTCCGGAGATTGATATAGGATCTGTGCGCTCCTCCTGTATGCTTATAGGACAAGCGTTCAGGAGAAGGTATGATCACGGTACACAAGCAGGCGTTTCGCCTAAGGGGTCTTGTGTGTGCCGTGTGTTGAATGTAGATTAGTCAAGGCTAAGAGATTGTGTACCGACGCCCGTCTCCTCCTCTATATATATAGAGTCTACCAGTTAGTTAGTTCCTTGGTGCCACACCGTACATGTCACGGGATCGTCTTGTGCGTGTCAGAGATCGTGTGTGCATGTCCAAGGTCATGGTGGGTCCCACGGATAGTGGGTTGCCCCCTGTACTAGCCAGTGAGATAATGGGCCTAGACTAGGTCCGTAACAGTTGCCCCCAAGCTCGGTTGCTCAGGTCTCTGATCTACCGAGTTTAGATGTTCGTTTGACTGAAATACGGAAGTCCGAGTCTTTGTTGATCGCGAAGTAACATGATATCCTTGTCCCCCCTGGTCCGGGTTATGTTTGCTTTTAAATTTCGTTGTTCTTCGTCCATCCGGAGTCAGGGCTCGCCTCTTGCACGGTCGAAACCTCCAAGTGTGGGTCCTTTCTCGGGCTCATTAGCCTAACAGGTGGCCGGGATACTTGATTGTGAGCCCCGCCCTTGTGCCCGGCGCTTTCTCTTGTCGATTCCTCTTCTAGGTCATCATTAGCCTCGCCGGTGGCGTCCCTCGGCCGTCGTGAAGCCGAATTGAGGGGCTTGGCCTATACGGCCCTTGGCGTAATTAATGCCTGACAGACGCGCATTAAATGAAAAGGTCACGTCATCCTTGCTAATGAATGAAAAGGCGCTTTTGCTCCCGTCGATTGAGTTTCGAAAGGTTTATACCCGCCAGCCTCCTTGATGCCATTTTACCCAAG
The DNA here is from genome assembly GCA_025563575.1 of Acacia pycnantha. Lineage (NCBI taxonomy): Eukaryota > Viridiplantae > Streptophyta > Magnoliopsida > Fabales > Fabaceae > Acacia > Acacia pycnantha. The sequence continues at coordinate 4,183,597 of JAMWYP010000019.1, forward strand.
TTGTTTTGAAGAACTTCTCTCCCGACGATTTTCGCTTCCGGAGGATAATCATCTCGTGAACCATCTTCATTCCACAACTTTCATCGATCATCTCCATATTTTAGGTAGGTATTATTGTTTCCTTGCCTCTTTCTTTTGTTACGCTCGATCTGCTGTTTCCTATAAGATTGCGTCGTATTTAGTTGAAGTTAAGGTAGATTTCCTTATTGAGTGAATTTTCGCGTAGTCTGTTTTCAGTTCCCACATTTGTGCAAAACTCCCCTGTTTTCGAGTGAGCCGTTTCCTTTTCGTTAATACCTTTAAGAGAGTGGCTCCCAATGTCGAAGGACATAAAGGATATGACCCCAGAAGAACCGGTGAACTACGCCAAGCTGTCAAGGAAAAAGCCGTTGGTGGCTTTGAGGCGATGAATCTTCTCGTCCAACGTCGCAAACCGTTGCTTTAACCGATCACCGTGGAGGCAAGGGAAAAACTTCGGTGGTGGGTCGGCGAAAACTCGAGAGGGCACATCATCGGTTAGGGAAGTCCGAATGTTTCCTTCCCGCTTCTTCCCAATCCAAGGGTGTTTAACCCGAGCTTCGACGTGTCCGCTTCTCCGGCCTTCCGAATAGCCAGTCTAACGAAGTGGCCAGCTCGGGTCCTAGGGCCGAGGTTGATTCCTACATCGGGCCTTGCTATGACTGCTTGTACGAATGCTCACGACTTATTTCTTGCGGGGATTCCTCCACAGCCGACTTGATTTTAAGCTCCTGCCGACACAATATTGTCCCGGCTCCTCAAGCTTCATCGCCGAGTCCTGTTGACTTGGATTTTAATCTTTCCACAACTGTGGAATCTCGCCTTCAATTTTTGACATCAGGTATGCTAGGAAGATTTTGATCTTGTTTATATTTTTATTTGTGTTAGGTATAATGGCGTCGTCTTCTTCTTCTCACGCGGCCACAGGATTTAATTGAACAATTCCCTTGGGTTACCCGCGAAGTGTTGTCCTATCGGTCGAAGCTGACCATAGAGGACTTGGAAGGTCTCCCAGTTCAAGAAACTAACACCTACTCTCTCTGTCTCCCGGAAGAGGAAGAGCCTGTGTGCTCCGAGAGGGAAGGGAGCCACAACTCCTTTTTCTTTTTCTATGCAGACTATCTTACCAGACTTGGTATTCGCTTTCCCTTTTCCGAATTTCAAATGGCCACCCTCCAATTCCTTAGTGTAGCTGCCTCGCAATTACACCCCAATGGATGGGGTTACCTGATTGCCTTCGAGTGGTTTTGCATGAGCCTTGGTGCGCCTTGCACCACTTCTATGTTCTTCTATTTCTTCACCCCCATACCTCTCGTTCGGAAAGAGTCGCCGAGCTCAAGGGCCGGACGTCCATTCGGGAATAGCCAACCGGCGTTTGTTTACCCAGTCTCGATTCTTTCAAACGCTTCAAGAGCAACTTTTTAAAGTTGCTATTTAAATATCGGCGTTGTTCCGCGTCTTAGTAAAGTATTCATCGTCTTTGCCTTCCTAGTAGCTAACACGGTGTCTGTGTTTCGTGCAGGTCTCAAGATGAAAGAGCCGCAATATCTTTCTGGGATCCCTGTGCCAACAACTAAGGGGAGAAAGAGGTCGGCCCATGACTCGGGCAAGTCGAAGGTCGGAGAGTCATCGAAGCGAGCCGAGCCAAAGAAGCTCAAGGCCGGAGAGTCCTCGAAGCCCGCAGCTGATGCCAGGACAGTCTGTCCTATCCGAGCCTCCCTACCGCGGCCTCGCCGCCTCCCAAGTCGACCAACGTTGGGCCCTCCTCCTCGCCCGATATCCCGGTTCCCCTCGTCCTCCAAGCTGTCATCCCCGTTCCCATTTGTGGAGTAAGGGAATTACCGAAGAGCTCAGCATCACACTCCTGCCTCCTACCCGCTATCAAGAGCCAGTACCCTTGCGGGAAGTCGATGTACGAGACGTCCAGGAATTGGGTAATGCTTTCCTAAGAGGTGCTGGTTTGACCCAATCTTTTCTAACCCTCCACCACAAATATGCGGAGACTGCCGCGGAGCTGAAGCGTGCCCGATCAGACCGTGATGAAGCTCTGAAGCAATGGCAAATCGCTTCGAACGAGTTCCAGGCTCGTGAGGTTCAGCTGGGGAAAGTGGAGTTTGCACTGAAAGAGACCCAGGGTCTCTTGGCCGACTCCAACGTAATAATCGAGGGCTTTAAAGCGGCTCAAGCTAGCAGCGAAGAGCAGTTGAAAGCCATAACAGCTGAGAGGGACAGGGTCAAAGCCGGGGGAGGCGTCTTCGCGCATCGACGGCGGAGATAACCCGGCTTCAGGAGTTGCTACTGGGATCCGTGGTGGAGGCGTTTGAGAATTCCCTTGCCCAGATCCGGGCTCTAAACCCGGGGGTCGAGCTCAACACTACAGGGCATCATTTTCGGGCTTATGTGGATAACGGGCAGTTTGTCCCCTATGTGGAACCTCCTGCTAACTCCGAGACCCGAGTAGATGGCGATGCGGCTGTGCTGGAGGCCGAGCAGGGTAAGGAAGTCTCAACCGCCCCCAAGCTCGTGGGTTGATTTCCTTTATTTGTACTTTGTATATTCTCTGTCTTATAAGATTCCTGGTATTGTAACCGGGTCATCCAAAGGCAAACGAAAATTGCCACCTGCCCGGGTTCGGTTTTGTCCCGATAGCGTCCGAGCATTTTGACCTGATCAGGGTCTGCATGACATTTTCTATTGATACCCCGAAGTAAATAAGCGTGTCTGGGCTGCGATAGCTATCCAGACCTAATTTCTTCAATTGAAAAGCTAGTAACAATTTAATCTTGAAAACGACAATGTTTGGAATTCAACAAATACTCTCCAACGAGAATTTCATTCATATTCGACAAAGCAGGAAGGGCCAGTAGGCCAACATCGAACAAAGAACATAATGGAAAAAGATGCTTTAAGACAAACAAAAGATAAGCCTAAGCGAAATACGCCTTTAACTTGTCCGCATTCCATGTTCGCTTGATTGGGGCTCCATCCAAATTCTCCAGAATGTAGGCTCCTCTCTCAAGAGTTTCCCGAACGCGATAAGGTCCGTCCCAATTAGCCGCCAACTTGCCGTCTTTGGAATTCTTGTTTCCGATGTCGGCCCTTCTAAGGACCAAGCAACCGGGTTGGAAAGTCCGTAGTCTAACCTTCTTGTTATAACGAGCCGCGATCAACTGCTTCATTGCAATATCCCGACAATGGGCGGTAACCCGAGCCTCATCGGCCAGATGCATCTCGACTGCTAACGCCTCATTATTGGCTGTTTCTCCTTGTGATAAAATGCTCTTCCTGCGCCAAGACATCATCCCTATTTCGACAGGAATCATAGACTCACAGCCGTAGGCCAGCCTATAAGAAGTTTCTTGAGTGGATGTCTGAGCAGTTGTTCGGTTTCCCCAAAGAACAAAGGGTAGTTGATCAGCCCAAGAGGTGTCGGCCTCCAGCATACGTTTCTTCAAACCCTCAAGGATTACCTTATTGGCGGCTTCAGCTTGCCCATTGGACTGCGGGTGTTCCACGGAAGCAAAGTGATGTTGTATTCCGTATTCATAAATCAAATCACGAAATCCGACTCCAGTGAACTGAGTTCCATTGTCGGTTACTATCTCGGCTGGTGCTCCGAACCACGTAATTATATTCACTTCAACAAACCGTTGCACACGTGCCTAGGAGATCGTTGTGAGAGGTTCGGCCTCAATCCACTTGGTGAAATAGTCTACTACCACGATTAGCCACCGTAGTTGCTCGGGTGCTGTCTTGAATGGCCCCAGAATGTCCATGCCCCATTTGTAAAATGGCCAGGGGGCCGTGATGGAATGAAGCTCGGCTGGGGGCGCCCAAATAACTCTGGCATGTTTCTGACAACTATCGCACTGTCTTACAAGGGTCTTTGAATCCGCCTCCAATGTTGGCCAGTAATAACCTGCTCGAAGGGTTTTTCGCGCCGCCTTAGCCCCCATATGCTGACCGTTGGCCCCTCCATGCACCTCGGCCAGGACATACCCGGCTTCATTTGGGTTCAAACACCTTAGCATGGGAGAATGTAATCCCTTTCGGTAGAGTTGATCCTCCACCATTGTATACTTGGCTGATTCTCGAACCAACATTTTGGCCTCCATTGCATCGTGCAGGATGAGTCCACGTTCAAGATAGTCTTCTATTGGCTTTTTCGGTCAGATTCAACCGAAATAGCCATCATGCACACCGGATCTTCGAGATTTTGCTGGACAACCGTACGGTGACAACCGCACTGCTTAGTGCTCGCCAATTTTGACAAAATGTCGGCTCTTGCGTTTTCTCCTCGAGGGATATGGGTAACGGTTGCTTCATCGAAGTCTGACATTAAGTCCTTGGCTTTTAGGAGATACTTGGCCATTAGTGGGCCTTTAGCCTGATACGTACCCTCGATCTGAGCCGCCACAAGTTGGAAGTCGGTGAAAACCTTAACTCCTGTGGCCCCATTTTCCTTGGCTTGAAAAAGCCCGGCTATCAAGGCCTCGTATTCTGCTTGATTGTTCGAAGTTGGGAAGTTAAGATGCAACGAATGCTCAATTGTAACCCCCTCTGGACTCTCATTGATGACTTCGGCTCCACTTCCTTTCGTGTTCGACGATCCGTCGACATACACCTTCCATTCGCCCGCCATCGTATCATCTGCCCTAGTAGCCGGGGTGAGCTCTCTGATGAAGTCGGCCAACGCCTGTGACTTGATTGCATGGCGAGCTTCATAGGTGATGTCGAACTCGGAGAGTTCTATCGCCCAATTAGTCATCCTCCCTGCTAGGTCCGGCTTATGTAGGACTTGTCGAATTGGTCGGCTTGTTCTAACAACGATATGGTGACCACGGAAATAAGGTCTTAATCGACGGGCCGCAATAAGCGGAGCGAATGCCACTTTCTCCAGCTTTTGGTATCGGACCTCGGCATTCTGCGGGGTTACGCGACAAAATATACAGATTTTTCCGTGTTCCGCCTCTCTTACTAAGGCCGCGCTGACGGCCTCCTCGCCGACGGATAAGTAAAGGAAAAGACTCTCGCCGTGTTGGGGTTTTGAGAGGATCTGGAGGATTGGCCGGACATTGCTTTATCTCTTCAAATGCGTCATCGCACTTTGAATTCCACTCCACCGATGCCTCCTTCTTTAAGAGCACGAACATGGGCAAAGCCTTCGGTGACTTTGGCAAAAACACAGTTAGGCGGCCAACCTTCCGGTTAAGCTGCTGGACTTCTTTTTATTACTTGGAGCCTTCATCTCCATCACCGCCCTACATTTGTCCGGGTTGGCCTCAATGCCTCGGTTAGTCAGCATGAAACCCAGGAATTTTCCAGCGGGGACGCCAAAAGCACACTTGGCCGGGTTCAGTCGGATTCTGTAGGTTCTGAGTTTGGCAAATGTCTGCTCCAGGTCTTGTATATGACGTTGCTGGTCCAAAGTTTTGACGATCATGTCATCTATATACACTTCCACATTGCGACCGATCCAGTGCGCAAAGACCTTGTTCATCATCCTTTGATATGTAGCTCCAGCATTCTTCAATCCAAAGGGCATGACATTGTAGCAATAATTAGCTCTTTCAGTAATGAAGGCCGTCTTTTCCTGATCCTCTGGGTACATCGCTATCTGATTATATCCGGAATATGCGTCCATAAAGGACAGGAGCTGGAATCCTGAGGCGTTGTCCACCAGTTGGTCGATGTTTGGCATTGGGTAGGAGTCCTTCGGGCACGCTTTGTTCAAGTTCTTGTAATCTGTACAAACTCTCCACTTCCTGTTTGGCTTTTTTACCATCACCACATTTGATAACCGGGTTGTATCTTGAATTTCCCGAATGAATCCGGCTTCAAGCAATTCTTGGATGTGAATCTCCAATGCTTTCCTTTTTTAAGTCCGTGGTTCCTCTTTCTGCGACACAGGGATTGAGCCCGGATATACTTCTAGTTTGTGACAACAAAACTTCGGATCTATCCCCGGTACCTGAGACAAATTCCAAGCGAAGATATCCCGGTTTTCCTTCAGGAACTCCACCAAACTGCTTTTAAGTTCGGGAGATAGGTGTTTGCCGATCTTAGTGGTCTGGAGAGGATCGCCTACCACCGATCTTCCGGGTCTCTGCCGGCTCGGGCGTACCTCCTCGTCGCGGATGTCTAACTCCACAGTATTAACTTCGTCGTCTGGTGAATCCCGGTCCGAACGGTCCGGATAGCTGCTTCTTTGGGGCAGGGACGAAGATCCGCCCTCCCCATTCGACGGTTTCAAGTAGCAGCGTCGAGACTCTTTTTGATCGCCCGTTACCGTGACCACGGTTCCTTGGTTGCCTATCACCTTGAGTTTTTGATGCTTAGTAGATACCAGCATGTCCCACTTGTAAATGGTTGGCCTTCCCAAGATTATGTTGTAGGGTGAAATGAAGTCGGCCACTATGAACCGCACTCTTTCGGACTTGAAGACGTTTTTGACTCCGAGGGTGAACCGGAGGTCGATAAACCCCTTCGGACGCGATTGTTCTCCGTTAAACCCGATGAGGGTTGTCTTGCAAGGCTTTAAGTCGCCCCGGTCCAAGCTCATTCTTTTAAACGCCTCCCGACTTAGTATGTCGGCCGAGCTACCGGCATCCACAAATATCCGCCTGACTCGGCGGTTGACGCTGTCCGGTTATCACTAGCCCATCTTGATGGCCAGGGACAACGTCTCTGAGGTCGTCACTTGTGAAAAACAAAGGCGATCGTGTTACCTCAGTGTGATGTTCCTTAAATTTTGGTCGGTCTCTGACGGATAGGACTTCTCGAAGGTATTTCCTTCGCTGGCTCATAGTATCTCCGCCTCCGCCCATTGCTCCGCTGATTACGTTACAGTCGAATTCAGCTTACGGAAATTCGTCATCGACTTGGGGGCCTTGCGCTTATCTTCACCTTTTGAACTTTCGGGGGGGGGGTCGTGCTGCGGTTCTTGGTCTTTCGTTTACCACCTTTTCCTTGATGCTCTATGACATACTGTTGAAGTTTGCCTTCGCGAACAAATCGTTCGATTGCATCACGGAGCTCGTAACATTCATCAGTTGTATGACCCCGACCATCATGGAACGAGCAATATTTAGATTGGTCTACCCGGATCTTCGGTAGGACGAGACGAGGTCGATCGACCTTCTTCATCTCGGTTCTTGACACTTCCTTCCATACTTGGGACCGAGGCACCGTCAAGGCTGAATATTTTCGTACTTGCTCCGTGATCGGACTTGCCACCCCGGCTCTTGTTTTCGTTCCCCCTCTGCGGGAATCCCTATTTACGTTATCGGAGAAGTCTCGACCTCGGGAGGAGGTTCTATCTTGGTCCCGCCTCGAAATGGGATTGTTTGCCATTCGCATCCGCTCGACGTCCAAGTATTTCTTTGAACGGGTTATGAAGTCGTTGAGATTTTTGCCCGCTCCTTTAAGAAAGATTACGCAAGCGGGACTCTTTATCGAGGCCATCCACCAATAAGTGAACGTGTACGTCCTCATTGAGTCCGCGCACCTGTAGTACCGCATGATTGAAGCGGTCAAGGTAACTTTGGAGCAGCTCTCCCGCCATTGCACGATTTTGGACAAAGAATTGGGACTTTGGTTGCCGTTTGCTAGTTGCGAAGTGCAACTCAAAGGCCTCGGCAGTCTTCAAAATTGTGGATCGACCCAAAAGGAAGAGTGTGGAGCCATTTCAACGCCGGCCCTTTTAACGTCGCGGCGAAGATTCGCGGCACGATTGGTTCCTTGAGACCTCTAACCGACATGTGAACGTCAAAGTCTTCTAAATGAGTCATCGAGTCTTGTGTGCCGTCGTACTTTGTCAACTCACCCAAATTCAGCTTTTCGGGGAATCGGGCGTTCTGGATCTCCTTTGAGAAAAAGCTATTGTGCATTTGGCTGACATATCTCCGTCGCTGGAAACCACTTGGAGGAATCGTCCTGTCACCTCGATGGTTCCTCGCCTGAGGTCGACCTTCTTCATCTCGGTTTAGGTTCCTCCTATTGGCCCTCCTGCTGTTGACGGCCGCCTTCTGCCTGTCAGTGCGATGAGCCGAGCTCTCGTCATCGTCGTCTTCTCTCCAAGTTTTATCTTCCCAGTCCTCATTTGGAAAGGGTGTGGGTCCGTCTTTTCTCCCGCTCTTCCGCTCGGCGATAGTGAAGGGTATGGCGCTTGTCTATGTTGTCCACCCGTCTCATTATCGCAAGCATCCCGGCTTGAAGAGATCGAAAGTCGGCTCGGCATGTGGGATGTCCCGCCGCCTCAGAGTGGAATTTCGTGGTCCACGGTCTTGGTTTCGTGGAGCCGAGGACTCCGTGTCGGACGGGTTGTCCTCTTCTTTGTCGTTCATTGTTGGGAATCAAAGGGTCTTACGGTGAGATAGCCGATCTTCTCCTTCCTGATGGTCTCCATCGTATTGGTTAATCGGCTGCTCGTTACGGGGTGGTTGACGCGGTGGTTGACGGTTGTCCCCGCTTGATCCGCCTCCGATTGTCTTTGGCACAAGCACGAGTGCTTATCCTCATGGTCACGGGAATTGAAGTTTATTGATCCCCACGGTCGGCGCCACTGCTGCGGTTCGGAACTCGGATGTCGGCCTATTGAAGGTCCGGAGATTGATATAGGATCGTGCACTCCTCCCGTATGCTTATAGGACAAGCGTTCGGGAGAAGGTATGATCACGGTACACAAGCGGGCGTTTCGCCTAAGGGGTCTGTGTGTGTCGTGTGTGTTGAATGTAGATTAGTCAAGGCTAAGAGATTGTGTACACGGCGCCCGTCTCCTCCTCTCTATATATAGAGTCTACACGGTTAGTTAGTTCATTGGCTGCCACACCGTACATGTCCTGGGATCGTGCTGTACGTGTCCGAGATCGTGTGTGCATGTCCAAGGTCATGGCTGGGTCCCACGGATAGTGGGTTGCCCCCTGTACTAGCCAGTGAGATAATGGGCCTAGACTAGGTCCGTAACACTATTCTTCTAGTTTTTGTCATACAAAAGAACTATTTTGATTGACAAATGATTGTAGAAATCTTAACAAGTTTATTAAAATGATAAAAGCAACGGTATGTAGTTTAATATTATAAACCAAAAATTAAGGGAGATAAATTTAAATTTTGAAATGTTAGTAGGTTATTTGTAACTGATCAAAGTTCAGAGGATTCTCAGCAACTGTTCAAAGTCTAGGGTTTTTTATAAAATTGGTGGCATCTCATAATATGATCTGGCAGTTTCTATTAATGAACTATTCCCCTGTGGGTACCAAACACAATTATTTTCATAATGTCATTTATAAGATAAATAAAGGGATTTAAAAGAATCCAGGAAATTAAAAAGCTTTTGTCATTCACATACTTGTCTAGTAAAAAAAATTATTGCACCCCTTTTGATCAAAAAAAAATTAAGTTTTGTCAAAAAAAAGACAATAATGCCTTACAATATGAGCATTTACAATTTAAATAAAGAGATTTAAAATAATCTAAGGAGTTAAAAAATTTGGTCATTCAAATATTTGCCTTCTAAATGCCCATATTTGTGTTGTAAAATAAATTTTAAGTGATATTTTGAGGGTTGACTTAAATAAAATTGCTTCCATGGTGTCTAAGTTTCTCATTTTAAAAATGCACAAATTTCTAAACATATATTAAAATAATAGAGTGAGAAGACTGATAGAACTTACAATGCTAAAAATAACATAAATTAACTCGGGTTAACGGCGTTGCTATAGGTGTCACAAAATAAATTAATTACGTCTACTTTTACATTCGAAAATAGTTAATTATGTTGGGTGCCCATTAGGGGTGGAAATAGGCCAGGGGCCTGTGACCTGTTAAAAGCCTGGTCAGGCCTGGCCTGTCAGGCTAACAGGCCAGGCCAAGGCCGATTTTAAGGCCTGTTTGGCTTAAAAGCCCAGGCCCAGGCCTACAAATAGGCCTGTAAAGCCTAACAGGCTGGCCTGTTAAGAGGGGTAAAATTGTAAATATGTTTTTTTTAATTAAACCGATACTGTACATTAACCTGACCCATGGAAAGGAATTTAAAAAAAAAAACCTCCTTCTCATTTCCGCCTCCAAGCTCCTGCCTCCAAACCGCGACCTGCGAACCCTAACTGTTCAGGATTCCAGACGTCCTGAAATTGGTGCCAGATTCATCCGTTTTGGCCCCGAACGGCCACTGAGGCGATCCGGGTCAATGGAAAGGACATTTTTCGACCGTCTTGGATTTGGGTGAAAACTCACGTACCCTCCTAATTTCTATTCAGGATTCTAGACTGCTTGAAATTGCTGCCTGATTCATCCATTTCGGTCCCAAACAACCCCTGAGGCGATCCGGGTCATCAAATGGAGATTTTTTGACCGTCTCGGATTTGCGGCTTCGAACGGCCACTGAGGCGATCCGGGTCAACAAAAAGGACGTTTTTCGACCGTCTCGGATTTGGGTGAAAACTCACGTACCCCCCTTCCCCCATTCCACCATCGGCCTCACCGAGCCTCACCCTCGGCGTCACCACCGGCCTCACCGTCCTCACCACCGGCCTCACCATGCTCACCGACTTGTTCTTCTTCTACCTTCCTTCTTTCAATTTGCACGGCGACCGGCGAGCGAATCAGAGTCGTTTGGGGGAGCGAATCAGAGTCAACCAGGTAAATCGAAATCGATCCTTCACTTTAGTACAGAACATTAAGACACTATAAATTAAGAGAGCTTTTGCTCTGTGTAGCTCCTTCAAAACTTAGATTTGGGGGTTCGGCTATTTTGGAATGGAACATGTTCGTTTCTGTTACTTTCAAAACTGTAACAACATGAAGACAAAGTACACTTTGGGTTCACAGGTGGTTAAAAATCCTTGGTAAAATTTGGTATTCTGCTACCTAAAAAATCACACATCGATCTACCCCACAAACACACACGTATACGGCTGGTTGACATTATAATCTAGAAGCAGTGCCCTGTAACTTTTACTCGTGTAGCTCCTTCAAAACTTAGATTTTCTTTGCTTCTGTTGGGATATATTACTAGTTTGGTACTATTTCCAGCAGTGTCTGTTACCCCTTCTTGCCAAAACCTTTGCTTGTTTCAACTCAAACTAGAAACATTATTATTACAACTGTTTCATGAACTATCATTGTCCAGAAGCTCTCACTTATGCAGAATCAGTTTAATTTGTTTCATAGCCACTTGTCTGCTATTGTGAATGGAATCTCCCCAGCTTGAATATATTAACTTAACGTTAAGGATTTGAATTTGCGACCTAATCTCTTGTACATATACGATAATATAGTCAATGCAAGAGACAATCTAGCTCATGAAAAATGAATATATATTATAATAACATTATAATTATTAAGGACCACACGTCATGTTCCAAATGTCAAAGACCAGCCATAAAGTTAAAAAACTATAGTATGTTAAAAGAATTGGGAGGGTCAGGTTTTTCAGAGGAAAAGTTGTATGAAGAGAGCTGGGTTCAACAGATGAGAATGATTAGTGATGCAAATTGGTAGTGCTGTTATCATATTGTTTGCCTAATCCTATAATTAGAGTCATAGCCTAATCCTATTTTATTTGAAGCAGAAGAAGAAGAAGAAATTATATTGAAAATTTGATGTGATGAATCATTCAATGTCTCATTCTAACTTGTATGCAATTGGTGTTTTGTTGCTTGTTTAACTGACACAATTGTTTTGGATAGATCTTTGTTCACTGATCAGATATGCTCATTTGCTTTAAATAGGCCAACTTACAGGACCAAGGAGAAATTCCCTTAAATAGAATAGGATAGGACTCATCCATGCTTGTCAATTCTGGAGGCAATTGAAATGCTTTAGTTATGACATCTGTTGATCATATCTTTATTTGTATTACTGATTGATATGTGTAAACATGAATTTTATTCATGGTTTCCTTTATTCATGGCCATGGGATATTATTTCATTCATACATGTTATGAACTTTATCCATGGTTATGTTATGTTGTTGTATTTGATTTCATTATTTATGATGTATTTTAGGTCATTGCCTCATTGGGAATAATTTATGTAGGGCCTGTTTTTGGCCTGTTAACAGTTGGCATGTTTTCGGCCTGTTAACAGTTGGCCTGTTCTCGGCCTGTTAACAGTTGGCTTGTTTTCGACCTGTTTTATGTTGAAGCCTGTGGTCTGTTAGCCTGAGTACAAGATTTTAAAAAACACATGCTTTTTAACAAGCCACAGGCCAGGCTCAGTATACGAGGCAGAGCTCGAGCCAAAAATTAGCTCATTACAGGCCACGAGCCACCTCCATGCATAATGAGTCGGGCTCGTTAAGGGCGAGGCTGGCACAGCGCTTTCCACCCCTAGACTGCCCATATAAAAATAGTTTGTTATTAAATTTTCCCCTTCACCCTTAATTCAAAAAGAGTTCCCTAAAGTTGACAACAGGTCAATGTATTGTTGAAAAATGAGACTAAATTAACATTATGGACAAACGTGTATATATACATGCACCTTTCAAAAAATACTCTCGTACGGCTCAACAGATTCAGAAGAATGCCTTTGTTGCATTGCATGTCCATTGGCAATCTCAGTGAACTTGTCTGCTTCTTTCAATGATTTGATGAGATTTGAGAGAGAATTTTGCATTCTTCCGCAATGTGACTTCAATCTTTCAGCAGTTTGATGAGATCTGAAATCACATGAACCTTGGATTTTGAACACCATATGGTCAATTTCTCATGTTGGAGAATGTAAACTTTCAACTTCATCTTCACTGTCGTTCTCACTATTATATGTTTCCAGATATGCCTCATCTCCTTCCTCGTTATCTCCAACCTGTATGGAAAGCGGATATTGACTCATTTTTAACAGAAAAATATGAGTAGTAATATGCAACTCCTCAGCATATCTATTTTCCAAATTCACACAAACTTTCTTTAAAAATGAAAAGTAAATCACACAGATCTTACATAGATATCTTTATCTGAGTGGAAAGTTCATTATACTTTGAAAATAGGAGAAAAGTTTGCCTAATTTCAACAAAATTTAAGGGAAGTTTCTAATTAACTTCTTGTTTAAATGGATGTTTGTGAGTTTTGAAAATATGGGTTTATACTTTCAACAAAATTTAAAGAAAAACTGTATTGGTTTTGAAAATAGAGGAAATGTTGAGTGGATTCAACAAAACTCAAAGGACGGTTATGTAACTTACTGATGCTAAAAGAAACAGAAATGAATGAATGAGTTCTTTTTTAGCCATTATATAGCAGAGAACAATTATGACTATTTGGGTGAGTTAGGAAAAACGTTTATCTAATTTGGATGTTCACAATTGTGAGAGGGAGAGCAAGGTAGAAAGAGAGTGAGACCTCGGAGTCATCGTCATCATCGTCCTCAGTAGCATAAGCATAATCTAGTTTGTCATACAATGCTTCATCTCCCTGGTCCTTTACCTTCTCCACTTGATCCTATGAAAAGTTGAACATGCCAAATGTGAGTGTGGTAGCAAAAAGGGGTTGCCAATGAACAAAAAAGAAAAGAAAATGGACTTGCAGAATGCGAAGCTAAAAGTATATGAAGATTAGTTAGTCCATACTATTACGCCTCTGATTTTCGCCACTTTGCTTTGCAAAGAAGAAATATGATTTAAGAGTGCCTGAAACAAACAGAAAGATATCTCAGCAAAGACCATTAGTTATAAGCATAAATTCAAAAGCACTCGCACACCCATATAAAAAAAGAAATAGAGGAATAGACAAGGACATATGAATAGATAAGATACAGTCTTTTAGAACAAACAGAAAAGATATTTCTTTTAAGGAAGAAGGGTTACAAAAGGAATGAAGAATGATTAATAAAGCACATGTTTGTAAAGATACCTCACGCCTTTGGAGCTCAATTGAACGTGCTAGAGCTTTTCTCTTTGTCAAAAGATTCTTCGGTCTCAATGTTGAAGGTCGCGTATAGTCTTTTCCCCGATATACAAGTATAGCATATCCTTTTGACACTTTGTCAACCGAAACTAAAATACCTCCAGACTCAGCTTCAAGGGCTAATGCAACTTTCTTTACCTGTTCAAAGGTTTTAGCCTTTACCAGTATCTTGACTAGTTCCCGATGCTTCCAGTGCAAGTGCATGTTCTCAACAGTTCCATCAAAAACTCCTCGTCTACCTGCAATCATAGATTAGATTCTCATAAACAACATATTACTAAGTACCCCTAATTACAGCAAACATATCTTTTAAGTTCTGTTGAAGCATAGTATATTGGGATGGGGATTTAACTTTTAAGGGCAGGGGTCATCAGGAGAGCATGCAGGAAAGAGGTAGAAAGCTGATAAGGTAATTTGCAGGGAAGTTTTAGATTTCTGGACTAGATTGTCAAGTTATAGAAATCTAATATTCGGGTATTTTCAATACTGTATATACAAAGTATTGCTATTATGATTTTATGAAAACCATAAATAAAAATTAATTATAACATATTCTACCAAGATTTTCCCCATTTCACATGTATCTAGGGACAAAGCAAACCAGTAAGGTCCAAATGTATATACAAGTAAGAACAACAACTTCTAGATAAAGTTTTACCAAGGAGTAAGAAAGCCTTCATCTGCAATCCTAACTTGCGAAACATGAATCTCTCCTCGTCAGTTATGCTTTCAGGGTCTGGTTGGTGTTCTGATGGCTTCAAAGATTCCTCCACCTTAGACAAAGCTCGTTCAGCTCTCATTACCTTTCTTTCAGCCTGTAAAAGGAAAAATATTTGGATCCAGATCAGGAAAATCCTCAACTGGCATAATGTAACGGCATTATCTCTATGCATTCACAGCCCACATAATACTGCTACACCCTTGTCTACACCAAAAGAGTCATCGATACTCTGGAGTTACTACCATTAGCTTTTACAATTACCTTGCAATAAAAAGGAGACTTCACACTTTAATATTATTAAATTGTTTGGCAATTCAGAAAATTTATTCAAGATATAATGGGTCAACACCCAAATTCTGTTCAGAATTTATAGTTTCATAAGAAAAATGTTAGGTGATTGATGGGATTGTGACGGAAAATGAGATCAATATGAAGTTTGAAATGACAGCAAAAGATTTCCTTGATACAAGGAACTTACAAAAGCAAGTTTCTGCTCTAGCTTTCTAGCAATTTTGGCATGATGTTGTAGTTCTAATTCTCTCTTGATGTTTTCTTCATAACGTTCATCCAATCTCTTTCCCCACTTAGCATCTGCATCCAAGGTTTCCCCAAGTGTCCCAGTCTCCCCTGATTGTTTAGATGTGCCATTAGTTTGTACAACTAATGAAGATGCTCTCAATCGTGCTTGCTCCTCCTCATCTTGCATTGCTTTCACCAATTTTTCCCTCTCCAACAAGGTTTGGGCAACATCTGCTGACAAAAAATTCTTCCCCCGATAAAAGACAAGGAAATCTTTATTTCTTGAGAGTAATGTACCACCTGTTAATCTCTGCAACCAGAAATAAAAATAATTATTCGTTCAACTGATCATCATATTTGTAATTCAGAATAAGACAAATGAATTATGACTATGAACATAAAAACAGCCTTATGGCTGTGGTTTTTGTGATTATCTACTACCGCATATGAATATGAGATGACAGAAATTTCTATGTAGCTATCTTATAATAAACTGCAGCCCCAAAAAAAAATCATCTGACTAACTTCCTTTCCCAGGTTAATCTTCATTATCTAGTTCATCAAAAGGTTACATTCAGATCGCTGACAATCTATATTTACCAATGTCCCTAACTATAGTGGAAGGTTGATAATGGAAGTAATTAAATACCAATCAAAAGAATATGCAAGAATATCACACATCTGCTTTTGCAACATAAGCATTTTCTTTTAAGCCCTTGACAGCCATCTACTAATCAATAGAATGCCCTCAAGAGTCTTGAAATTTCTTTCACCACATCAGAAACTTCTAGACATTTAGGGTCCATTTGGTTGAAAGAATGTATAATGATGAGAAGGAATGGAAAGGACAAGGAAGGAACAAAAAAATGCCGATTGCTAGCATGTTTGATACATAATGGAAAGGAAGATTGTTTGTAGGGTTGGTTTATGCTTCCAAAATCCTGCAGCCTATCTTATAATTCTCATGCAATAATAAAGCATAAGCTTGTAAGAAAATGATGAAATCATGACAAAATCATCAAAGAAGACTTCATAAGTTTAAACAGGATACAGATGACGTTACTTTATATGTTACTCTTTAAAACCACCCCTTTGTTGACCCAAAAAAAAAAATTTAAAACCACCCTTTTAATCTAAAAACCCTTTCTCAGGGAGAATTATTACATTCAAATGCAATGGCTGTTCAGGACTGGTTTTGGGCATGTTAACTCAGCATAATGCCATCACAGCTCCCAGAACCTGACAACCACTGTCATTGACCCTGAACCTAAAGCTATTACCCAAGACCTAACCAAAAATACCATCATAAGTACTCGGTCTGAACCTACATCTCAATCTAATCCAGATACTTGAGACCTTTTCAAGTGATGAAACTCTATGATGCACCGATAGCGATACGGCGTTTTCGATACATTGCTGATATGTGACATCGATACGTTATTTCAAAAATACTAATATTTCGATACGTCTTAGTATTAAATGATATTCCGATAAGTTCCGCAAAAGTTACACTTCCAACCTACAGTCCCTCCTGCTTTTGTTCCATCCTCAACTCTAGTCACATATCTCCACAATGGGTTGTTCAAGTTTTCAATTTCGATGTCCACATTTTGTGGGTTACTGTATATTTATTGAACTATTGCTTTGATTTGTGTTTGACTCCATTCTATCAATCATATTAAAACAAAATCATATTAAAAACAAAATTAAGAAACAGAATTTACAAAGAGAAAACTGGACAACGACACACAAGGGAAACACTGAAACAGGGCAGTCGCGAATAACAGCTCCAAAACCAGGAAATTCATCAACAAGTGGCTTAAAAATCAACCTGAAAACATCTGTGAATCCTATATCTTTTACCTGGGCAGAGATTATCAGATCAACATAATCACCACATCAGTTCAATACGTTACTTGGGCACAAATGACTAGTATCTAACATTTAGAAAGCCATTATAGCCACAACTCGCGATCCGTACTAGGGGCTAGAAATTTAGAGAGAAATAAAAATCTGTTCTTTATATAATGAAGAGATAATCAGCTAATGAAGAGAAGCCAAAATGTAGGGCTATTAGCAATGGATAATATTAAAAAACAACCTGAAACAGAACCGCAGGAGCAGAACACCAATGCACAAAGCTAAGGAGAAAGAACCGCAGGAGCAGAACACGGACGGGCGACGGCGATGGCGTCGAGTCGATTTGGGAAATGGGAGAGACGGAAGCGATTTCACCAAGTCGATGCTGCATTCGTGGTCTACGGATTTCTCTGAATCTTTTGGTTGCTGATTAGGGCATTTAACTTCTCTTAAAAATCTAATTCGATTCGCCCTTCAGTTTTAAGAAAATTACAGAAATGACATTTGACCCATTTAACCAATTTGATTCACGTCTCCCACTCAAATTCGCATCTCCCTCAAATTCGCATCTTGGAAACGTTCCAATCCCAAAAATTGACGTTTCGGTGCATCATAGATGAAACTCTAATTTCTAGACAGAGCAAAGAAATTAACAGGTTGATGAGGACTCTTGCTGTAGAATTTGAAGTGATAGAGTCTAGAGAACATGAGATACTTCTTACGGATATAGGTTATAAGAAAAAACAAGGTAATCTTGTATCTTAAGGAAAATACATCTGGACCATCTTAATGAAAGAAGGATGTCAGGAAGCAAGGCAGTTAATAATCCTAAAGAGGCTGACTATAAACTAAGGCTTCAGAAGGAAAGCCCTTCAGTTGATGTAATAAGATACCAGAGATTTGTGAGGAAGTTGATTTACTCTAATCACACACATTCAAACGTCAGAAGCTTCAAATTTCATTATTATTTCACATATCACAGGGATCAAAAAGAGAAAAAATAAATTGGTGGGTCAATACCAGCTTATTATTAGTAGCATTGCCGTAGACTTAGATAACAAAGGGAACTTGAGAGAAAAAAAACCCTAGTAATTGTGTCTAATGGAATACAGATCTTTAACTAGCGAAAGGGATATTTATTAGAGGCATCAATATGTTCAAAATCTTGAGAATTGAGACAAAAAAGAAGCTTCATGCTGGTAAATTATAATTTCTCTCCAATAGATGCTGCTATAAAACACATTTATTAAACATTTAGGATAAGTCACCCATCAGCATCTGTCATGCCAGCTATAAATTTAGGTGAAACAAGAACATAAACTATCAATTAAGTCGGTAAGGTTATGATTTAACACCTTGATCTCTTCTGCCATTCTCTCACTGGTGGTTAGTTGCACACCACGTTTGAGAGCAACCTTTGCAATCGAAGTCTTTTCCCACAATTTAATCATTGCTGCAGCTAAACCTTGAAGCTGTCTGCTTCTACCTATATAGAGTGAAATAATGAGAAATCAAAATAAAAGTTCTAAACTATGTGTGCAATAAGGGAAACAATAACGCACCTATAGCAAAATGTGGAGGAAGAGTCCTAGCAACCCTTCGTAGATTGGTTGCCTCCCTCAGACCAAGAGAGGATCTAACACCAAAAGGAAGAACTCTGAAGGGAGGTTGGAAACCAGGAACAGTAGCAGGAAGCATATCTGCATCCACAGGCAGAGGATCACATCCAGGCCAATCCGTGTACCTAGGACCCAGACGATCCAATAATTCATCTACTTCATCTTCATATTCAAGTTTAGGTTGTGGTACTTCCTTCCGCTCATCTGTAGCTTCCATGTTTTCTAACTGTGCATTCATCCCCGTGTCGGGAGAAACATCAGATTCTTTCCCAACATTATCAGAAGGTGGTGGCAAAAGGTTTAAAGGATCCTTGCTTTTCTTGTATATTTTTTTGTTCCATTGTTCTGAAGGCACCTCATAGCTCACACCCCTATATAATGAAACTGAGTTGCCAGATCTCCAAATCACCAGACCACCAGTTTTTCTCTGAACGGGATTTCAAAAATCAACAAGAGAATAAAGAAGTTCATATATTGTCTAAGAAGGAGTCATCCAAAGAAACTTCAGTAAAAAAGTACAGGTTAATTAAAATATACATCCTAGTATATTTTCTGACTGACTCTGTACAGGATCACTTTAGGTACTGAAAGCAAGATAACACAGCAAGGGCAATCCAGAAGTTGTAGCCAATCAACATTCAACTTAATCCCTATGAATAATTGGACTCTTCAAACAAAATTTGTGATTGAGGAAAAGAGCTTCCAAGTTCATGAGTTTATCTGTTGTTTAATATATGTTTCCATTACCAACTATTTTTATAAATATACTATTTCACCAAATTTGGCACTTAAGGGGCAGAAAAAAAGGATAGTCCTCACAAGGTTGTATGCAGATAAGGATAGGGGTAAGAAGCAAACCTCCAGAATCTCATGCATCCTCCGCATGTTAAGTGCAGAAGCGCCTTCAAATTTAAGCCTCACAATCTCTGATGTCTTCCACCTCTCATGAATCATGTCTACAACAGCTTGTGTAACTCCACCGCCTCCAATTCTTGTCTTATGCTTTTTCTGAAATGTCAAATTCCTCAACCTCCTCAGTTCTGATTCTGGAAGAGTCATCTCTGCCAAAGATGTCTTACTTCTGCTCGTCTGAGAAATTTTTGGATCTCCCCTTCTCTCCTTCCGCTTTTCCCATGGAAACAGCACCTCCCCCCCATCAGCTCCAAAATTGCGTATCCCCAATGGCGAATCTGGCGAAAACCCACCTCGAGTATTCGGCAACATTCCTTCTTCCACGTTAAATATGTCCTCCACAGACCCTTTTTCTATCACTCTCTGTGTTGTTCTGTCTTCCTTCTCAACACCATCAACATAGCCAAATCTCTTCAATTTCTCCACAATCCTCTCCATTGTACTACCACCTCGACCACGAGCAGCACTACCATCATCACTATCCCTATCACTATCACTCTCACTCCTTAACAAACCCAAATTCGACGAATGCCCATTTTCAGAATCTCGATAATCCGCAGCAGCCCGAGGCGGTTTTGGACGAATTTGTTGGTAGGGTTCGTTCCATTTTTCCAACCAACTGTCACTACATAAATTTCTCCTAGAGCTAGATTGGAATACGGGTGTTTTTAAGCCAGCCAAACGAGAATTCCTAGAGGGCCATTGTCCATCGATTGAAGTATAAGTAACGCAATTTCGTGATGCATAGGAAGTATGCTTTTCCAAGTGAAGTGCCGAGGAGTACCTGAAGAATTGGAGGCAACAGAATTTTGGAGAGCTCTGAAACGAATCGAAGAATGTTACAGCTGGATGAAGCTGACGACTGGGAGCTAGAGCCATTACAGAGTCGAAGCTACACTTAACATAATCTTAGACAAAACTACTTAGAACCTGAATCCGCAAATTGAATTATATGTCCCAATTTATAGACTGGAAAAGAAATGGCTTTTGCTTCAGGTTTTTAGCTCCCTACTTGTGCTGTGTTATCCTCGACGGGTAAAATATCTATGCACCTCCTTCGGTTACGAACGCCACGGAGCTTCTGAATTTTGGTAAATCTTGGCACAAGTAATAGGACGACCACGAATTCGTACGGCAAACTTATTTAATTTTGGGATAAATTAATTAACTTATTTATCATTTTTTTCCTTAGTTGGCTTATATAAGCCATGACTAATAATCAAATGATATATGACATATGCTATAATTAACTAACATATTTATCTTCTTTATTCTCGGAAAAAGTCAATCTAGTCTTATATTAAGGACCAAAAAGACAAGAATAACCTCAAGGATAATAAGAGCAATAGCAGAGAAAAACACAACCAGTTTTAATTTTAAATAAACTATCTTCAAGAGGAATCCATCTCTGGCTTACTGTGACATCTCCATTGCTCGCTGGAAACTCCAAATCATCATCATATATGGATAAACTGTTTGCATCACATAACTCTTGCAGGATCCTTTTTGCCATTGCTTCCAACTCCATCCATGGAGTCTTTAATATCAACAAAATAGGACGCGCCCAGTGAATGTCTCAAGGCTTTTTTTCTCAATTTGCCCCTTATTAAATAATTATTTACCAAAATGTCCCTGTCCGAAAACTATTTCCCAATGTGCTCCTGTCAGAAAACTATTTCCCAATGTGCCCCTGTTTAGTCGACTAAAACGCAGGCAAATTTTTTTTTTTTGAAGACCCCTGCGATTTAGTCAACTAAAAAACTCATTTAGTGGACTAAATCATTAAAAAAAATGTTACAACTTCGGAAGGCCATAACTTCTGGCTCGGAAGCCCGAATCAAGTGATTCTTTTTTTGATTCCACATAACTTTTTGCGATCTATACACTGACATAAAAATTAACTTCCAGATTTAATGAAGAGAAAGGAGAAAAACAAGTGATTCTTTATTGTGCAGGAGATACTAACAATTCATTAAATATAATCAAGTGATTCTTTAATATATATATATATATACACATACACACACATGGGTAAAGGATTTCTCCAGTCACTGGAGATAGAGTTATCTCCAGTGACCCCAAAACTAGGTTGTTTTGGATTAATGAAATGTGTTTATGTAATTTTGTTTATTTTTTAATCATATAACTTTTACCGAAACACCCTTCATTAATTCACCTAAAATTACTAACACACCCTTCATTAATTCAAAACGACGTAGTTTTGGGGTCACTGGAGATAACTCTATCTCCAGTGACTGGAGAAATACTTTTCCATATATATATATATATATATATATATATATATATATATATATATATATATATATATATATATATATATATAGGGTTTATCGTTTGTCATGTCACTTGACATAAGATTCTATCAAATGAGCCCAAAACTACGTTGTTTTGGGAGTTAAGGAAATTAATGAAGGGTGTTTTTGTATTTTTGTTTTAGTATTTATTATATGAATTTTACTAAAAGATCATTCATTAATTCCTCTAACCCAAAACTACGTCGTTTTGAGAGTTCATTAATTCTTCTAACCCCAAAACGACGTAGTTTTGGAGTGACTTGACATAACCTTATGTCAAGTGACATGACAAACGATAACCCCAATATTATATATATATATATATATATATATTATTAGAAATTGAACTCCAATAAAGAATTTCTTTATTCATCCGTGATTTATTCCTCTTAAATGAGGTATACTTATACAGATGAAAAATTAATAATAACTAGCAATAAGGTAGGAAATAATCCTAAATCAACAACTACTAGTTAGGAAGTAGGAAACAACCCTAACAACCTGCTACTTATTTGAAATTCCTAAAAGAATGGAAATAACAATAATTCAAAATTTAAACTTAGAAATAATTAAAATAACAACTTTCTTTTCTATATATATATATATATATATATATATAGAAAAGAAAGTTGTTATTTTAATTATTTCAAAGTTTAAATTTTGAATTATTGTTATTTCCATTCTTTTAGGAATTTCAAAAAAGTAGCAGGTTGTTTGGGTTATTTCCTACTTCATAGCTAGTTGTTGTTGATTTAGGATTATTTCCTCCTTTATTGCTAGTTGCTGTTAATTTTTCATCTGTAAGGAATAAATCACGGATGAATAAAGAAATTCTTTATTGGAATTCAATTTCTAACTATATATATATATATATTGAATTTTTAATATTATTAAAGAATCACTTGAGTATAATTGTTAGTATCTCCTGCACAATAAAGAATCACTTGTTTTTCCTCCTTTGTCTTCATTAAATTTGGAAGTTAATTTTTATGTCGGTGCATAGATCTCAAAAAGTTATGTTGAATCAAAAAAAGAATCACTTGATTCGGACTTCCGAGCCAGAAGTTATAGCCTTCCGAAGTTTTAACCTTTTTTTTTTAATGATTTAGTAGACTAAATGAGTTTTTTAGTCGACTAAATCGAGTGGGTCTTCAAAAAAAAATATTTCCCGTGTTTTAGTCGACTAAACCATAAGTTTTAGTCGACTAAACAGAGGCATATTGGGAAATAGTTTTATGACAGGGACACATTGGGAAATAGTTTTCGGATAAGGGCATTTTGGTAAATAGTTATTTAATAAGGGGAAAATTTAAAAAAAAAAAAAAAAAAGTCATGTATGTCTCAAAGACCCTTCCAAAAATTTGGAAAGCGCTCAAGCAAATAATTCTGACCACCTCCACCAAGTCTCTGCTATTGGTATATGTGAATATATTGATTAAACGTCACTTATATTTTGGATCATAGTATATAAGGTGTCCCAAGTTTTAAAGCCTCGCTGAAATGGGACATTAGACACCCTATCTCCTAGCGAAACACATGTTGAATGTTGTGAGAGGGGAGTCTGCACTTTTTTATATTATCTATCTAATTGGGTTAGATAAGAGCATTGTCGGCATAATTGAGGGTAGATGTTTTCTGCATTTCTCTAAACTCAATTTTTTGACCTCATATAAACTTGAGACGTTGTATTTAAACGGTGAAAGTCCATTTTACTAATATCAATGCATGTGAGTGGAAATATTCACCGTGCACTTTTCTCACTTTGAGGTTCAATTCCTTTAATATTACCAAAGATTAGAAATTTGTAAAGATTGTTAGAAGTTGTTTCATTGAAGAAATTAAACTGATAGCCTTGGTAAAAGCACACGTAGGTTGTGGCGGCGGCCGCCGCCATGGCCGCAGCCTAGGCAGCTGAGGAAGTGGCAAGACTTATCAAACGATCAACCTAGCTTGCTCCTGTCTTCTTCAAAGTCGACGCTTTTCACTACTTCTTTCAAATCGACGCCGCTTACGGCACCTCTGTAGGAAACTCACCAGAAACGCGGAGAATCGTACCAACACGATATGGGAAAAGTTAAAACCTTTGTCGTTTTGATTACTTGGAAAGATGCAGTGATCTGAAAGCCTCTACACGAACAGTCCAAGTCCGCTCTATGATCGATCTTCCAGACTATCTCTCGAGAGGGATAGGATGGTTGTGTGGGCAACCGTTCAGATGATGAACGTCTGTCTGCCTCTAGGGTTTGTTTCTGATAAAAGTCTCCTATTTTTGTCTTTTTTTTTTTTTTGCCGTCACAAGATGTGAAAGTTGGTTTATATAGTACTACATCCAAGACCTAACCCTAAACCACATGGGCCATAGGGTTCTTGGGCTGTAGTCTCACTTAAGCCTTATTGGGCTTAAGTGACTAAAGAGCACATTAACCCAACAACCTCCGCCTCTTATGGCGTCTCGTCCCTCCTCCCTTCGGCACCTCCGATGACTCTCTTAGCATCGCACCTTTGGACATTTTATGAGTCACCGTCTCTGCATCTCAATTCTTTAATGGAGGAAGCGCCATCAGTAATTCACTGCCACCAAGCTTCTTTATGCCACATTAATGGATTCAGAGCTTCAAATACGGTCAAATGCTGCGGAGTTGTCTCTTCAATGGTCAATTTGGAGGGAAAACATTGACACACGTATATCTTGTGGGACCCTCAAACTCTGGCTTAACGTCAGTTTGCACTGAGGTAATAACAATAATGTTAAAATTGTCCGATTTTATAAAGGGAGGAGGTGCACATGGGGTTCACGTTAGGTGTATTTGAGGGGAGGGGAGGGGAGGGGAAAACTGGTGGGACCCACTACACTTAATTTTGAATTTTTTTTTCCCTCCTCTCCTTTTTTTTTCTCTCCCCTTCCCTCCCCTCCCCTTCCCTCAAACCAAACATACCCTTAATGTGCTTCTTATGTGTTTGTCCCTCTAATTAGAGGGACACGCACATTTTATTTTATTTTTTTTTAACTTTTTTATATGTTTTATTTATTTAGATTAAAATTATATGTTGATTTCTGAATTTTTTGTGCACCTAGTATCTCAAATTAATTAATTTTCAAAATATTGGTGTTACAGGACAAATATTTATGTGTGCAGAATTGGAAACTAATTAATTTGAGATACTGGGTGTAAAAACAATTTCAGAAAGCAACATATAATTTTAATCTAAATAAATAAAATATATAAAATAAAATAAAATGTGCTTGTCCCTCTAATTAGAGGGACAAGCACATAAGAAGCACATAAAGGACAAGCACCTTATGTGCTTTCGGTGCACATGTGATTTATTCTGATGAGCACTCAATATTAAGTGTTTTTTTAAGTATAAAAGTGCACACGTGGTTATAAATTAAGTACAAAAATATCATTTGGCCATTAAGTTTGATTTTGACAGTTAAGTTTGATTTTTTTGCTGACTGGACAATGATGTGGCTTTCAAATGTACAAAAATACACCTATAGTTTGACAAGAAAAGCGTCCAACATCAA
Source organism: Acacia pycnantha (assembly GCA_025563575.1). Classification (NCBI taxonomy): domain Eukaryota; kingdom Viridiplantae; phylum Streptophyta; class Magnoliopsida; order Fabales; family Fabaceae; genus Acacia; species Acacia pycnantha. The sequence goes on from JAMWYP010000019.1 coordinate 4,208,991, forward strand.
GTTCTTTTTTTTTTAATTTTATTTCAATTAAAGAAAAATTATTATTTCTCTAGGAATAATTCCTAGAAGGCCAAATCTTTTATTTCCATAATTTTTTTTAAATCCTTATTAAATTTTCTAATTAATAATTAATAAATGAGTGCATTTGAAATTTGATATTATAAATACTATATTTAATTAAAAATAATTTTAATTTTTTTATCTAACAAATTGAACCAGAAATTATTTAAATAATATTTCAATCAAAACCGAACAATATTATTTAATTTTTATTGCATTAAGAAATGTGGAATATAAACGTTTGCAACTTTAAATGAGTTATTTCTATTTATATTATGAGTAAAAAAAAAAATGTTATAGAATTATAGTTATAAAATTGACCTTTTCCAAGTAAATGAATTATTTTCTTTATACAATAAATAAATTAGTTCTCTAACTATTTATTTTTCAAAAAATTAAAATTATTTTTAAGAAAATATATTATTTATAATATCTGTTCTGGTGTAGAACTCAGATGTCCGGCCTATTGAAGGTCCGGTGGTTTGATATAGGATCTGTGTGCCCTTCCTGTATGCTTATGGGTCAAGCGTTCAGGAGAGGGTATGATCACGGTACACAAGCAGGCGTTTCGCCTAAGGGGTGTTGTGTGTGCCGTGTGACTGTATGTAGATAAGTCAAGGCTTAGAATGAATGTACCTGTCGTGAAGCCGAATTGAGGGGGTGCTGGCCTATACGGGCTTTGGCGTAATTAATGCCTGACAGACGCGCATTAAATGAAAAGGTCACGTCATCCTTTCTGACGGATGGAAAAGGCGCTTTTGCCCCGTCGATTGGGTTTCGAAAGGTTTATACCCGCCAAGTCTCCTTCCTTGTCATTTTATCAAAGTTGTTTTGAAGAACTTCTCTCCCGACGATTCTCGCTTTCCGGAGGATAACACGCTTCGTGAACCATCTTCGTTCCACAACTTCCATTGATCATCTCCATATTTTAGGTAGGTATTCTTGTTTCCTTGCCTCTTTCTTTTGTTACGCTCACGATCTGCCGTTTCCTTTAATAGAGTGGCTCAGTATTTAGTTGAAATGCAGGTAAATTCCCTTGTTGAGTGGGTTTTCGCGTAGTCCTGTTTTCAGTTCCTTCATTTGTGCAAAACTCCCCCTGTTTTTCGAGTGAGCCGTTTCCTTTTCGTTAATACCTTTAGTAGAGTGGCTCCCAATGTCAAAGGACATAAAGAATATGACCCCCGAAGAGCGGCGGAACTACGCCACACCGTCAAGGGAAAAAGCCGTTGGTGGCTTTGGGCGATGAATCTTCCCGTCCAACGCGCAAACCGTTGCTTTAACCGATCACCGTGGAGGCAAGGGAAAAACTTCTGGTGGTGGGCCGACGAAAATCCGAGACGATGCATCGTCGGTTAGGGGAAGTCCGAATGTTTCCTTCCCGCCTCTTCCTAATCCAAGGGAGTTTAACCCGAGTTTCGACGTGTCCACTTCTCGGGCCTTCGAATAGCCGGTCTAACAAAGTGGCCAGCTCGGGTCCTAGGGCCGAGGTTGATTCCTACATCGGGCCTTGCTACGACCGCTTGTATGAGTGCTCCCGACTTATTTCTTGTGGGGATTCCTCCACACCGACTTAATTTTGGGCTCTTGCCGACACAATTTGGTCCCGGCTCCTCAAGCAATATCGCGAGTCCTGTTGACTTGGATTTAAATCTTACCACAAGCTTGTAGAGTCCCGCCTTCAATTATTGACATCGGGTATGCTAGGAAGATTCGATCTTGCTTATATTTTTATTTGTGTTAGGTATAATGGCGTCGTCTTCTTCTTCCCACGCGGTGAGTCGAATCTGGAAATGCCAACCGCGCTAGCCCCCACAGACTTAATTGACCGATTCCCTTGGGTTACCCAAGAAGTGTTATCCTATCGGTCGAAGCCGACCATGGAAGACTTGGAAGGTCTTCCGAGTTCGAGACACTAACACCTACTCTCTTTGTCTCCCGAAGAGGAAGAGCACTGTGTGCTCGGTGAGGGAGGGGAGCCACAACTCCTTTTTCTTTTTCTATGCCGACTACATTACCGGGCTTGGGATTCGATTCCCCTTCTCCGAATTCCAAATGGCCACCCTTCAATTTCTTAGTATAGCTCCTCGCAATTACACCCCAATGGATGGGGTTACACGATAGCCTTTGAGTGGTTTGCACGAGCCTTGGACTGCCTTGTACCACTTCTATGTTCTTCTACTTCTTCAGCCCCCACACCTCAGACTCTTTCAAACGCTTCAAGGGCAACTTTTTCAAAGTCGTCGCTAAAACTGGTGCAACTCCTTGGTTCCTCAAAGGGCCGGACTCTGCAAAAGTCGACTGGGAGTTTAACTTGTATTGGTGTCAAGATCACCACAATGTGTCTCCTAGCGCCTATAAGGTGGAGCGGTCCAATCTGCTGAAGCCTGAAAGGAAAGCCATTGATGCCATAATAGACCACGTTCGAGCGAACGGTACTGTAGGGGCCGGCTCCTTAGTAGCCCAATATCGGGCCGAGGCTCAGTGTCAAGATGAGATGGCGTCAGGGCCGAGTATGGCATTTCTGTTATTTAACATCGGCGTTGTTCCGCGTCTTAGTATTGTATTGATCGTCTTTGCTTTCCTAGTAGCTAACATGGTGTATGTGTTTCGTGACGGGTCTTAAGATGAAAGAGCCGCAATATCTTTCCGGGATCCCCGAGCCTGCCGCCAAGGGGAGAAAGAGGTCGGCCAAGGAGGCGGGCAAGTCGAAGGTCGGAGAGTCTTCGAAGCAGGCCGAGCCAAAGAAGCCTAAGGTCGGGGAGTCGTCCAAGCCCCGAACCGAAGTCATCCCTGTCTCTCCTATCCGAGCCTCCCCTGTCCCGAAATCGCCGCTTCCTAAGTCGACCGACGCCGAGCCCCTCTCCATGCCACGATACCCGGTACCCCCTCGTCCTTCCACCGTCATTCCCCGTTCACATTTGTGGAGTAAGGGTATTACCGAAGAACTCAGCGTTGCACTCCTGCCTCCTGCCCGTTATCAAGAGCCAGTAGCCTTGCGGGAAGTAGACGTACGAGAGGTCCAGGCATTGGGAAATGCTTTCTGAAAGGTGCTTGGTTTGACCCAATCTTTTCTCACCCTGCACCATAAGTATGCGGAGGCTGCCACGGAGCTGAAGCGTGCCCGAACAGGGCCGCGATGAAGCTCTGAAACAATGGCAAATCGCTTCGAACGAGTTCCAGGCTCGTGAGGTCCAGCTGGAGAAAGTGGAGTTTCGACTAAAAGAGACCGAGGGGCTCTTGGCGGACTCCAATGTAATAATTGAAGGCTTTAAGGCGGCTCAAGCTAGAAGCGAAGAGCAGTTAAAAGCCATGACAGCTGAGAGGGACGGGTTCAATCTGTCCGCGGAGATAACCCGGCTTCAGGAGTTGCTGCTGGGTTCAGTGGTGGAGGCGTTTGAGAATTCTCTTGCCCAGATCCGGGCTTTGAACCCGGGATCGAGCTCAACACTACAGGCATCATTTCCGGTCTTATGTGACTGACGGGCAGATTGTCCCCTATGTGGAACCTCCTGCTGGCTCCGAGACCCGGATAGATGGCGATGCGGCCGTGCTGGAGGCTGAGCAGGGTGAGGAAGTCTCGACCGCCCCTAAGCACGTGGATTGATTTCTTTTTTTCTTTTTAACTTGTATAATCTGTCCGGTTGTGTTACCGGCAATGACTTTATTGAATAGATTGGCCAATATGGCCATTTTTGGCTACGAGTAACAATAGATGGTAATTTAGCAACCATAATGCATCGTATTAAAATATAACTTTACCAGTTATCGCGGTCGACCGGCCAAGGTCATATGAAGGTAAGCGTAATCTGCGAACGCGCTTTTGGTCATAAGACCATAATGTTTTAAAGTGCTAGTGTTTGCACTGTTTTATAAAATTCTGGTATAGTAAGGTCATCCAAAGGTAAATGAAAATTGCCACCTGCCGGGTTCGGTTTTGTCCCGATAGCGTCCGAGCATTTTGACTGATCGTGGGTCGGCATGACATTTTCTATTGATACCCCGGAGTAAATTAGCGTGTACGGGCCGCGATAGCTATCCGGACGTGTTTTCTTCAAATGAAAAGCTAATAACCATTGAATATTGAAAAAGACAATGTTTGGAATTCAATAGATACCCTCGAACGAGAGTTTCATTCATATTTGACACAAGCAATTGTTGCGAAGGGAAAAGCCAGCAGCCAACGTTGAACAAAGAACATAATGGAAAACGATGCTTTAAGAAAAACAATGATAAGCCTAACTGAAATATGCCTTTAATTTGTCCGCATTCCATGTTCGCTTGATAGGGGTTCCATCCAAATTTTCCGAATGTAAGCTCTCTCAAGAGTTTCCCGAACGCGATAAGGTCCGTCCCAATTAGCCGCAAGCTTGCCGTCTTTGGAGTTCTTGTTCCCGATGTCGGCCCTTCTAAGTACCAAGCAACCGGTGGAATCTTCTTGGTCTAACCTTCTTGTTATAACGAGCCGCGATCGATTGCTTCATTGCAATATCCCGACAATGGGAGGTGACCAGCCTCATCGGCCGATCCAACTCACCGCTAACGCCTCACTATTGGCTATCTCGCCTTGTGATAAAATGCTCTTCCCGCGCCAAGACATCATCCCTATTTCCACGGGAATCATAGATTCACAACCGTAGGCCGCCTATAAGGAGTTTCTTGGGTGGATGTCTCGAGCAGCTTGTTCGATTTCCCAAAGGACAAAAGGTAGTTGATCAGCCCAAGAGGTGTCAGCCTCCAACATACGTTTCTTCAAACCATCAAGGATGACCTTATTGGCGGCCTCAGCTTGCCCGTTGGACTGCGGGTGTTCCACGGAAGCAAAGTGATGCGGTATTCCGTATTCATAAATCAAGTCACGAAATCCGACTCAGTGAACCGAGTTCCGTTGTCCATTACTATCTCGGTGGTGCTCGAAGCGCGTAATTATATTAACTTCAACAAATCGCAGCACACGAGCCGAGGAGATCGTTGTGAGAGGTTCGGCCTCAATCCACTTGGTGAAATAGTCATCGCCACGATTAGCCGCCGCAGCTGCTCCTGGTGTCTTTGTCTTGAATGGCCCTGAATGTCCATGCCCCATTTGTAAAATGGCCAGGGGCCGTGATGGAATGAAGCTCTACTGGGGCGCCCAAATAACTCGGCATGTTTCGACAACTATCACATTGTCTTACAAGGGTCTTTGAATCGCCTCCAACGTCGGCCGCAATAGCCTCGCTCAAGGGTTTTTCGCGAGCGCCTTAGCCCCCATATGCTGACCATTGGCCCCTCCATGAATCTCGGCCAGGACATACCCCGCTTCATTTGGGTTCAAACACCTCAGCATGGGAGAATGTAATCCTTTTCGGTAAAGTTGATCCTCCACCATTGTGTACTTGGCCGCGTCACGAATCAACATTTTTGCTTCCATTGCATCGTCTGGGATGAGTCCACGTTCAAGGTAGTCTTCTATCGGCTTTTTCCAGTGATTCGACCGAAATAGCCATCATGCATACCGGATCTTCGAGATTTTGCTGGACAACCGTGCGATGACAACCACTCTGCTTAGTGCTTGCCAATTTTGATAAAATGTCGGCTCTTGCGTTTTCTCCTGGGAATGCGAGTAACAGTTGCTTCATCGAAACCCGACATCAAGTCCTTTGCCTTTAGGAGATACTTGGCCATTAGCGGGCCTTTAGCCCGATACGTACCTCGATCCGAGCCGCCACAAGCCGGGAGTCGGTGAAAACCTTAACTCTTGTGGCCTCATTTTCCTTGGCTTGAAGAAGCCCGCTATCAAGGCCTCGTATTCGCTTGATTGTTCGAAGTTGGGAAGTTGAGATGCAACGAATGCTCAATTGTAACCCCTCTCGGACTCTCAATAATGACTCCGGCCCACTTCCTTTCGTGTTCGACGATCCGTCGACATACACCTTCCATTCGCCCGCCACTGTCTCGTCTGACTTAGAAGCCGGGTAAGCTCTCGATGAAGTCGGCCAACGCCCGTGACTTGATTGCATGGCGAGCCAGAGGTGATGTCGAACTCGGAGAGTTCTATCGCCCAATTAGTCATCCTCCCCGCTAGGTCCGGCTTATGTAAGACTTGTCGAATTGGTCGGCTTGTTCTAACAACGATATGGTGACCCCGGAAATAAGGTCTTAACCGACGGCCGCAATAAGCAGAGCGAATGCCACTTTTTCTAGCTTCGGTATCGGATCTCGGCATTCTCGCAGGTTCTCGCCGACAAAATACACAGGAATTTGTCCGTGTTCCGCCTCTCTTACTAAGGCGCGCCGACGCGCTTCCTCGCCGATCGACAAGTAAAGGAAAAGACTCTCGCCAGCCGAGGTTTTGAGAGGACTGGAGGATTGGCCGACATTGCTTTATGTCTTCAAATGCGTCATCGCACTTTGAATTCCACTCCACCGATGCCTCCTTCTTTAAAAGCCTGAACATGGGTAATGCCTTCTCCGCTGATTTTGGCAGAAATCTTGTTAGAGCGGCCAGTCTTCCTGCTAACCTGTTGACTTCTTTTTTATTACTCTGAGCCTTCATCTCCATCACCGCCCTACATTTGTCCGGTTGGCCTCAATGCCCTAAGTTAGTCAAGATGAAACCCCAGAACTTCCCAATGGGACGCCAAAGGCACATTTGGCCTGTTCATCCGGATTCGGTAGGTTCTCGAGTTTGGCAAATGTCCGCTCCAGTCTTGTATATGACGTTGCTGGTCCAGGTTTTGACGATCATGTCATCTATATATACTTCCACATTGCGGCCGATCTCGGTCCGCAAAGACCTTATTCATCATCCTTTGATATGTAGCTCCCGCATTCTTCAATCCGAAAGGCATGACATTGTAGCAATAGTTAGCTCTTTCGCAATGAAGGCTGTTTTTTCCGATCCTCCGGGTACATCGCTATCCGATTATATCCGAGTACGCGTCCATAAAGGATAGGAGCCGGAATCCTCGAGGCGTTGTCGACCGGTTGGTCGATGTTTGGCATTGGGTAGGAGTCCTTCTGGCATACCTTGTTCAAGTTCTTGTAATCGGCACACACTCTCCACTTCCCATTTGGCTTTTTTACCATCACCACATTTGATAACCAGGTTGTATACTGTATTTCCCGAATAAATCCGCTTCAAGCAATTCTTGGATGTGAATTTCAGCGCTTTCCTTTTTCTCGGTCCGTGGTTCCTCTTTCTCTCGCGACATCGAATTGAGCCCGATAGACTTCTAACTTGTGACAACAAAATTTTGGGTCTATTCCAGTACTCGAGATGAATCCTGTGCGAAGACATCCTCGTTTTCCTTCAGAATTCCTCCAACCGACTTCTAAGTTCGGAAGATAGGTGTTTGCCAATCTTAGTGGTCTCGAGAGGGTCTCCGATCACCGATCTTCCAGTCTCCCCGCCGGTTCCGGGCGAGCCTCATCGTCTCGGATGTCTAATTCCACAAGATTAACTTCTTCGTCGGGAGAATCCCGTCCGAATGGTCCGGATAGCCGATTCTTTGGGGCTGCGATGAAGATCCGCCTCCCCAATTCTCGACGGTTTCAAAATAGCACCTGCCGAGATTCTCTTTGATCCCCGCTACCGTGACCACGGTTCCTTGGTTGCCTATCACCTTGAGCTTTTGATGCTTTGTAGACACCAAAGATGTCCCACTTGTGGATGGTTGGCCTTCCCAATATTATGTTATAAGGTGAAACGAACTCGCCACTATGAACCGCACTCTTTCGGACTTAAAGGCGTCTTTGACTCCAAGGGTGAACCCGAGGTCGATAAACCCCTTCTGACGAGATTGTTCTCCATTAAACCCGATGAGGGTTGTCTTGCAAGGCTTTAAGTCGTCCCCGTCTGTGCTCATTCTTTTGAACGCTTCCCGCCTTAGTATGTCGGCCGAGCTACCGCATCCACAAATATCCGCTTGACTCGGCAGCTTGACGACTGTTCAAGTATCACTAGCCCATCTTGATGGCCGGGACAACGTCCCTGAGGTCGTCTCTTGTGAAAAACAAAGGCCGTGCTACCTCGGCGTGATGTTCCTTGAATTTAGGTCGGTCCCCGACGGACAGACTTCTCGAAGGTATTTCCTTCGCCGGCTTATAGTATCACCGCCACCGCCCATTGCTCCGCTGATTACATTGCGCCGAATTCCGCTTCGGAAATTACCATCGCCTCCAGGAGCCTTTCGTTTATCTTCCCGCTTTTGAACTTTCGAGGAGGGGTCCTACCGCGGTTCTTGGTCTTTCGTTTCCCACCTTTTCCTTGATGCTCTATGACGATCGTTGAAGTTTGCCTTCCCGAACAAATCGCTCGATTGCATCCCGAGCTCGTAACATCTCGTCGGTTGTATGACCTCGACCATCATGGAACGAGCAATATTTAGACCGGTCTATCCCTGATCTTCGGTAGGAAGACGAGGCCGATCGACCTTCTTCATCTCGGCCGTTGATACCTCCTTCCAAACTTGAGATCGAGGCACCGTCGTGGCCGAATATTTCGTACTTGCTCCGCCGATCAAATTTGCCACCTCGGCCCTTGCTTTCATTCCCCTTCTCCGGAATCCCTATTCCCGTTGTCGAGAAGTCTCGACCCCCGGGAGGGGAGGTTCTATCTTGGTCCCGCTCGAATTGGGATTGTTTGCCATTCGCATCTCGCTCGACGTCCAAGTACTTCTTTGAACGAGATATGAAGTCGTTGAGATTCTTTGCCCGCTCCTTTAAAAAGGATTCGCACAAAGGGACTCTTTATCGAGGCCGCCCACCAATAAGTGAACGTGTACGTCTTCGTTAAGTCCGCGCACCTGCAGCATCCGCATGATTGAAGCGGTCCAGTAACTTTGGAGCAGCTCTCCCGCCATTGTCGATTTTGGAGAGAGAATACTGGGATTTTGGTTGCTGCTAGTCGCGAATGCAACTCAAAGGCCTCGGCCAGTGTCTTCAAAGTTGTGGATCGACCCAAAGGGAAGAGTGTGAAGCCATTTCAACGCCGCCCTTTAACGTCGCGGCGAAGATCCGGGCACAATTGGTTCCTTGAGACCTCTAACCGACATGTGAACGTCAAAGTCTTCTAAATGAGTCGTCTGGTCTTGTGTGCCATCATACTTTGTCAACTCGCCCAAATTCACTTCTCGTGGAATCCGGGCGTTCGGATCTCCTTGGAGAAAAAGCTATTGTGCATTTGGCCGACATATCTCCGTCGCTCGGAAACCACTTGGGGAACCGTCCTGTCACCTCGATGGTTCCTCGCCCGAGGTCGACCCTCTTCATCCCTGCTCCGGTTCCTCCTATTGGCCCTCCCGCCGCCGACGGCTTCCGCCTTCCGCCTGCGCTGCGATGAGCCGAGCTCGTCATCGTCGCCCTCTCTCCAAGTTTTATCTTCCCGCCCCGCCGGAAAGGGTGTGGGTCCGTCTTTCTCCCGCTCTTCCGCTCGCGATAGTGAAGGGTATGGCGCTTGTCTATGTTGTCCACCCGTCTCATTATCGCAAGCATCCCGCTTGAAGAGATCGAAAGTCCGGCTCGGCATGTGGGATGTCCCGCCTCCTGCACTGGAATTCTCGTGGTCCACGGTCTTGGTTTCGTGGAGCCGAGGACTCCGTGTCTGGACAGTGTGTCCTTTGATGTCGTTCATTGTTGGGAATCAATGGTTCTTCCGCCGAGAAAGCCGATCTTCTCCTTCCCGATGGTCTCCATCGCATCAAGTTAATCTCGGCCGCTCATTCGGGGTGGTTGACGCGTGGTTGACGGTTGTCCCCGCTTGATCCGCCTCCGATTGTCTTTGGCCCGAAGCACGAGTGCTTATCCTCATGGTCACGGAATAGAAGTTTATTGATCCCCACGGTCGGCGCCACTGCTCGGTGTAGAACTCCGATGTCCCGCCTATTGAAGGTCCGGTGGTTTGATATAGGATCGTGTGCCCTTCCCGTATGCTTATGGGTCAAGCGTTCAGAGAGGGTATGATCACGGCACACAAGCGGGCGTTTCGCCTAAGGGGTGCGCAGTGTGCCGTGTGACTCGTATGTAGATAAGTCAAGGCTTAGAATGAATGTACCCGGCGCCCGTCTCCTTCCTCTCGTATATAGAGTATACCGGTTAGTTAGTCCCTTGGCCGCCACACCGTACGTGTCATGTGCGTGTCCGGGATCGTGTGCGCATGTCCAGGATCGTGGGTGCATGTCCAGGATCGTGGGTGCATGTCCAAGGTCATGGCTGGGTCCCACGGATGGTGGGTTGCCCCCTGTACTAGCCAGTGAGATAATGGGCCTAGACTAGGTCCGTAACAATATCAAATTTTAAATGCATAAATACTCATTTATCAATTATTAATTAAAAAATTTAATAAGGATTTAAAAAAATAAAATGAATTATGGAAATAAAATTTTTAACCTTTTTACCCATCAAATAAATCCTCCTTTTCAAAATAATAAATTATAAGGAAAAATTTGGCCTCCCGGGGATTACACCTGAAGAAACAATAATTTTCCTTTAGTTGAAATAAAATTATTAGATTAAACAAAAAAAACACTTGTTGGGCGTTCTTTTGGCCAAACATATGTGTATTTTTACACATTTGAAAGCCACATCATCGTTCAGTCAGCAAAAAAGTCAAACTTAATTGTTAAACGGTATTTTTGCATCTAATTTGTAACTATGTGTGCACTATTACACCTAAGCACTTGGTGTTTGGCGGGTCCGGTTTCTCTCACCTCCATTTTACGCTTCATCCTCATTGTCTTCATCACGAGTCAAAATCTTGATCTAAGGGGTCAGATTTATTTTTAAAAAACCCGCGCGCGGTTTTTGCAAAAATAAATCTGGTCCATTGGATCAAGATTTTGACGGTCAGGATGAGGACAATGAGGGATGGGCAAAAAATTGGACAAGGAGAGGATCTCCTTCCGTGTTTGGCACTCCTCAAAATAAATCACATGTATATTTTGTACCTTAACCCTATTATAAAGTTTTGGACATTTTAACAATAAAAAAACTAAATGATATCAAATGCCCTTTTTAAATTTGTTATTAAAAGTATACATTTATCCTATTTTCTATGCTTTGGCCTTCAAGAACTCCAATGAGTCAATGACCTCCTCAAATGTGCAAGTATGCAAACCGAGCTTCTTTATTAACCAATTTTTTTTCCGATTTTCATGTTCATTTTTTCTTTTTAGTTTATCCCCCATGAGCTCTTGCTTGTACAGATGCATTGATAATCCAACCGCAAATCAAATACTACGTCCGGTCTTAATTATAAGATTTAGTTGATTTTTTTTGGAGAGATTAAGGAAGCTAAATAAGTCACTTAATCATTTCATATGTTGTGTATCTTTATATTATATATTAGTTTATTAGTCAAATTAATTAGTTTAAAGAAAAAAATACAAATATAAATACTCTAAGGTAATTTAATTAGTTTTCTTAATCTCTCCAAAAAAAAATGAACTAGGTCTTATAATTTAGGACCGGAGGGAGTACTACTTAACATCTACTTAAAACAAGTATTCCTCTCATCAAGCCACAATAATTTTAGTGAGTGGCGTCTCGGTGATTAAAATATGATGTCACTAGTTTAAAGAGTAAATATCATTTTTGGTCTCTGACAAAAAAAAAAAAAGAAGATCATTTTTAGTCCATAAAAAGGACGAATAAGGGTCGTTTTTTTTTTGTCAGGGACCAAAATAGCATCTCGGTGATTAAAATATGATGTCACTAATTTAAATAGGATGCGGATTGTCTCAGCGGCGCCTTCCCTCAGAAGCGCCTCTCACACTATTGATCTCTCCCTATCAAATCTTGACTGTCCATTTTAATACCTTAAAACAAGTTTATAACCCTGAAAAATTATTTTAGGATCTTGAAAAAATATCTTGAAGTATATTTTTAGTACCCGTATCCCAAAATATCCTAAAATATTTTTTAAAGATTTTGAAGTATTTTATCAGTACCATTCAGTATTTTTTCAATACCAGTCAGTATTTTTTCATTTCCATTCAGTAGTATGAAATATATTTTCAAGATCCTAAAATAATTTTAATATCGTTGAAAATTTATTTTAAGATCTTGAAGTATTTTTTTCAATACCAGTTAGTGGTCTGAAATAATTTTTTAAGATCCTAAAATAATTTTAATATCGTTGAAAAATTATTTTAAGATCTGGAAAAAATATTTTAGGTTAGTACTAAAAATATACTTTAATATATTTTTTCAAGATCCTAAAATAATTTTTCAGGGCTCTAAACTTGTTTTAAGGTATTAAAATGGACGGTCAAGATTTGATAAGGAGAGATCAATGGTGTGAGAGGCATTTTTGAGAGATTTTGAGATTGTGAGGGAAGGCGCCGCTGAGACAATCAATCCGCATCCGTTTAAATATGTATGAATGCGAAATTTCTCAGGCCCATCAATACTCAATTATGATTCAATATATCAGACATCTGTAAAAAAAAAAATAAGTATTCTTTAAACATGTAGCTAACCATCGACTTTAAGAATACTTTCTAAAAAAGTAGGTGAGAAATTAGCTTTTGGAAGATCAAGTTGTACACTAAAAAATATAGTTTTTTTGACAAAATAGATTGGAAAGCAAAAAAAAAAAAAAAAAAATTGTTTGCATTTGATGCTCATCACGATGATGAGCAATTTATCACTTATCATTTTGATAATATTTAAACAGTTAAAAATTTAATCTAAACGGTCCAAAATTTAGAATTGTTAATTTGTGATTTTTTAAATAATTTTTTTTATGAGAAGTGATAGTTATAAGATTTTTTTTTTTTAAATTTTACATATATTAAATAAAAATTTATTTAAAATATACAATTAAATTAGATTAAACCTAGGCTGTTTAAAATCAATCTAATAGAACATATTGGTGATGAGCACAAAATGTGCTCAAATCCACATTCTATGTTTTTCTTTATGTGCTTCTCTCCCTAAAAAGCATATAAAGAAATATTGAAGGAATTTTTTTTTTATATATATATATATTTTTATATTAAATTATAGAAAATTAAATTAGATTAAACTAGGCTGTTTAAAATCAATCTAATAGAACATATTGGTGATGAGCACAAAATGTGCTCAAATCCACATTTCATGTTTTTCTTTATGTGCTTCTCTCCCTAAAAAGCACATAAAGAAATATTGAAGGAATTTTTTTATTTTTCTATATATTTTTTATTTATATTAAATTTATAAAATTAAATTAGATTAAACCTAGACGGTTTAAAATCAATCTAATAGAGCATATTGGTGATGAGCACAAAATGTGCTTAAATCCACATTCCATGTTTTTCTTTATGTGCTTCTTAGGTGCTTTTCTCCCTAAGAAGCACATAAAGAAATATCGATGGATTTTTTTTATTTTTTTACATTAAATCATATGCAGCAACCTGAAATATTTTTTGCACTCAGTATCTTAAATTAATTAATTTTCAAGATACTGGTGTTATAGGAAAAATATTTCTGAATGCAAGATTGTAAATTAATTAATTTGAGATACTAGATGCAAAAAAAAAAAAAAAAATCAAGATGCAACATGTAATTTAATCTAAAAAAAATGTCATCAATATTTCTTTATGTGCTTCATAGAAGAAGAAGCACCTAAGAAGCATATAAAGAAAAACATGGAATGTGGAATGTGCTCTTGTATTTTGAGTGGCTCCACCTTCCAAAACCATGGTTTTGAGCGTTAAAAATTGAGTTTTCCTTGAACACATGTCTGAAAATCTTAGTAATTTCGGTAAGGAAAATTACTTTTCCTTTCCTATGAAAATTGGATTAGTTAAGTACTCTTTATGATCTTTATTATAAGACATTAATTAATAAGAGCATTAAATATTTTTTCGTATATGCTCATAATTAATAAACTTAGTGAGTGAGAGTAGTAATTACTATGATATTAGAGTTTAGTGCAATTAATATGACTAATATTGGATATAAATTTAATGACTTTAATTGATATTATGAATTTGTAAGAATTTTTAGTTAGTGTTTTATAATAAGGGTCATAGAAAATAATACTCCCTCTGATCCTAATTATAGGATATATTTAACCAATTTTGGAGGGATTAAGGATAGAGGTTAAATTAATTTATTTTACTTATTTTCCTAAAATGCCCTTATATAAATTTTACACTTCAACTACCTCATTGATTTTACATAATCCCTCATTTATATCCATAGGGATATTTTAGGAAGAAATTGATAAAATTAGAATGTTGTTATACAATTATAACCAAAAACAAACTTTTAAATGTTGTGATATAATTAGGACAGGAGTAGCATAGTATATATTGGAGGATACAAATGCATGGAGTTCTTTTTGACCCAAAATTAATGCAGGGATGACTCTGGATAATATGTATGAATTTCTTTGTTGAAGTCAGCTTAGGCGGCTGGCAAGCAGCCATCAAATCTCTCAATTTCATTTAAACATTCCCCACTCAAATACATCGAATCCTCTGTTCACAATTCTTGATGATAAATACCCTAACCACGAACACCCCTCTCATCATTCAATCATGGAGCAACACACTCTCGATTTGGCTCAGATCTCTCTTCGACCATTCGTTCTCTCCGATGCAGACGATTTAATGGTCTGGGCAACCGATGAACGAGTGGCCAAATTCTGCTCCTGGGAACCCTACACAAGCAAAGACACCGCCGTCGATTTCATCCAAAACATCCCCTCCAATTTCTCGTGGTGCCGAGCGATCTGCGTCGACGATCGTGCGATTGGTTCTGTTTCTGTTCAATCCTACTCAGGGAACGACAAAGCCAGAGCGAGATCCGCTGAATTAGGGTATGTTTTAGGGTCGAATTATTGGGGGAAAGGGATTACGACGAAGGCGGTGAAGATGGTGGTGGAAATGGCGTTCGCGGAATTTCCAGATCTGGAGAGGCTTGAAGCTCTGGTTGATGTGGAAAATGTGGCGTCTCAGAGAGTTCTGGAGAAAGCTGGATTTCAGAGGGAAGGGATTCTCAGGAAGTTCTTGTTCATCAAAGGAAAATCCAGAAATATGGTTATGCTCAGTGTGCTTCGGGACGAAATCTGAGGATGAATTGTTTGATATCTATTCATCGTCCTTGGCTTGAAGCCAAGATATTTTGATTTCGGAGTTGAAATGGTCAAATCAACTGAAGGAAGAGCCTTCTTCAACTTCGGAAACCAAACCAGAATGAAAAGGTCCGAGAAGGCCACGGAGTTATTATTTTGTAGTATGTCCACAGCGTTTTATGAAATGATTATATTAATCGATTGATTTCAAAGGAGCAATTTTAATTAAGGGAGAATCCTATATAAAGACAGATGAAATAGGAAAATCCTAATAAGGCTGGTAAACTAAATAAATCTTAAATTGGGTCAATGACCCAATCTAGAATATTTAAATGTTGGTTATTTTTCAATAATACCTCTAATACATGATCTAAAGAAAAGAGGAAAAGAAAACCCAGAAGTCGTCGGATGTACCACTGTTGCTCTCTCTCGTGCCATGTGGAACAGGAACGACACCATGAGAAGTCACACTGCCACCGCCATGAGAAGTGCCACATTCGCCGTAGTTAGAAGCCGCTGCTATCGCCTTGAGTAACCCTATTTAATTTGGACTCGCAGGGATTTTCCGTACTCATTTTTCCTTCGCACTCTAATCCTCAGCCTCCGAGAGAATCCAGCAATGGCGGAAATCAAAGCCGATACAACTGTCCAGCACACTCTGCCTGTTTCAGAGCCGTGCGTTTCCGACGAGAAGCCTCGTAATTAAGCCAAAGCGCGTAGCCTCGCTCGATATCTTTTGAGGTCTTACTATCACGGTGCTTCTTCTTTCTCTCATCCTTTTCATAATTATTTACACTAAAATTACAGAAACGAGAACAATGGGTGAGTCGCCGTGCTGAAAACCCATTATCTTCCTTTCCAAAGTATAAATCGAATAAATATCCTCCAAAATGCTAAAAAGCATCGTGTTTACTTATAGAAAGTTGGCTTAATTTTCTTTTCTAGTCTCAAAGAATCATGATTTGCCATCCCTAATTTTGCTTTTTTTAATAACTAATGGATATAGAGGTAATTTAGTCCAAATTCTAAATCCTTAATTGGGTCATATAACCTAATTAATAATTTGTTAAATTTAGTATCTCAAATTAGAATTTGCGTATTTCAACCGTCTTTATATGAGATTCTCCCTTTAATTAATCTCCCAACTTTTAAATTTTGATTACTTAAACAACTATTAAGGTGTGCTTTTTGGGTTCCATGGCTCTCGTTTCCAAAATATTTTTTTTTTAAAGATTTAGGACCCGTTTGTTACAAGGAAAGTCCAGGGAGGGAAAGGGAAGATCTCAATCTTCCCATGGATTTTGGGTGTTTGTTACAAAGAAAGTCCAGTCAGCAACTCACTGGAAGTACTCATATTCCCTTATTTGAGAGAAGATGTTTTCCATCCGAAAATGGAAGGAAAGCTGTCATCTTCCCAGGAAGATGGTTTTTTGACAGATTTACCCCTGAAATTCAAATTTGGCAGGAAGTTTGAATTTGGCGGGAAAGATCAAATTTGGCGGGAAAATTCAAACTTGGCGATTTTTTTTTTTTTTTTCACAAGTTCGAATTTAACAATAATATATTTTAGCAAAAAAATATTTTTCTTTTTATTTTGAATTAATTTCTTCTGAGGGTAAAATAGACATTTCTTAATTCTTTACCAACTACCACCTTTTCATTTTCTTTCTACCAAACAACTCAAGCCATCTTTCCTCATCTTTCAAATCTTCATTTCCTTTCCTTTCCCTCCTCTAAAGTTCCTTTCCCTCCCTACCAATTCTTTATAACAAACGGGTCCTTATAATTTGGCCATTTTCCGAATTTGAATTTAAATTCTACTAGAAGTTAAGCTTTAAAAGTAAATTGTATTTTATAATGTAAGGAAATTCGAATTTGGTAAATAATGTAAGCCTAAAACACCGTTAATTGTAAAAGAGATAACAGGAAAAACAACCATATGTTATATTCATATTCCCTCTAGTCCTTTTTATAAGATAGAGAAATTTGAATTATTTTGATTGTTTTTATTAGAGCCTGATAAAAATTATCTTAACATTTAATAGGGTTTTTTATTTTATTTGTGCCCTTCATTAATTATATACATTAAATTAATTAAAGTGTTGATGATACTTATATTTACTCTACTCTGTTGCTCTCCCCCTCTTAAATAAGGATATAATTGAAGAAAAATTTTATTTCAAGACATATATATTATTTTTAACTAATTTTAACTATTTTTTAAGCCATGTAATTCGATTATTGAACTCTTATAAATAGAACCGGAGGGAATACTTTAGTTACTCCGTTTTATTATATTATGTGTGATTTATACATCAATGTCACATTTACTTGTGGATTAAAACCTTTTTATTTGAATATAACTCTTTTCAAGGTTATATATGGATATTTTTGTAAATTTTAATTAAATTATATTAGATTGGCCATAATTTTGTGTTTGTTTGGGAAACCCTTAAACTATAGTTTCATAAACATTTTTTTCACATGTTGAGATAAAACTCTTCTTACATATTTACTTTATAAATTATAAAATACTTCAAAAAAAGCTAAAACAAATTTTTAAGCTAAAAGCTACTTTTAAGTTAAAGCTAAAAAAAAGAGCTTTTTTAAAAAAGCTAAAAGCTGTTTGGTGATTATATAAATTTTTCAGCTTAAAAGTTACTTAAAAGTTGAAATTAAAAATAAGCTGTTTGGTAAAATTTTTGTCATAAGCACTTTTTCTAATAAAAATGAACTTTAAAGGTATATTATAAAATAACCTTTAAACTATCAATATATTTACAAAATAAAAATACTATGAGAATAGACTTTCCAACCGTGGAGCACAATCAAGAAATCATCAGTGGTCTTACAAATAGTCAACCAGTATTCCATTCACCTGAAATCACCTTTTTCTATTTCCAGTATATCAAATATCAACCACAATAGTTCAACATGAGAATAAAAGGTATGAAATCAATCCAACCGTTAAAATGGGAATAAAAGGTATGAAATCAATCCAACAGTAAACATGAGAATAGCAAATAGCAAACCTAATCACTAGACCTTTTTATCTAATTCATATTTGTACAAAATCATCCACCCTACGAGTTCATCAGTTGACTCTGAAAAGGACATAATAATGATCCTTTCTTGTTGCACTCTAAGCAATCTACTGCATAGAAATATTGTTTGGCATCCAATTTCCCTTCAACCTTCAAATTTCTCAGTATTTTAATGTCATCCGGAATGGAAAAGTGTCCATTGATTTCAGATGTTTGTGACATTTCAAACGCTTCAGTTGTATTATGACTCTCTGCTGCATTGGCCATTCGATCTAGTGTTTTAAGCATGCTTGTTGCAATCCCACTTTTTTGGCTTACCCTTGGCCCATTTTTTACTCATTGCTTCTGATGCCATTTTTTTCCTCTTGAGTTGGTTATTTACCATATGGCAAGCATCTTCATCAGGATTGGTTTCTTCTTCATCATATTCAGCAATTTCCTCTGGAATAGTTGGATTGGTTTTTATGGCACTATCTTCACTCGGTGCACCAGTTGCTGGGGTCCATGAACGTTGACTTGTTGCCATTGTTTCCCCAAAGACGATTTCCAATTCCTCACAAAATTATAGTCCTTGATATCGAAATCTTGCATATTTACTATTATCCTGCCCAATCATAAAAGAGAAACAAACTTTAGAAAAACCCAAATTTTTAAATAAACAAAAAATAACTAAAAACTTAAAAATTACCAATGATGAAAACATCCTACAACCTGTTGTATAGTAACTCCTACAAGTTGCAATGGCAAACAAATGGTTTGCAGTCAGACAGTCAGAATAGCAGTACTTGTCATGTTGTATAGTAACTCCTACAACCTCCCTCCCATTGGTCCAGTCTCTAGTGACATGATTCACAAACATCCACTACAACGGTTTTGGTAATTGAAGAAATACCATTGCCCTGAGGAGTATAATGTAGAGGACAAGGCATCCTCACTTATCTTAATTGAACCCAAACAAAGAAAATATGAAAGATGATTAAGAAAGACCATCCACCTCAATCTTAATACCTCACAGGGAGATATCAACCTTGATCCAGACACCGACCAAAAAGAAGCCACTAAATATATTCCAGCCAAACATACCAAACAAAGAAGCATAAAAAGAAAATATCCTTAAAATTTTGCCAGGTGACTTGGAATGAAAATAGGAAAAAAGAATTACAGGTGATTGCAAATAAATTAAAAAGGAAACCAGAACTCAGGCCCTAAAAGAAGGAGGCAAAAAACACAGGAAGTCAAGAATCAATGCTGATTTTTTTTAAGTTGCAGTATACAAGCAATGGTACCATCAACTCGATGCAAAGAATGATTACAGTGATGCAGATTGTAAACCAGAAAGAACTTCCTATAATCGATTTGCAATGTCAATGGTTTACCCAAATATTGGCTTTTCCATTAATTCGCAAATGCTGAACTGATGCAGCAAACATGAGAAAGCAAGAGAGGTGAAGAACAAAGTAGAAAAATAAAAAGGAGAAGTAGCAAACATGATGCAGAAAAACCAGGGGGAAGACAAGAAACGACGCAGATGAGAACGTAGAGGTAACACGAAACCTGTGGTGGAGAAGCAGAGGACGGAAACAGCGCTAATGGACACTGAGGATGATGGCGAGGCCAAGGCGATGGTCAGGAGAGGCCGCCTCTGCAATTGACAAATTCGCGAAGCGTGAGAAATAAGGCCACCTCTGCGATCGACAAACCTTGGGATGATATGCGGGAAGTGATTAGGTTTCTCTTAAAATAAAAAGAGCTTATAAAATAAGCTCCTCTCATGAGCTTATTTTTAAGCTCTTTTTTCTTCACTGTAAAATAAGCTCTTATAATTATAAGAGCTTATTTAAATCCTGTTTGGCCTAACTTATACTTATAAGAGGAAGATAAGCTAAAAATAAGTTAGGCCAAACAAGCTCGTCATGCTCGGACAACTAACCTTTGAATTACTATCTCGGTTAATTTAATGACCCTTCGATATCATATCCCTTAAGCTAATATAACTACGTTTCTTGCTCAGTGTGTGGTTAGTTGGAGATGATAAATGACAATTCAAATGCTCCACAAGAATACAATACTATAAAAATCGGTTATTCTATAGTTATTTTAAATTTACGCCTTATTAATAACTACTACCTCCGGTCCTAATTATAAGACATAGTTGACTTTGTTTGAAGAGATTAAGGAAGCTAAATATGTTACTTATTCATTTCATATGTTGTGTTTCTTTAGATTATATATTAGTTTATTAGTCAAACTAACTACTTTGAAGAAAAAAATAAAAATAAAAATACTCTAAAGTAATTTAATTAGCTTCCTTAATCTCTCCAAAAAAGTCAACTATGTCTTATAATTAGGACCGGAGGAGTATCAAATATTTAGACACGTCATTTAAGATTTTTCCCCCCTAAATGCTACACTTTGAAAAATCATTTACCGAGATGCTTGCTTCTCTAAGAACTGTTTACTATGCAAAAGTTTAGATTGGCACACGAATCGAAGCACAATTTTCACTTTGTTTCATATATGATATTTAATTTTTTTTAATCAAAATGTGAAATTATTCGCTAGGTGAACTGCTTGCTAATGTGATAGGGAGGAGGGGTACAATTGGCATGGTTGTTAAACCTAGAATGGGCTGGCTGATTCGAATCAGAAACCGATGAACCCGCCACGAAACCGGTCTGGTATGGCATAGAAACTGGGGTTACCCCTGAATCGGCGTTGACCTGGTCGACCCGTGGTGACCCAGAGTGAATCGATGTGACCCGTCGAGTTACAAAGTCATATAACCATGTAATGGTGAATCTGGAAGATAAAATATAGTGGTAGTGGTGACAGACAGTGAAGAAGAAGAATGAAGAAAGTGAGGATGGTTCTCCAATGACAGTGTTAATGAAAAGGAAGTTTGATGGTGGAGAGAAAGAATGACAATGTTGTGGTGTGGTGAGAACAGACGAGCTTCCGATGGTGAAGACAGTTTCGGCGCGGTGGTGGACGTGAGAAAGAGAAGCCAACAAGCGAAGAAGATGAAGAAGATCGAAAATAAAAAAAGATAATCGGATTAATAAGAAAATCGTCTTACTCACGATTTGCTTAGCCGAATGCTTTTCATGTTATTTATAGCAAATATGAGCTATTAAGAAGCTAAAATGCAAATCTTGTTTCTGTTCGAACATGGGCTCACCAGAACTGAAACAAAAATTCAGATCTAGATGGAGAAAGCGAGAGAAAAACGAAGGTGTGTGGTCATTTCTCAGATTCCTGTGTTGTTTCAGCTTCTTAATTACTTGTCTGAATTTTACTTTTTCTTATGTAAAAGTATAAATTTTGTCTTTTAGTGGGATAGCTCAATTACCCAACGGTGAAATCATTCTATTATATGGTGGATAAAATAGGTGTTTTCTTTCCAACGGATAAAAGATGTGCTTTTTCTTACATGCAATACATAGCAAAGAAACTTTTTGGCGATGGGGTTTTGTAACCTGAAATCTTCAATTTCTAACTGGTTTGACCCCTGTTTAGCTCCGGTATGACCCACTGACCCAATACGCCGACCGGTCCAGTTTTAATAACCTTGGGTACAAGAGAAAGGGGAGAGAGAACAAAACACGGGGATTGCAACACACAGGAAAAAAATGCTTAGGTACTGAACACAAATTACTTCAAGACACTACTACAAAAAAGGGTTACTACTTCCCTAATAGACATCCTTATTTTTAAAAAGGAAGTTAAAAGTGAACGTAGTGGCATTCTTGTAAAATAAATACTGATATTCTCAAATCTGGCGTCCTAAAATAGGTTTTAGAACGTCTAAAATAAATTAAGGCGGTCTAAAATAATTTCAAGACACCTAATTTAAACTTTTTTGTGCCAAAAATTAATGTTTTAGCGCCTTCGCGAATTCATTTAGTGCCATTTTTTTTATTGGCGTCCTGATAGATTTTCAGGATGCCTTAATAAAATTAGTGGCGTCCTGAATTAATATCAGGACGCCTTAATTAAATTTAGAGGCGTCCTGATAGATTTTCAGGACGCCTTAATGGTAACGGTTAACCTCATGATTACATACATCATATATGTACAACAGACATTCTTAGACTTTTGGCAACATTTACTACGGTCAGACATAGGGTATACATATCAGATATGTATAGCAATAACAATACAGTCGGATGATAGACAACAGTACAGTCGGAGTACAGACAATAGTACAGTCGGATGTACAGACAATAGTACAGTCAAAGTACAGAACAATAGTACAATCAGAGTACAGACAATAGTACAATCGGAGAACACGCATGACAGACAATAGGCATGACAGAACAACAGTACAGTCAGAGTACAGGCATGATAGACAATTGGCATGAAAGAAAATAGGCATGACAGAACAACAGTACAGTCAGAGTACAGGCACATACACATATGCATATAATAAATATCAGAGTTAAGGTTACCAGTACGCGAACGTACCTTCGTTGACGGATTACGGTATTTCTGTCGGTATACGGCACGACAGTGGGTCAGAACCTTATCAGAGATATCCTATCAATATAACAACGTACTTGTTAAGGATCTATCATTACGACGGACATTTTTAGTCAAAATGACCATTTTACCCCTGACCCCCTAATTGGCGGAATTTCGCCAGCACTTCGTTACTTTGGCCCTACTTTTCCAAAATTTTGACATAGCTCCTACTCTAACATATTTTCGAAATATAAATCATATTGATTAATGATTCACATCATAATAGGCATTTTAGGTAAAAAATTACCATTTTGCCCCTATTCCCCTAATCGGCGGAATTTCGCCAGAGCTTCGCTATTTTAACTCTAATCTTCCAAAATTTTGCCAGAACTTCGACCCCACCAAGATTTTCGAAATAATGACTAAAATATCCCTATCATATGATATCTAATCATACTTGGAAGATTAAAGACTAATATAGCATTTCTACTCCAACTACCGAAAGAACTACGAAAGCTTAAGTACCGAAAAACTTACCCAGAGCTTCGCTGCAGATTTTCTCCAGAGCTCCTCTCTCTAAAACCTCTCTCTACTTTCTAAATTCTCAAGAGAGAATGGTGTGAAATTTCCAAAGGAGTTGCTTGCTATTTATAGAAGAAGTTGTGAGGGCATAATAGTCTTTTTCCATATTTCAACTTTCATTTTAAACCATGGAAACTTAGGGTTTTGGTGGATGATTTGTGGCCATACAACACACCATTTCGTTCAGCCCTTCCCCAAGAAAAGATGAGTCACCAACTTATGTGACAAGTTGTGTATTCTAGAAGCATTTATACCCTGATCGGTACCCGATTCGCGTAATCTCGGAAAAATCTCAAAATTCTGGATTTACAACTTTGAATTCATTTCCTCACTCATTAGAAATGTCCAAGTTAACCTAAATTTTGATTCCATATAGGGCTCCAACAGTCAGTCTGAAGTTCCTCGAAAAACGTGTCCGTACGGGTCCGGTTATGAAACTCGTTTTCGGAATCATCAACTTCTGGAGAAAAATTCACTGATTCCAAATATGTCCAGATAATTTCACGCTCATTTCTAGATGTTGAGTTAGAATTTATTTTCTTCAGATCCAAAAATGTGCCTATCTACATTTTTCCCTATTTTGTTTTATTAGGAAAATGCACAATTGGCTTCAGAATTAACTTCCGGAAGAGTCTAACGGAAGATAAAAATCCACTGATCAATATTTTACCTTGACTTTGAAAAACCTATTCCTGGATCACTAGATAGGATCCGTTTCCTATTTATTTGATCACTATTCACTATTTTTAATTATAATATATAATATTACAAGTTGCATGAAAAATCTAGATATTAAAATTTTCATTCTTATCTTCATCTTCCCTTCAATAATTCGGCTGGCCCTAATTATTAATTAATAAATATTTATTTTTTAATTAATTAATTAATTAATTAATTATTTATTTATTTTCAAAAATTTCACAAAATTACCTAATTGGTCCATTCTTGTATTTAGGCTTAAAAATACCTAAACTAAACTATTTTTCTCCAAAATTTCCAATTAATTAACAAATATATTTTTACTAATTTTAAGCAAAAAACCACTAATTTTAGGGTTTTATACAATTATTCATGAATTTCCTTTGCTTATACTTAAGTAATTAGCCAATAATTACCTAATTACTTTATTATCAATAGTTGATAATTTTCTTAATTAGTATGCCTCATTACCTCATAACTTTTGTATTGACATCTTTGTTTTCATGTCTCCTGCATTATCTTAGCATTTACGGGGGCATTATGGTCTTTTCAATACTTTTTGAGTATTTCCTTCAATTTCTCCAAGTTTGTAATTTATTAAATTACCAAAATTAGAGATAATATACTCTCTTAATTCAAATAATTATTTCCCTGCCTTTTAGGATTTTTCATAATTTCCTAAGTCATTTTATGCTCCATAAGGGCATTTTGGTCATTTCTGACACATTTACTAATTTTTCCCTAATTTCCATAGCATTTTCCTCAGAAAATAATATCTCCATAACTTAATATTTGATACCTCATATTCACCTATTTTTAATGGGTATTATTTACTCATTTTATGATTTTTACCCTAAGTCATATTTTAGGGTATTACACCTTAATTAAATTAAAGGCGTCCTGAATTAATATCAGGACGCCTTAATTAAATTTTAAGGCGTCCTGATAGTGGTTCAGGACGCCTTAATTTTTTTTGGCGTTCTGAGTCCCTTTTCACGACACCAATATTGCCTAATAAATCCCCTCCCACACTCTTAATATCTCAGCTGAGCCTCTTCTGCTTCCCTCAACCCTATCATCTCACACTCGATTCATGGCGTCACTCTCCCCTACCTCTCCTGTGCCGTCTCCTCCATCTTCCTCTTCCTAAGCCCTAATCGCGATAGTCACCCTCACTCTCCCCTACCGACATTGTGTGCCGTCTCCGTCGTAGCTCTTCGCGGGTCCGTTGTTCTCGTTCTTCATTTCCGGTGACGCCCCCACCGTCTCTGACACCCCCACCTCTCATTGTGCGCCGTCTCCTCCATCTTGCTCTCGTTCTCTCTTTCCGGCTCGTCCCCCACCGTCTCCGACAATCGCTAACGGTACTCCCCTTGCTTTCATGGTTTTTGGTTCTGAATGTATGAGTTTTTGCATTAATTGCTACTTCATCAATTTTATTAATCGGGGTACCTGTTGTATTTGCTTTTCCTGATGGTTGGTCGAGTAACAAAAATGTTGTATTTGCTAACGCACAATCATTTGTCTTTAATCCGCAATGCTACCTTAGCTTGGTTCATCTTCCTAGGAAAAAAAACACAGGATTCTGATTTTGATTAAAACACCCTAGAATTAAGCATTGGCGTAGTAGTGATACTTTGTAAATATTCTATCTCCTTTTGAATTTTTGGGTGTTTCAATTGTTGATTTAGTCTTTAATGGAGTTAATGAGGTATGAATAAGAGTTTTCTGGTTTGGATTTTTGCTTGAGTGGTTGATTTAAAGAACTAAAGTTAGGGTTTAGTTGAGAAATTATGAATTTTTTATGATGGGGTTATTAAATTCGAATTTTTATGAGTTAGATTTATTTGGAGTTGTATTATATTGAAGATTGATGGTTATAGGTTTGAAAACTAAGTGTTTATAAATATATTGAGGCTTTTGAGTTAACTTTCAAGTGTTGGGAATTAGGTGTTTTTGAATAAATTGAGGAGGTTGTGGTTAATTTATTATTCTAATGACGAAAAAGGAATTAATGGATGAAAGAAAGAAACGAGATTACAATGATGATTTAAGGAATGTTTGACTTATGGGTATTTTTCCTAAATACTAAAGTAAGCTAAATTTGAAAATTTTAGGATGGTTGGAGAGAAATATTATTGTTAATCATTTCAAGTGACATAAATAGAGTTAATCTCCGATGATAGAAATGTGATAAGATAGAACAATTGAGTTTGGGATAAGTTGAGAATTTGTAACAAAGTAAACAATTTGGAGGTTATATGAAAATTTGAAAATAGAGATTGATTTGTGAGTTAGATTTTAAGTTGATAATGATAATACTACCTCCGGTCCTAATTATAAGACATAGTTGACTTTGTTTGGAAAAATTAAGGAAGCTAAATAAGTTACTTAATTATTTTATATGTTGTGTATCTTTAGATTATATATTAGTTTATTAGTCAAACTAATTACTTTGAAGAAAAAAAATATTCTAAAGTAATTTAATTAGCTTCTTTAATTTCTCCAAAAAAGTCAACTATGTCTTATAATTAGGACCGGAGGAGTATCATTATTGGAAATAAGTTTTGGTAATTGGGTTAGTGGATTTGTTTGAGCTATATATTGTAATACCAATTTTGATATTAGCTTGATTGAGAATGGTCAAACATGAGAGTTGAGACTTCTGGATGGACTTTTAAGTCTCTAAATTATTTTTGCAAACCACACAATTAGTTGAATACCAAATTTTGTGTTAAAATTGATTGTTATATATTGATTTATAATTGGGTTATTATCGTGATAATCTTTATAAAGCCTTCTTCTTTTGATTAATGTGATGAATTATTGTGTATTGCCACTATATGACTTGTGGCATCCTTGTTTTTGTTAGCACTTAGAATTAGTTGTCCTTAGGTCTTCTTTAGTCAAAGAATATATATAGCTAACATCCTTATTTATAGCTAAAAGGAGAATGATCATGAGTATTGCCACTTTGGTCCTTGTTGATCACTTCTCATATGGATTCTTATGTCCTGTAAACACGACGAGGGAGAAGAATAAGTTAGCCAGAAGGGCGCTTTATGTTGGTTGTACAATGGGCGACGGAGAATTGTCATGTTATCTAGCACCAATACTTGAAAGGTACATATTTTAGTTTTGTATATATAAGATTTTTAAGAATAAATTGCCTTCGTATCTTAATTTAATATTAATATGTATATGTTGTAGTGGTCATTGGACCCTGTGTGTTGTTTGTCCCGCCAACAACGTATGTTATTGGTTGGATTCCTTAAGTGGCAAGCCAAACGACAACATCAAAACAATGTTTACCGAGTAAGTAATTTTTTTTTCTAAATCATCGATTCTTCTTTTAAATGAATTGTTTTCATGTCTGTTAATTTCTGTTTTAATGATAGTGGTCTCAAGACGTTTAGAATGCTTGCTGGAGCACGAGAGCAGGGTGGACCGAAGTGGTTTTATTCGAAGTAAGTAGTTTCAATTCAAGTTATTTCATTGACACAGTAACTTTCGATATGCCTTTATTCATTTTAACAAGTTGCTTTTGATTTATAGTGCCCTCGACAACCAGGGAACTCCGAGTGCGGTACTACGTTATCCATTATATGCAATCCATCGTTTCCAGCGGACGTATTACAGGTTTTCAACACGTACGTGATCGCTCCATGATTCTCAAATGATGATATTTTTGTTGTTGTACTTGAGTTGTTAATTATTTCATTCACTTTATTGGTTTATCTTATGGCTTGTTTTCCAATTTACAGTTTTTTGATAGTGTGGATCCGTTCTCGGAGGAAGAAATCGATACGGTTCGAGACGTTTTGGCTGGACATCTTCTGCAACACCTATAGATATATAAAGTTTACTTCGCATTTTTTGGCTGGATCAGGTGATCATTTGTTCTATGTAAATAAATCTTTTGATAGAAATTTTATTTGTTGCTATTTCCATAGTTTTTTTATCGACTGTAATTGTTTTCAAACTGTTGTGGTTCTGTTTGTCTGCTTGAAAAGCTTGGATCCTTTTAAGGAGGATTTTGTCATGTTGCTGATGCGTTTTCTAGACTACTTTTTTATTGGTTGCAATTTCATCAAATTTTTTGGCTGGATCAGGTGATCATTTGTTCTATGTAAATAAATCTTTTGATAGAAATTTTATTTGTTGCTATTTCCATAGTTTTTTTATTGACTGTAATTGTTTTCAAACTGTTGTGGTTCTGTTTGTCTGCTTGAAAAGTTTGGATCCTTTTAAGGAGGATTTTGTCATGTTGCTGATGCGTTTTCTAGACTACTTTTTTATTGGTTGCAATTTCATCAAATTGTTGGGATTGTGATTACTCTTTTTGCTTCTTTTCTTTATGAAATTTGGGTGTGTTTAAGGGGATGGATTTGGGGGTTCTCCTTGATATGTGGATTGATTGAGTTTGAAAATGAAGAATATGAATGTTAATATATTAGGAACTATGATGTTTCCTCTCGAGTAGTCCAAAGGCATCATCCCTCGTTATATGATTTGACCGTGCTTTAATTCCCTCCCCCTTAATCGGATTGCTTAATGTGTCGTCCCACCCCTCTATATATAAATATTAAGGGTGAGCATGTGGCTCGATAGCCTGCAATGCCCATCTGAGCCCTACCTTGATAATTTTTATACTCTTATTTAAAAAATATAATATATATATGTATAAAAAATAGAATTCATACAACATACATATATTTGTGAATGCACATATTTCATTAGTCTTTTTGTTGCCTCGTTTTTTTATGGATTGTAAATTATTGGAAGATATTTCTTATTCAATTAAGGATATTGTGTTGTGTTTAATTATGGAATTATGTAAACTGTAATACCCGCATATTTATTTATCTGAAATGTTATATTTTGATAAATAAATTGGTTATTTCTGATAAGTGAAATTATAGTCACAAGACTTGTGTAGATATAGTCTATTTTTCTAAGTTGCATTCTGTAGGAAATTAGAGAATTTAAGGGCCAAAGTGCCAAAATGACGAAAATGCCCCTAAGGGACGTAAATAACTTAGAAAATTGTGAAAAATCCTAAAACGCAGTGAAATAATTATTTGGTTTAAGAGAGTATATTATCTCTAATTTTGGTAATTTAATAAACTACAAACTTGGAGAGATTGAAGAAGAATACTAAAAAAGTATTGAAAAGACCATAATGCCCCCGTAATTTCTAAAATAATG